>JANQDE010000092.1:0-133967 GCA_037157785.1 Cephalotes varians | reverse complement strand
AAAAAGTTAATTTTTTATTGGCATTTTGTGAACGACAATAATATATTTTTTTTCACAAATATGTGCGTTTTTAACACAAATAATTATTGTTTTGTTCTATTATTAAACGTATTGCAAAGCAACGTAGAGATGTAGATATTATTTTAAATCAAATTGCATGTAATTTATAGGTAAAATAAAAGAGGACAAAAATACTTCAAAAAATCAAAAAGCGTGAATTAGAGTTTATTCGCATTATTTCATTTTTTTACTACACTATCACATAAGTTTATTCAGAGTTCTAATAAAACCATGACAGTCCCTTTCCTTCAAGTTATTTGCACCCTTCGACAAGATCACGCAAGGGTGTGAGCTGCCGCAGGACGTATTCACAGCCCCTTTGTGTCCCGCTTATCTTTAGGAAGGATGTGTTAAGGAGATATAATCGTGGCAAATTGTTTATGATTAACAAAGAGAATTTCGAGCATTCTGAATATGTGTTTGGCATGTAGTGTTATGGAAAGGCACTTCAATGATAAATTTGCAAGAATTATTCAAACGGGAAGTGTAAAAACTATTTTTTTATAAGAAATTTAGTTACTGGAGTATTGTCGTACGAATGATTAAATAAGTACAGCATATTTTACGCGACAACATAATATTAGAAAGCATTCTGGATTAGGCTGCTATTTCATTATTTGTTGCGTTATTAGTTGTTATAAATTCTGGAGTTAACGCATGTAATTTCACGCGTGTTGCTTGGCTATAGTTCCTGAGGCATCATGCGATAATGATATCGGTATACGTGAATAAGGCGTACAAGCGCTTTAGTCACAAGCTATCTACAAAACGGTCCACTGATGCTCTTGATATGACCTATATATGTCGCGTAACGACACTCTAATGTTAAATTCATCAGTAAAAGGTCCTTATGTTTCTATAAATTTATCGAACAAATTACCGCGCACTTTACGTAATAAATTATACACTATTTAATAGAACATAGGAATAATACTAAAACATTGATTTTTATTAATTTTCTATATTCAATTATCATAAAATATTACCTTTCTCTTGCGATATCCGTTAATTTCTGTTTGCTTATGCCATGGTGGAAGAGGAAAAATATTCTTTATAGAATAATTCCATTAATGTAAAAAAACGCTGCATACTCAGTACTTTTACCTAGTGTTGCTAGTGCATTGTTATTAAAAAAGCGCGCTTTAGAATCCTCATTTCAGATCACACGCTTTTTTTTTATCATAATAAAAAAATAATAAAAAAAAAACGCGCGATATTTATATTTATGTATCGTGATAATCGGCTTACAGCCGAGCCAATTATTGTTGTTATTACTTGGTAGCGTGAGATATATGTCGGTTAATTAGTGCGCGATCACACGATAATGTGAAATTTTAATCTCACACCTTTGACGCGGAAAATACTCTAATGTGGTGGAATTGCGAATAACGCGGATTTCATCAATATTAATCGCAAATCACATCGGCCCTTTAAAGCCATTTGGACAAAGATTTAATATTTCATGCCAATTTGAGCACGCCGATGTGCGTACAATATTACGCGCGGAGGAACGCGATTAAACGGACCATCACTAATCGAGCCACTTTTCGAGTGCATTTTCAATGGATATATTGCTCCATAAATTACTATTACACGTTATCATAGAAGCATGTGATGCGATACCAGGTGTCTGAACGTAAAAGATTATAAATGATGGCCGTGCGATGGCAGTGTGAACTTCGCTAGAATTGGCAAAATGTAAAAATAAACGTTGGTATGTACACTGTCTGACAATTAATATTAATTTATGTAGTAGTTGAATTTATTGCATTCTATAGTTTTGAGAATTTATAAATGAATTTATAAACTCACATAACGAATTTTTTAGATATGATTTATAAAATACATCGGATAATACATACATTGTTATTTAAAGGTAAATGATTTATTTTCAAGGAAAATATTATACTAAATATTACATCTAATATTACACCTTCAAGTGACAAATATTTTACACCTGAAATTTGTTATATATATATATATATATATATATATATATATATATATCAAAATTTATCAAAATTATATATATCAAAATTATATGTATATCAAAATTTAATATATATATATATATATATGTGTGTGTAAACGATAAATTTAATGAGATACCGACGAAGAAGCGAAAGTATAAAAGAGAGAACTTGTAACAAGATTCACATAGAACACATAGAACTCTGCTTTTTATCAGTTTATCGCTGTTTGTCTCGATGGAATTTCTGAAGGAGTAAATTCCACGTGATGTTCCACGCTTAGTTATTCAGAAATTTAAAAAACTCGGAAACTAAAAACCTCACATAAGCGCGACATATTTTAATAGCAGTAGAACTCGTCTGTTGGCAATTGGATCGTGATGCTCGTTGCAGCGGATCTGTACACGGTATGCAGAAGGCCATCGGAATTGCCGATCAATAAGTATAACTTTCGGACAACGTGAATATTTGATCGAACTGGCACCTGACGTCCCCTCGAGATATCGAACGGCACAGATTCGAACTTCACAAACATCGTAGCCGTGAAACATATTCGAAGGCAAACTCCCATAACCGTTCGCGCTCGTATCCGGGGTTCAGCTTTTCTTCGCACCTAAGACAACAAAATCGCAATATTTTTGCACATTTCGTGAAAAATGCCGTTGTAAAAATGACCGCGTTTGAAACGCGACATCGAAATGCCACTTCTGTCCGCCGATTGTCCAGTGTACGTCAAACTCCGGATTGTGTGCGTCAAACTCAGGGAGAATCGATTTACAGTCGCGAGAGGATCGATCCACATCGCGCGTCTCTCTTTGGCGTACAATTTCAGTTGGAACTTTTCAATTTCCTCCACGTGTGCACTGACGACTTTTCCCATCCGGGCCGCGCCAGTCATCCTTCAATGCCTCTGTGCTATGCCAAGAGATGATATGCAGATTTCGGACGAACTACGTGGACAATCCGGCTGATATTCCAATCTTATGATATATTCATAAAACTCAGTTCTCTCAACTCTCTCGTTTTCTTTCTCCGTATCATATCGCTGCCGATGAGACACAACTACTTTGAAAAAAATCTTTTTACGATGAGTTTCACTTATTCGAAAGGTAGTAATTAATATTAGCTATTAAATTTAGTTGTTACACGGAAAAAAAGATTAGTTACAGCAGCAAGAATCTGTGTATGGTAGCTAAATGTGCGTAATTTACAACTGAAATTTAGTTACCACGTACACGGATTTTTATTATTGCAACTAATCTTTTTCTATCTTTTTTTTTCGTATAGATTCACGAAAGTATCGTGAATTCGACGGACGATACTTAAGGTTAGTCGCATTTTTTCATAACGGAACAGTTTTCCGGCTCGATAAAAAGCAAAATGTCTGATCTGAACTGTAATCTCTCGAAGACGCTGAGTAGAAAAGCTGCTCGGGAAGAATGTTTACAGAGAAAGTTTTGCGCGCATTGTCCGAGAAGCGCAACTTTTCAAAGAGTAATATAAAGTGCCGGACATATTTCAATCATTTGCTAATTATTAAATAATATAAAAAGCACGCTGAAAAGATTAACGTATAAGTTTTCACTATTTAATGTTACAAATATAAATGCATATATCATTTTTATTTCCACCGATTGCAAGATTTTAACTATGTTCAAGTTTAAAATGTCTCGTAAATATTTCGCTCTGTGTAAAAAGTGCATAGAACAGTGTTTTTTGGACGGTATTGTCTCTCGGTGTCGTCGCGCTGAAAAGAAATGCATAAAATGTAGAGAAAAAATTCAAACAATTTTTTAATAAATTAAAAAATTATAATATATTTCAATTAGTAACTAACATTTTTAAGAATAATTGTTTTATTAACAATCTCGATTTATTATAATCGATAGTAGCGAATGCTTGGGAAAAAGAACAGCAGCTTCCTCGTGCATTTTACATTATACTGAATGAAACGGAAATTCTTTGTTACGCAGACTAAGGTAATTTTCTGCGCTGCAGTGGAGACGGTATGTACTTTAATGTGCCCAGACACAAAAGGGTCAAGTCTGCCAAATCGTAAAAACGTCGCGAGTACTCTTTAAATTTTTTACGCCGTTTCTATTATTCTCGGGGAAAGCTTTCAATGCGCCAAGTCATCGATATCACGTCACCGTGAATCATATCGCGCGTGAAAAAAAAAGTACATCAGACCTCTCAATCACTTCGGCGATCGCCATCAATCACCGCTGTCACATTTCTATGTATATTCCATGTCGGGATGTAATACGTCGAGCGACATCGTCAGCTTTAGGGCATTATCGCGATCAGAGAAAGAGTTTTCCCTCCCATCGGATTGCTAGCCACGTGAAAATATATTTCGTGGATTCTTCTCATCTGTCTATCGTTTAGCATTTTTTTTTCCTTAGGTTTTCGAGTGACAATGAGAGTTTTAGGAAATGTCAGTCTTTCCTTTCCCTGTCATAATCTTCTGTACAATGTGCAACGTTTGTCCCATTTTACCGCACAGGTATTCTGTGGGATTTAATCTTTTTCAATTAACAAAGTGAGTATAATACAATTATTCTTTATGCGACTATTTTCTAGAATGTTACTATCATTTAACCGTGAATTATTTCAAATAAAAATGATTTAATTCGCATACACATATGCCGAATTTTTTTTACGTTGTGCTACATTGTAGTATAAATTATTTAGTCATGTTTTAATTGTTAACAGTTATATTTTCTATTATTCAAATTTTTGATACGTAATGCAATAAAAAATAATATCGTAATTAAAAACATTTGTAAATTTTTATCTCGAAATCTTTTAGTTTTTGAAATGGAAATTTACTCTACATACTCTTTTAGGTCACGTGCTAATGGGAAAGCACTCATCCGTAGATTAATAAAATTAAAAAGATTATGAATGCGTATGAATATTATATGAACATTAATATTTATAAGAGACGGTTGCAAGAAACTAAAGGAAAAATAAAATGTAGACAACGGCAATGTTTAACGATACCAACATTCTCAATCTTCATTTTTTATTCTAGAATGCATAGTTTTAATGCGTTTTTTATTATTGATAAAATAATTAAAATTTTTTTAATCATTCGATAGGATGTTTATGTGTTCTTTTAAATATTGCGAAAACCGTTAATACGAAATCTTTTTAATAATGAAAATTTGAAAGCTGATTGAAAGAAATATTGTTGATAATATTTTCTAAAAACAATTGTAAGCACATTAAGAAAAAAGTATCTACTGTATACGTGAAGAAATAATCTCAAGATTTATATCACTATTGCTCGGTTATTCGTGTCGCAAACGAGCGATGTTGTACAACACACATTATTAAAGTTGTAGTATACATGGCGATATCGCTCGCATTTCCCGCTATTTTGGTTGCCTCATGAGCCGTTTGCCGTAAGCCGTATTAAGGATTTATCTATCTATCTATATATCTTTCCCTCGTTCTCGCTAGTGATAGACGACGGTGTAGATTCCGGCGCGACGGCAGGGACGACCTGCTCCGATCGATCGAGGAACGAAAATTTGAAAAAACGCCAGCGTCGACGAAACGCCGCGGCGCGCTTAATATTCTTCCAGGAAGGACTGCGACGTACCCCGGACCGGCAGGGGGTTTTTGCCCCGGGACATTCGTCAGAGCGTTCCGTATTACCCGTACACCCGTCTCTTGTGGAAGGCAGGAGCGATGGGGGTGCGGGGCGTTCTCTCTCGAGGAACGATTCGTGAGAGAAACGAAGGCGATCTGGCGGGGGTAGACGAATGGCTGTTTATCGCCACCGAAAATATTCCGGTTATCCGGCTTCTTTCTATGGAGAAACGTAACTCACGAATGCGCGTTGCAAACGAGGATTCTGTTCGACGATGGATGTGAATTTTTACGTAAAAACATCCACAATTACGCAGTAGGATATTTATAATTTTCTGCTCTGTTTGCATTATGTTATATCGCCCAAGATCAAAGTTTAATCAAGACTTACGCGATAGCTAAGTTTTGTTATCGAAGAATTTATGAGAGGAAATAACGGCTTTTAGTAGTCCGTTTAAACTCGATTCACATCGAAGTTTGCCAAGTATCAAAAATTTGATCTATATTCGTAATCCTTAATACATAATTTACAAAATGTTTATTCATTTAAAAATCATTTGTTTAAAAATATTTATTTATTAAAAAATTTTTATTGTTTTTGTATTGGCTGAAATATACTGAAATAGATTATAAATAGATTTCCTAGTGTTTTGTTTTGTAAAGATTCTCAATCTTTGATTTCGTGAATATTGAAGTAAATTTTTTTTTAAATAAATAAGGCTCATTTTACCTCTTCAAACAATTATTTTAATGATTTAAATTAAATAAAAATCAATATTTTAGTATTAAAGCAACAACGAAAAACACATTGTTAAAATATCATTTTATAATATGCCGCAAATATATATTATTTGCGCGAACTAAAGTTACGATATGTATCGAATTTCGATAGGCTAGAGCAAATCAATATATACCGGATCAACTTGCGAAGCTGCTTTTCTCGAAGGTAAAACTTCGAAAAAAAAAACTATTCTGTATTTTCAACTTGTTTTTAAAAGAAACCGGCTTCTTTTCAACGACTGTCGGCTCAGTTTGTATTTGAAAAGTTCTGATTGACATTGGAAAAACATCCAAAGATATGGGATATATGAAATGGAACGGAGGAAATGTTGCGTAATCCAGGTTAGTTTTATTGGCGGATTTAAAAATCCTAGGTTTTTTTTTTTTATTAATGCCCAGTTCATTCCGTTTTCACTCATTTTAACTTGTCGAGCTTGTTTTGGCGTAAATCAGCGAATGAATGGGAATGGGATATTAATCGAATCTTTAAATTAAACGCTGATTTACATTCATTATTTATTCTGCTAATTTTTCTAATCGACAGGAAATAGATACTCTCATTTATAGAGTATGAATGGTCTTAGAAATTTAGGTTCGTTTTCATATCTCATTTTTATCGATAGATGCGCTGTTAACGTAAACTATGTGCTTAAAAGCTCATTTATCGATAAAAATGAGATATGAATACGGACCTGGATTTCTAAGACCATTTATATTCTATAAATGAGAGGATCTGTTTCCTATCGATTAGGAAAATTAGCAGAATAAATAAGTGAATGAGAATCAGTAAGTGCGTTTAATTTGAAGATTTAATTAATATTCTACAAATTACTAAAAATCTAAAAAGTTCTTAGAATTAAATTTGTGTAAATTAATAATCATATTTTTATTTAAACAATTTTATTTTGATAAAATCTTAGTTGCAATTAAAAAAATACTTAAAACTAAATATTGAAGAGATATGAAAACTAAATAGTAAGTTAAGGAAAATATACTTCAAATTAAATATATCTATGAATGAAAAAAAAAGTGTGAAACTTGATAATAAAAATATGTTTCTCTATTATCTATATATTTTCCGTCATGCTCTAATTATTTGTTATTTAATCATTATTTTATAAAAATATATTTGTAGTTCTGATACGCCAATAAGAAATAGTGAATATTAAAAGAAATATTAGAAATTATAAGAAATAGCATAAGCAAGAAAGTCGAAAAGAATTTTATATATCTTGAATAACAAAAAAGAGATTCTGTTCACGATCATTTATTTGAAAATCGTCCCTGTAAGAAAGTATTGCAGATACTAATTTTTCCACAATCTGAAACCACAATGTTTTTCGAGAAGAAATTGCCGAACATTAGCTGAATTCGATTTGACGGATCGTCTCCCTTCTGTTTCCGGTCGCGAACAAAATTCCCCGAAAATCCTCGGCGGAAAGTTGAGCACGATGATACTGGAAAAATCGAAAAGTCGTGGCGTTAAAAAAAAAAAGGGCGCGCTACATGTCTTTTCGTAAACACGGCAACCCGTTCTCTTTCTTTCTTCGCGTTTATCCTCTCTCGCGCACGTAGTCACCCATAGCCCACTGTCCACCTACTTCCTGCAGTATCAACACTACCCCTCGCTCTTTCATCCCTATTCTCTATTTCGAGAGTACTTTTTCCCAATATAGAAATAGATCTCGTATAGGGGCGTGGCGGTGCACGATACGTCGTGCAGGAAGAGAAATCGTCCTTTCGTAACAACCACCCAACCCGGTCAACCCCCTGTGCACACACGCATACATATCTATCGTCGTCTCCGATATCGCGACCCATGGATTCTTTTCTGCCGAGAAAAATTTTCTTGCTCAATTTGGTGGCGCGGAATAAACAATGAAGTTTCCTATTTATAATCGCATAGCACGTCAATTCGACCCCGAGTGACCTTTCATTTTGCAACGCGGCGGTGAACAATATACCGAGATATTTTCACTCGCGCTCGTCTGCTCCATTAAGATCTATACGCGCAATAGTTTTCGTCGAAAATTTCCTCGTTTCAGTCTCATATTTATCTTTCGAGTGTAGTATTCGACATAGTAATGGAGAGCTCTATCGCAAATAAAGAAGTCGTTCGTGTCGTGAACGTATTGTCTGGTCGCATTCTCAGGCGAGCAACGGAGACTTAGACATTTGTCTTCTCGAGTTACATCTCTTTTCGGACTCATCCCATTATGCATTGTGTTTACTGACAAGCGGCAGATAAACTAAACGAGGAATATAATGATATAATGTTTAGTTAATAATAACACAATATTATTATATGAGAAAGTACAATGTGTACGTAAAATATACTTAACTGGATAATGTACAATTCACAGAATCGTTACTTAGAGTGAAAAGGATAGTATTTAATTGAAAGGATTTTGTAACATTAAAGATGCTATTTTGAGATGTTACACTTCAGACTTACTTAAGTAAAGATTTGAATTAACTCTGTACTTATCAAAATTATACAAATAAAAGGCAGAAATTATATAGAAAATGAAACTGTTGTAACGGAAAATACAATTACATAATTATTTATTAGGAAATATAATTATGTAATGAATTGCATTAAGTTTCTGAAAAGCTTGATATTCAAGTTTTATATTTTATTTCTAATTAATTTATTACGTAAATTTAAACCGTTTTATTTTTATAGTTTAATTTCCTTTGATAGAATAATTCCTTTGATGAATGTCGAAATGTAATTATCGAAATACTTAAAATTTTTCAGCTAAAATGATAAATTTTAAATAATATCGAATTAGAATATGTTTTATTTACGTTTTATGTACACTGAATTAAAATATTACGTCAAATGTAAGATGTAGGTACACATCTATTTATATACATTGCTCCAAATTTTATTATTATTTTCACGTTTTTATTACATTTTCCTTTCGTCTTAATATTTGAGAAATACAAGCGCAATTCTTTTTTTCACTTAAGTTCTATTTACTTTATTTCTACAACATCCCGTTATCAATGAAAACTAACGAAGTCAAGAATTTTATTCGTTTAAAAAAATCATTGCAACTGCCGACCGCAGAATACAAGTACTAGAACAAAAGAGAAATAAATCCGATAAGCCTTCTGTGGTATACGTTTATGCGTGCACGTTCTTATATGAAAGCAAAAATGTAATCCTTAACCTCTGCGACCACGCGCATCGTAACCCACCGGGATAACTTTGCGCGATCCTCGAAGAGTAGGTACCGTTTGTAAGTATTTAGGTTTTAACGTCCGTCGTTTTTATGCTTCCGTAAGTTCTATATTCACGTTGTGGGGAGTCAGCATTTTTTTAAAGAAGAAGCGTAAGCTCCGCATAAGCTCCAACTCTGCTTTTCAGAACTCGGTTTCCATTTACGTGAAACGAAACTTGTGGCTTTTGTAGATTATGATCTTATCGTTTCCTCCATCTAAATTTTCTCTGTATGTATGTGTGTAGTTATTTAAAAAGAACATCGGCTCTTTAGTTTGTTACTAACTTTCGCCATCAATGTGAAATGCAGATATTTTAATATGCTATAGTTACATCAAGATATAAATACGAAGGATAGAAAGCTAAGGAACGGCTAATACTTAAGCTGTATGAAAAATCGTTAAGCCAGGCTAGAGGAAATCTAACGTTCGCGCTAAGCTGAGGGTGTGAATATACAGGCGAAATACCTCTGAGCGGCAGAAGAGACGAAATAAAGCGAGGAATCGTATTTCTGCGCTGATCTAAGATTACAATGCGAAGGAAAGAGAGAGGATACACCGTTGGCAAGTATTCGCATCAAAAATCCTCGCTTCCATGCTGAAAAGCGCGAGGAAAAGCTAACTGCTTACCTCTCAAACGATGCGGTTTTCCCACGGGTTACCTTTTTATAAAAGATGAATAAAACGAAAATGCATACACAAAGGGCTCGCTTTAATATTATTAATACACGATTATTGTGAGTTTTAGATGTGACAATTTAAACATTAACAGCAGTAAATGTTTAAAATATGAAGTTATTTTTATGTTAATGTCTGCGTTATTTTTAACTAACGTGTTGATAAACGGAATGATACAAATAAAAAGAAGTCAGAAATAAAATGTCTTCTCAAGTTTTTAAATTTATCATCTAAAAATTAAAATTTTTATAATTTGATAACACACGACATAAGATATATTTAAACATATTTTTAAATATATTTGCTATTTCGTTGGTTCTCTCTGAAGATTTTTTACACAACTGGCATGGTGAAAATGATACACATGAAATTTACGGAAATCGAAAAAAAAAATTTGATTTTTTATCACCGCGTGTAGCGCATAGAACTTTATTTTCGTACAAAAGTGATATAAGTAGCGTATTATTTTCTTTCTAAATTGAATGTAGGAAGAGAGAATTGATAAGCAGGGCGGAGCTTCCTGGCCAATTAGAGATATGTGTACTTTTTGTCTCGATTACATAATCGCGTGCCGCGGGTCAAACGGAGACGGAGAGAAAGTGCGTCTCACTCAGCAAACATCGTTACTTCCTCTCATTGTGAGTTATAATGCAGTCATGATAAACACCTCGGTCGCGTCTACGACCGGAGACCGTGGCATGGCGCCTAAATGACAGATCTTAAACGACTATTACATCCCTAAGAGAGTAGAGCGGAGAGGAGAGGGGTCCCGGCTGTGTGTCGTGCCCAGGGTTCACGAAGGTCTGGTAACACTGTGGATCCCTCGATGTTTGTTTGACGTGCCGGAGGTTTGTATCTTCAAAGGGTCAAGCATGAACGCGCGCGCATGCTACTCTCTGCTCTCTTCTCGCTCCGCTCGCGTTCACTTTACGTATGGATCCATATGGTACAGAATGTATAAATAACGCGCTCCGTTCTATTGTGGGATAAGTAAACCCCGAAAACGTATGGAGATAGATAAAGAGAGAAGCCGGACTGACAAAGGGCAATGGCGGATGTGGAGGGACGAAGACGAGGAAAAAGGGAAAAATGTGAGAGAGTGAGAGAGAGAGAGAGAGCTGGAAAATGGTGGCTGAGGAAAAGCACACTTCGGTATGCTTGACACGACGGCAGAAATGAGAAGGAAAACGTGATACTACGTGCGGCGAAAATTGGCGGAGACTGCAGACTATAGCGAGTGTCGGAAAATAAAAGCGGCAGGATGCTATGTGCTTGTTAAGAGTCGCCTATTTTGAAACGGAACGCGGAAGGAAACTTGAAGGTGGATGAAGGTGGATTAATCGTTGAAATCGCGAATCTAGACGCGATAGATATTTATCGTTTGTTTTTTTCCTTCAAAGAATTTTCAGGAAACTTCCGAACAACTATAATTTCTGCGTTCATATAAGTTATTAAATGTCCACATCGTAAAAGGGGTGAAAATAATTACATTAACGATCTCCTGTTTCGGAGAATCGAGACAATGATTTAACGTGAAGATTTACTCGATTCGTAGCAAAACGTGTCTACTTTTGTGCGGTATATTGTCGATTGCAAGACGATCATTCACGCCGGTTATTACGTCATCTATATATCATCGCATCCGCATTCTTGCCAAGAGTCACCGCGCGGGGTCAAAGAGAACTTATGGATATTAGCACTGAGAAGATGATATGAATATGCTGGTGGTATCCAGCGTCGTAAATCAACGGTAAAACCGTACGGGCAGGAGAGCCCGTTCGCAGTACTCGCACTTTATCATCGCAGATGACGAAGACAGAAACGATGTGCACACCAGAAAGAATTAACGTTGGTAGTCTTCCCCCGCCGCTTTTCGCCCATGGATTATCTCTACCAACTCCTCGAGACGCAAGATTATGAATTAATTATCGCTTACCGCCACCGCGAGCATGGATCCTCAATGACAAGCAGAACCCCCGCCGGCATAATCATCATGGTTGGAGAAAGGAGGAGAAGGAAGTTGTCCGAATAAATTGATTATCGCGCTTTTTCCCCCTCGGTCCTCTATTTAGAAGATTTATGCAGTGAGATACACGAGATATACATCTGCAAAAATAAGATAAACATTCTCGCGCGGATGCACCGTACATTTTTATCAGTAATTCGCGTAAGCGTGGCAAATGATCGACGATTCTCGCTGCAGTAACAGCATTTACGTGTGTTTGTGGAGAGTTTCTTCTTTATAAGAAGAATTTCCAAGCAGTCTTATTTTTACCTTTTAGAGATCTTTTTCTCGTTATATCTCCCGCTTCACGTACAGTTCTTCTAATTAAAACGTTTCAAAGGACATAATTTTTTAGCGATTTATGTTTCACTGAACAATGACGTTAATCACTGACGATGAAAAGTGCTTCATTCGTGTATTCATTAAATCTGACCTATTTCCATTATATGACACGCGACGCATACATCACGGATATGTACACATTTTTCTGCGGCGTTTCTCCTGGCACGCAAATTTCAATTTCGAACAGCGTGTCTTGGTGCATAACGGATGACTGGTATTTTAAGAAGTTAGGTATCTTCACCCTGAAATTATAGTCGTGAAGAATGTCTCCGTAATACGATCAGCTGCTCCATATGACAATGCCATTTCTCTGCCGGCCGATTGCAGGTCACGTATACGTCGCTACTATGCAACGCAAGTCGCTTCCCTATATACATATATAT
This sequence comes from Cephalotes varians, assembly GCA_037157785.1. Taxonomy (NCBI): domain Eukaryota; kingdom Metazoa; phylum Arthropoda; class Insecta; order Hymenoptera; family Formicidae; genus Cephalotes; species Cephalotes varians. The sequence continues at coordinate 120,921 of JANQDE010000092.1, read as the reverse complement.
ACATATATATATCGTGCATTTTTGGCACAGCCGAGAGACTCACCCCTCTGCAAAGAGACACGTACGCGTTACATCTTCTAGATATTTTATCCCTAGTTTTCGGGACGAAGTATACATTTGTCCTCATAGCGGACAAATTTCATCGTGATTTGCGTCTTTAATCATAAATATGTACAAAAACATATGCAACTTTTAATTGTGTATGTATTACAATACAGGAGCTGGTGGGGATAAGTTTTAAATTTATAATTTTATCCTCATAGGCTAAAACAATTCAGTTTCTGAAAACACGATAAATTTTTAATTCGATAACTGATTTTGTTTTATAAATCCGACTCTACGATTGCTCCGATATTTGAGATATTATGAGATATTTTGCAACGTAATAATTGGTACTTAAAAAATTGTTGATGTTATAAGGTGAATAGGGTGAGATTGTAAAACAAACTCATTTCGTTATAGTCGTTTATTTATGCCGTTATTATTAATTACTATTGATATATTGACCATCAATTATGTCGCTTTATTTATAACGATCCATTATTAGATCCAATATGAAATTGCAAACAGTAAAATGACTACGTAACTTGATATCGATTGTCGAACGCTGTTTCAGTGCTGAATCCGGAGTATGTTCGTATCGCAATGCGTACGTCGCAAATTTATCCCGCCAAGTGAGTTGCGTAGGTCGAATTGCGTGGCGGTGTATTCTTGTATTTCGATAACGGCGCGCCCACTACTCGCTCGCTCACTCGCTGTTGAATAAAACAACCGATCGCGTTGGCGGCGCAACGAACAGCTTTCGAGCGCGCGATAAAAGCGGCCTCATATACGATGCAAATGCGAATCTTATGCACCGTATACATGCAGCTATTCCCTTTTCGAGAGAAAGAGGAAGAGCGAAAATGCGCGTTAAACGTAACTACGCGCGGTCGGGCCGCCGCCGCCGCCGCCGTCGCTCGCTGATGGGAGCGTTGACGGCCGTTGATTTCAGAAGAGCATTTGTTCGTGCCGCGTGTTGACATTGCATTAGTCCTGGAACAATTACTCGCGTATCGATCATTGGGTCGAGAGTAATTGGTCGCGATGTGGTTCGCCGACCTATCGGGTACTTAAACTGCTGTGCACGGGAATGCATTGCCGAGCTGGTTCAAAAACCGATTTTCGGTCGATAAAACGCCGCGCAGTGCCACGCGTACCCTCCCCGTGTCTGGGAATAAAAATCGGAGTTGCTTCGTTAAACCGGCTAATTAAGTAAGGGTGCGCGAGGTATGGAATTATGAACGCGCAGTATCTCGTTACCGTCCCATCGACATTTTTGTGCTGATGCCCTCCCTCTCTTCTTCTCTCTCTCTGCTTTCTCTTTCTCTCCCGTTTTTACTTGATGTACCTAATAATTACACTAATGGAAAATCTATGGTAGAGTAAGCGTTATCAACATACGGATCATATCGCCACTATCGCAGCTCTCATTATTCATGGGATGTATTCACAAACGCGTATCATTTATTCATTGTAGAGCACTTCGCAATTTTTTTTTTTTTTCACGTCGGATCAGAATACAGAAGCGTCATAAACTTATCCTGTATAGCTTAAAAGCTTATTAGCATACTCCACATTTGTTTCATAGTTTGTCTTGTTTTCGCAATGCAATTGGTCAACATAGATAACAGGAATCAATGATACTTACGCGATAGAGCAGAGATCAGTCTTGTTAATACGTAAAATCAATAATATATAATGGTATACGCACATACTACAGACTGTTTTACATCCGTTTCGTCCGCGAAATCTATTTAGTACAATACGAACGATTTAATGCAACCTACGTGGAGGCTTAACGAGTGGAAATGCTCGACACCATGCCAATGGTATCATCCGTTTTCGTAATTGTGCACAAGCCTCCGGTACTAATGATGAGGATTACCGATGATTCAACTCTCGCTTGTGACACGCTACATTAAATTACGCGGCACTGTCGATACTGTCTGGTATCGGTGATCATTCCTCATAGTTATCGAAAATGTCACTTTAATTAATACCCTTGGTAGAAGCGTACAGGATATCGTATTGATTGGCACAAATCATTAAGCACTCCGTTAACAGTACAATTCAATATTCGCCAATTACCGCAATATCATATGGCTTTAACCACTTCCCGTTGATCGAAAGAAGCCGAATCAATGTTTTTATAGTGTCGAATAGCAATTATTTTTTTAATTAACACACGGACCATACGTGAGGAATAAACGTGAATTTGTTGTTTCTAATAATTTATTACATTGATAATAAGCGAATAATGTACTATAATATCCAATCGATTTGTTCAGTTCAAGAATTTGAAGAATGAAGTATGAATTTTCATATACGCACATAATTGCGCATATTAATGAAATTACATCGTAGCAGCATTTAACAAATGACTAGATTGCTTGTTATTAATATACATTAATAAAATACATGTAATGTTTTCAAAACTCTCCTAGGCAAAAATATTTTATAAAAAGAAATAAAGTTTTTTTTTCAAAGAAAATTTAATTTAAAGAGTATGTTGCATTATTATTATTGCTATCAATAAAATATCAATTAAAAGTTAATATTAATTAAGTAATGTTAATTAATATTAAAAATTAATATTAATTAAATAAAGTTAATGTTTATATATATTTAATTTATATATATTTCTCATTTTTTATTTATGAATTACGTTTCTTTTTTCTCTACTCAGGTAATAAATGAAGTTCAAAAATCAAAATCCGCAGAGATGACTGATCTGATGATACGATAAATAGTTAAGGAAAAGTCGACGTATAAAAGTAGACATAAAGTTAACAAATTAAAGTTTAGATGTATACATACGATAAAACTTTATTAAGTATATGAAAACGTTACGAGAATTATAAGAAATCTATTGATCAATAATATCAAATTAAATGCCTCATTACAACACTTCTCTACTCTTAGCTCGCACGAAGTGATCTCGTAAAATTCAGCGTGTAAACTGAGTTTTAACGAGGGATCCTAACTAAGTTTATCGTGGTCCCTGCACGTTCTTCCTCGTTGTGCTTTACGTATTTGCGTCCAGCTGTGTCTACGGTCGTACCTTAAGCACGCAATAAAAAACATCCTCGGAATGGCAACGGCCCCTAGTGTTTGTTTTAATGCAAGCAACCGGAGCGACAAAGGTTGATGGCGTCCGTGTTAAAGTTTGCTTCTCTATTTCTATTTGTCCAAAGAAGTCAACAAAATTATTCATACATTTCTGCTCATTAAGCATTAAGTATTGCATTAGTACGTATTAAGCTAATGGAAACTGGATCTCTTCTACAAATGTAAAAATATTAATATTTAATCAATACTTCTTTCTTTACGTTATCGTTTACAATTGCACATATTTTATTTTTTTATTTTATATGTATATATATATATATATATATATATATATATATATATATAATTTCTTCGATTTAGATATTTCTGAAATTTATGATTATCGAGAATTATCGTTCATCATTAAATTTATAATTTCTAATTTACGAAGTTCATGCAGCACAAAGAATTAAAAGTTTCTCGCCGTAATTCGGAGTGTTCTTAAATGTCTCAAAGCCTACCAGCTATATTACTTCGTAGTGGAGTTTATAGGAGAGAAATTTCACGCTTGTGTCATAGAATGCAGTCAATTCTCGTAGTGGAAACTTTTACTGAGAAATTTCTCTCCTAACGGTGTATTAATGCCGGAAGTTCAGAAAGTCGGTTTTACACGAATTTATTTCCGTCTCACAGATGAATACGCTTCTTTTTTCCGAAGTAAGCGAAATGTGAAGCAGCGAAATGAAGGGAGGCTTCCTCATTCTCTTTGGCATTGTCCGTCTTCTAAGATTCTAATGGAATGTGAGAGGCACTTTCGCTGTCTATGAATGCAATCGTGTCTTGCCACTGATTGTGAAGCATTTCATCGCTGTTTAAAGAGTACGAACTACGAAGAAGAATGTAGAAGTCTATAATCATAACGTAAAATTTATTTAGAGAATAAAGTTGTATATTACATGCACATGTCCGAAGTCAAAAAATATAATATATGGCGTTATGTGACGAAGTAAAATATTTTTTGAGTGTGAAAGTTACATATTATAGAGATGTTATCATAAAAAGTATATTATGGCGAAAAACATTGTAATTTAAGTCGCGGTTTCCAGTTACAATTCTGTATTATATCATAGTGGATAGACGGAGTCATTCACAGCACGCACAGTTGTGCGGGCCCATCAGGGAAATCGAATCGATGACGGGGAAGAGGCACCAATAACAGAAGCAGGAGGAAGGACGTGCGGAGAACGTAGCGATTCACTTGGCGAATTTCCGTCGTGCCGAGGGAATGTCGACATCGAGATGGGATCGCGCTGTAATTAGAGGCGAGCCCGGGCTTCGCCACGCCGGAAGAAAGGTCGGTTTTGCGATCTTGAAGCGGCCGTCTCGTTGAAACTTTCGTGACTGTTCATGGCTCGCGCGGCCATTGAAGCCGATGGGGCGACCGAGGCAGCAGCGGGGGAGGTAAGTTTCCGCTTCGGTGAATTTATCAGGGCCGAGACTTCGTTACTGTCGTTATATAGTTCCACCACGATCCCGGCAATTTTACTCGCGTGGGAGATACATCGCAGTGGTACAACGTGGAAAAACTCGGGCTGTGAGAACGAGGTAAAGCAAACGAGTTCAGTAGCGTAGGAGGGAGGGAGGAGTGACATCCCTTTTATTTGGAGGATTGTTAGTTTTGTTAAAATTCTCGTTTCCTTCGAGGCCTTTGTCCAATCTCTTCGTAATTTTTAGCGTTAATTAATAGCGGAACAATTTTCTATGTCGACTCAATTAAACAAAATTAATGCCACACTGAGACATCTGAAGATTTGTAATGGATTTAAATTAATATTTATAAACTATTTACGAATGTGTTACCAAGAATATAAATATGTGTGCGTTTCTTGCGATTTATTATGCGATTTTGCGCTTAGCTTCTTTACGTGAAATCTTTATAGATTTCTTAATGACAGGGAAGTGTGTATATAAATATGCGAAGTCTTTCGAATGTGTCTCTCTTCGAATTATTATTTTCATATTATATTACATTGGTTCTACATAGATAATAATAAATTTTCTTGCATAAACTTCATTCGTTGTTTTACCGGCTCCGTGCATCTTCAGAAAAGGTAATGGAAGCTTCGCCACGGTGCGCACCTTTTCCCATCACATTCATAAATCACTTGTTTTTCACCCCAACAAAATCTCGCTCTCGATAATTAGCTCGTAACTTATAACCTCGCAATATCGTAAAGGGCATCGGAGAGTGGCGAGGGTTATTAGTAACAAAGTTATTAGATTCGCGCGCGGAGAATGTTCCATCACATTTTAGACCGGTTGGCGCCTCAACTTTTTACACGAAAAATCGTCATGTTAAAATAACATAGTCCTTGCACATGATGTACTGTGTATAATATAAACCAATTCTTTTTCACACAACATTCAGCACTTTTTTCGTTATTAAAATATCTATAAAGCTTTTGAATTTGCGCAAAAATTGCAATTTCTTGATACCGTTATAAATGCGAAAATTACCGTTTTATTATTTTTTAAGGTAAAATTTTTCACTCTCCTTAATCTTGATTCCCCAAAGTTGTCTCCAATTTTTAGTCATACATAATTTTATTAGGGCCACAAGAAAAATTTTTTCTTCATTTATATCAAATAAACATCTTTTTTATATAAGAATGATAAGAGTATCTTGAAGAGAAACATAATCGAAAAGTAAACTAAATCTAATAAATATATTATTTCGCGAAACATTCTATTATGTGCGTTTAATTGGTGCTTTCAACGCTTTAAGTTTCGATCTGACTGCGTATTCCTCATTTCGCTTTTCCTCTTATCCTACCTTTTCCTATTCCGTTCGGCCTGCTATCTTCAGTGCCTCGTAAATTTGCTTTGTACCATACACTCGATCGAGGTTCATGCTTGCAGGATGGACGTTTGCATGGCTGTGCTTGCAGACGGGATGTCCAAGTACGCGTAACATGATACGGTAGATCTTTCTGTAAGACGAATTTATACGAAACGCTTTTGACACACACACACACACACACACACACACACACACAATTTTAAAAAGCAAGTTAAGTTATATGCGAAATGTTTTAACACTGCATATTAGTCGAAGAATCTTTTATCATAGATAGAAAGCGATTTATTTCTTCAAAAATATTTATAAAATTATCAATAGCGTCATATCTATACATATAACATTTATAATTATTAAATCAAATCAATGTCGTGATTCAGATGTCATTATCTTATATTTTATTCTTATTATCTTCACATCTTGATGGAGAATTATCAACGCTGCCGTCAAACATAGCTCAAAAACAATTTGCGGATAGCAAATAGTTGGAGTACATTCCAGACATGGTTGCTTGGCAATATTTCGCGTATATATTTTCTAGACCGTAATGTTGCAAACGTCATCTCGTTGAGTGAAGTTATTTTGTTGGAATTTGCGCTATTTATGTAGTTTTATGTCTATGAAAATGCTGAAAATATCGTGTACGTAAAAGGACAAGGTAATTGTTCGTAAAAGGAACATGGAGTAAATTTTCATATTAAAATTAAATATTTTACGTCAAATAAATGAGATGATAAATGAATATATATTTTCTACTAATGTCAATATCGCAGAAACATGCACACACATGCATGTTACATGTAAATGACTGACAACTGTTAAACTGACTTGACCAAGTAAATATTGTATTTTCAAATATACAAACGTTGTATTGTATTTTTTTATTTTGATCAAAAAATATATCTGCTATTTATTTAGCAAGAGTTTGACACTACTTTCAAAAAAATTGATTAATCGCTCACATAGAGTGAAAAAGACTTTTGATGGCATACTGAAAAGAGTGTTCAAGATTAATACACTCAGTCTGCTACGACGTTTTTTCGCAAGTCCTATAAAACGAAACACATGCTTCATTTTGAGAAATTTAGTATTTGTGTATTTATCGTAAAACAGCGTTTCGTTATGAATAACTAAGCAAGAGAGATTAAAAGATTTTGTTTCGCGTATAAAATATAGACACATATTTTGCAGAGAGAGAGAGAGAGAGAGGGTGTATGAATTCATACTTATAATTAAATTATTACATAGATGGGTAACTATGAGTTGAATCAAAGGCCCCAATGCACCTTGATGTTTTCACTAGCGCTTTTGCCAACTTTGATTTATTTAGTAAACAAAGAAACTTTAGCTTATATAACAGTATTCCTTTTTTAATATAATTTATTGCAATCGTATGTGAATATGCAATCGTTATATAGTGAATACAATATTTAAAGCGAAAAGAATAATAATTGAACTTTGTAATTAAATTAAGATTATTATTTAAATAAAATCTAATATTTTCTCTCTCTCTCTCTCTCTTTTTTTTCTCTCTTCTCTCTCTCTCTCCCTGAAGCTAAAAATTTCAAAATGAAGATTTTGCAATGCGATTTTGTAAGCCCATTGTAAGCCCTTCCGTGCAATCAAAGGCATATCCGAAAATACGATCCAATTAATGTTAATTTACAATGAATGTGGTTCGCCAGTAAAATTTCGCATTTTATTTTCTATTTAAATAGAAATTTGTTTATCAAATTTGTTTTATCCGGAATGATGATCAGGAGTAAATCATATAAATCTGCTTTTGGAGGCAGAATGCACGTTTCGTGCGCGCGTTCTCTATATGTCTACACATTTCCCTACCGCAACGCTATTCTTGCTCTCTCAGTCTATCTTTCTGTCTTCTTCCTACAGTCGCCCTTTCGGTTTTACGCGTGTCTGTTAATTGCTGCATTTTGCTTACAGGATCAGATTATTGTGACAGCTGTCGAGTGCAGCTTGCATGGCGCTTTCGTGTTCGCCAGTGCATCTCCTGAACGTAATTCGTGAACCGAGCTATTCGCGGCGATTTCGAGAGTTCGCATTCGTAATCGAACGGGGTTGGTCCGCCTCTTTATTGGAATTGACTGACCCATTTCGATCTTAACTATATTTGCAAACGATTAGTTCGTTTGCGTGATTGCATCTCGTCAGTTTAAATACATTTTAACGATTTATATACGTTAATCGTGCTTTCGAGCTACGAAGTTATGATGCGCACGTGACACTTATCGTAAAACCGTGCAGTACCTTTATTGAAAAATCGATACATCATATTTTACCTTTATTGAAAAAAGGAACGAATTGGTATTATTTAAGTCGTGTAAAAGTTATGTGATTAAAGATAATATAACTTTCTGCTTCGTTCGAGCAATTTTCTTATTTTAAGAGAACATATTTGCTACAGAGAGAATTATCGTTGTCTCTTTCTAAAATTATTACATAAAATTGCGAAGTAATCGTCGCACTTTTAATCAAATGTTATTAAATTAATTTGTGTATACATTACCGCATCGGAACTTCTTCATTACATATTCTCGAGCATGAAACGTCGGTCAGCACGAGACTCGCATTTAAAGATACACGGGACACTGTCGACTCCCCGTGGCTGCTTGCTTGCCGCGACATTTAAATTTTTTATTCAGCAGGGTTGAAAAATATACTTGTTAAAATGCCCATACATATGTATGATTTGTCGTTTAATGCAGAAATATTTCACTGTTTCGATTACATATGCGCGCGTTACGTACATTCCTGTACATCCCGTCCGTAGTGTTGCCTCCCTTGGCGACAACTGTTCTCGTTAGTAAATAGGTGGTGTATTTCGCGTGCGTAGAATTGTGTTATCGTGACAACTGTCTATGGCAAAGGGTATCACATATCCTAAGAGAGTGGTCGTTTCCTTTTCGAGGTGAGATCGTAAATTTGCGGCGTGTCGTGCTGTCGCATTTTAGCCGAGAAGAACGATGCTAAATAATCAAAATGCAATGTACATTACCCGAAAACTATGTACAATAAAGTCTCTCTAATTTTGACCCTCCGGGGCGATAAGAGCAGAATGCCAAAATTATGAAATACCCCCACTACAGCACGAGTCTACCAATCCCCACGTATTCGCGCGAACGCAGTTGCGCACACTAAGTTGTCGGACTATGTACGTATTATATATACGTATACATATGTATATATGTATCACCTAGCAGAACCGCATATTATGGAAGGGACACGATATCAGTGTCTGTAAAGGAATGCAAAAGGAGAAAACCCAAGTTTAACGAGACTCTATTGCTTGTATACAAAAAAAATTTATTACTTTTTGCTTGTATCACAATACAAATTCAATTAAATAATCAAGACTAAAATCTTCCTAAGAAAATTATGATTCTGCTGATATATGAATATCTAATCTTGATTTAAGACTAATCTTTTTCTGTGTATCTTATAGAGAAAGATTTGTTACTATGATATTAATGTGTAACATATTTTCTTCTAATCTTTAAGTATTTTGTAATATATTTTATCTGTATATCCCAAATTTGAATTTAATATCACAAGTTTTAAGATTTGTATAATTTTCTATAGGAAATTACGTTTTTCCTTCCCTGGGACGTGTTAAAATTATGTCAACTCGTATAGTAAACGTAGCAGAGTTACGTTTATTCGACGTGACGCATGAAAATTATATTGTCATTGAAGTGAGGAAGTAAGCTATTCGTTCTAACGTTCTGTCGTTCAGTAACATTTTATGTCAATTAGCATCATGAATTTGTATCTGTTAATTACGTTATTATAACGAGCTTCGCAGACGCAAATGTACGCGTTTACCCGAGAGAACTGAGTAATAATGGTAGCAGTAAATCTATTTATAATCTGACACAAATCCCCAAAGAATTACTGAAAATGCTACAATTGCTAACAATATCAACGATATTCGGAAGTAGAGACACACAATTATGAGCACACGATAATAAAACAACGTGTAACAACATAATATAAATGACGAAGGCTATTTACTCATGATAACTAACTTCCGGAAAAGTTATAAAATAAATTCAAGAAAAGCACTCGTTGTCAGTTGTATACATTTAAATTATGCGCGAAATCTAAATTTGAATTATCAAATTTCCGCGTGACGATGTCACGTCGCTTGTGTCGCTAAAAATTCTCGCGAGAATATCGCGCAATTTATTCGCAGAGCAGAGCTCGTGATATGTTAAACGGCAGTCAGCGGTTTTTAACATCGCGGACCGAGTCTCATTCGTGAGACTGCTGTAGAAAACTTGTTCCAGAGTGTTTGCACAATGTCGAAGCAGCGAGCTCCATTCGTCGCGCAGGAATAAAGTCGCGATTCTTGGTGTCCGCTTGGAGCACGCGAGTTCGAGTTGGGTGAATGTCTCCCCTTTCATCGGGATCGCGCACACACGGAAGAAGGCAACCGAGCGTGCACGAATCGATGAATACCCGTAGCACTCTCGATTCGCCTCGACGGCAGAGTGACGAGAAGAAACCGGAAAATGGCGGTGAATCATGTCGCTACCGTTCCGCGGGCGCAACCATTTATTCCCTGATTCGTGGGTACACATCCGCCATACCAACGGACTCGTATAGAATTCCGTAAACTCCCATCGAGCTGATGCGGTAGACCTATCTGTTTACATAGTGCCGGTGGAAAAGGGGGTGAGATAGCAATAGCGATCGTAGGGTAGACGGCGAAAAGTGAATTGCGCGATTCAATTGTTATCTCTTTTTTTCCCCTCCCTTTCAAACCTTCCCTCGGTTTAATTCAGCGCACGCGGGCTTTTAAACTTTCGAAATTGCGAGAACCGTGGCATCGCATTTGAAACCGATGCGATATGGGAGCGGCAATTCTCCATTTCTGAAGAGACGGGAGATTTGATGGAATCTCTGGATGAGGGAACGGGAAATTCGCCATTTGCGTGATACAAACGTATTACGTATAGAAATTTCGGGAGCTGTTCAGCATTGCGAACAGGAATCGTTTTTCTTTTTCGTCGGATATAAACTGTTCATTTTTTTTCCCTCTCTTTTTGTGCTCGCGGAAACTACCCGCGTTGAAAGGAAGTTAATTTTTGCGCCGCAACGTCGCGTCGATTCAGCGTTTACTGGCGTCGGGCGAGAGCATCCAAAATACCATCGTAGTAGATACACTGCCTCGAAGAGGAGGGACATATATGGGTCACATCGTGAATTGCATCGATGTAACGCAATAATGGCTATTGCTTATGTACCACGACGAACGGCAGAAAATGAATAATCCAATAAACACACTAATGTAGCACAAACTTTCTGTGATTTATGAGACGTATTGTTTGTTCTGTGCAATACGGATATGATGTGTTCATATTCTAGATTAAATTGATTTCGCATAATACATACCACTTTAATTTGTTATGTGTTAGTGATATTTGTAAAATTACACGCACGTGTACAAAATTACAACACGTTTGTGTTTTTTGCGCAATATCTGTATTTTTCATTGCGCTAACGTTGTTAATGATATTTATTGTTACTTTTGTCGTAAAGGAAAAAATTATTGATATTTTTTATATTGGTATTCTTTTGCAAATAATCTTTGTTTTCTAATATAAATATATATTTTAATACATATACAATAAAAATGAAAGTATACATTTTATGTGCAATTTTATATACATACTACAAAAATAGAGATAACTTGATTCATTTTCTAATTCAAATTTGTATTGCTTCTCCATGCTCATTATCTGTCTGCTCTGATTATCGCACTGTCTGATTTACCGTGAAATCGAATTACTGCCGTTGATACTGAAAGCTTTGGTCTTAATGTTTCGTGCCGCTGAATTAATGAACAACATTGTATCATGTTCAAACTCGGGCGTCAGTGCTATCGGATCTTTTGCTCTTTGGTTAATGTTCGAAGTATATAATCAAGGCTGAGATATATAGATAATCTTCCAGATGCTATCTGTTGGAGATACTCTATGTATCGAGAGAAGACGTGATCAATTTACGATTTACAAACGATTCCCAGATATCGCGTAGATGTGCGAGCGACGTGCTTCAATTATCCGAATTGATTAAATGAATAATCGATATCTGGCTAATACATTCATTCGCTATATTTTGCCGAAAAAACATTGTATACGACATCGCTCTTTGGGTCATAAATATCTAAATAAATGATATTGTTTGGGTTAACGTTTCTCTCCATATTTCAATGTTCCAGTTCCAAAGCCATTTACGAGAGAAACGTAAATTGTGATCAACGCATATACGTAATTGAATTATTTTTAGAGTTTTACACTAGCCATGCAATCAATATGTACTGTTTCGAAAATTTCTGAAAAATTATTACATTTTTCTCTCTGCGTTATATACATATAGCTTTATAAAATAGTCACAAATTTATTTGTAATTTTTAAGAGAAACTATAATAGTTTATTGGAACATTATCTCAATTTGTCAGCAATTTAAAATATTTTTATGTAATTTTAAAAAGAAATATCTATATTTTAAATTTTATTTTATAAAAATATAACTTAAAATTAAAAACAAAAACATTTACAGAATTATCTATAAAAGAAATGAATCTATGTACGAGACATTAATGTTTGTTTAATTTAAAATATTTAAATAAATTAGAAAGTAATCTTAGCGAATGGATTTAAAGATAATTCTAATAACGAATTACTATGCATTAGAAAAAAAATTAATTTATTTTATTATCTATTATGCATTTATGGCGCAATGCAGAACATAAAGTAATCATATCCACATCGGCATTTTTTCTATACTTATTGATCTGACTTCGATTCCCATTCCCGTTAGCTCTGCTTTCAGCAGAATTTCTATTGTCCCGCTTGTCAGAGACATTCGGGGTATTATTGTCCTCGACTTTCTGGAAATCACACGACTCATCTCGAGCAGAAGCATCTTTTGGAACTGGCGATAGCTGGCAGGTAATTAATCGCTTTCTTTAACATCTGGCGCATTGCAAGGTTGTCACGTTGGAAAATAACGGTTCGTATTCTCACCGTATACATTTTATGCTAAATCTCTTTAGTTTCATATATTTTAATGATTTATTATATATATATATATATATATATATATATATATATATATATATATATATATATCATATAAAGAAACTGAGGAGAATATGAATATAATATCTGAAGAAAAAGATCAAATAGAAAATCTTTAAGAATATAAAATGATTTAATGACAAGTATAATATTTCTAAAAAGGTTCATATTATATGTAAAGAATATGTTGTTCTCTATTAACATGTAACTTCTGTTTTTTATAGTATTTATTTTTATTGTTAAATGTAGGACCATATGACAGGCTAATGTAGATAAACGACGTCTTACGCAGTTCATTCATATTGCCAAGTATCCGATATGTTGCATTCTTTGCAGCTATATCATTATTCTCTCGCATAATAAACTCGTTCAGGGGGTGAAGGGAAAGGGGAAGAATATGATCAAAATGTCTGCGGTTTCTATTTCTCGTTCCCAAAGTACATTGTGCTGGCAAGAGATCAAGTTACCGCACATAGCTACGATAACCTCCTCCATTGCCATTATCGTGTCCAAGCCAACCACGATGTAAGGGATGTCGTGTAATTTTTAACAAAGATTATCGCGGCTTTTTTAGTTATTTAATCAAATCTTCTGTGCCTAAAAGTTTCATTTCTTTGATTACATATAAATAATCACCATTACATGAAATCATTAGAAGATCGACATTATATTGATTTGAAGATACTCTGTTGTCTATAATTGTGTGTTATCTGTTATACGTTAAATAATTATTGTCACTCTTTTTATTGATATATTAATATCTTTAGCTGTCAGAGCAAATATACGTACAAAATTTGATAGCGACAGTAGTATAAAAATAAATGTCGTAACGTTTGAAACGTTTGTCAGTTTTCCTCTACCACAAAGCACGTAATAATTGTCAAAATGTAATTTTTGAAGCGATTTAAAATTTAATCTTGACGCATACGTACCGTGGCATTATTGCGCATATATATCGCGGAAACCACCGAAGCGGTTATGGTATAACGAATGGCCGAAGCTCCGATTTCGCGTTTCATATTACACTCCATTTGGCGTTACATCGTACTTTCTATTACTATTACAGCGTAGGCTCTCTTGGCACGATAAAACCGCAAACGATTCGATCAAGTTCGTTACCGCAATGCGATATAGTTTCCCACAATTGCTCGCTAACCGCCGCCGAAATTACTGACTCTCGGCCATGAGAGCTCACTTGTCTTTCTGTCGTCCACAAAAGGCCCGACACAATATCGGTCCTGCACTCGCGAGCGCCAAAACTTCCTAAAGCCTCGCATTATGTGGTATCCTCTTCTGTGCTCACCCACACACACGCGCGCGCGCGCGCGCACATACAAACTCGAGTGCACCGTTCTTTCTCTCTTTTGGGAAAATTCCATCATCGCCTTGTCAGAGACAATTGGAGTATTATCGTGCCTCCTTGACAACATCCGGAAACTCGATGAATCGTCGCGGCAAGAAACCTCTCAGAAAGACGTCGATAACCCTACGTCACCGTTAATAAAGGATCACCTCGGCCGCCAGCTCGGTCCTTGTCGCGATAGTCGCCGCTGTCGTTGTCGTCGTTATTGTCGTTATCGTCTTCGTCTTCGTCGCCTTCGTTAACGTTGTCGTAGTAACGGTTTTCTTTGTTGACGAACGGCTAGGTACTTTCAATTGCCGATACTTAATCAAACTTATTATATCGGGCAATCCGGACTTTCGGTTCCTCGCTTAGCTCGGGCGTCTAATCGCGAAACTTTCAAATTTTTTACCGGACAGCTGCTCTTTTCAGCAAGGCTTGAAGAAAAACGGCTGTCTAGCTTGGTGATGTATCTACCGTTTACGAGGATTTTTGCGAGCTTTCTGCCGATATCAGGATAACGCTACCTCGAGGACCTCGCGAATCTACGAATCTCCGTGAGTGGTTGCAGCAACGTCAATCTAAACGAGTGATGCGAAAATTGCTTCGATCGTGATGAGAGAACTGTGTTGCGATGTGACATTTAGAAAAGTTAAGAAAATAAGGAATAAATTATAACTTTTTTATTACAACTTACAACTTTTTATTAGACATTATGTGAAAATAACTTAACCGTTTATTTACTTTAATAGATTTTTATATTTTAATTATTTTCTTGGTTCTATTCAATTTTTTGTTGATTAAAGAAAAATTTATGAAATTGCATATTTTTAAAATTTAGCGTTATATCGGCGCTACTAGAGTCAATTTCTATTTAGTTAGCTGCGTAAAAAATCCCATAGATCTCGCAAGAAATTCGAACCAACCGGCCACTCGAAGCAGCGAGAAAATAAAGCAAAAAGAAAACAATGCGGGTTTTTCCTCGAAATCGGAAGTGCAGCAAGAAATTCCGAGTGCTAGTTGCAATATATATGGCGCACCGATAAAGATGTCCGAACGCTCGCGATGGCGCCCACGCCGTACACAGACACACTCACACGAACAACAACGCGCACCTATACAGGACGTTTGTTAGCCGGCGAAGCTGAAGAACGTTACATCACTCGGCTGGATAAGCCGGTACAGCGGAATATACTTGAGATTAGGAGCGCGATAATTTACTGCCGGACTCTTTTCTTCATGGCGCTCCCGCCGTTCCGCTACGTCCGACGCTCGATTTCTGCACGTAGCGCAACGCGGCGGCCGGCGTCTCGATGCGAACGAAAAAACTCAATTAAGAGGACAAACGGCGGAGGTCAGCGGTAGAAAAACGGTGAAAAATGCTCGGGGCCGGCGGCGCACCGGGAAAACGCGCGCCCGATGATGCCAAGGACCTGGCTTCGCATCGAGGCGAATTCCGTCTCCCGCCTTGCATTTCGGGGCTGCGGATGCACTATCCACAGCCAACTCACAAATACGCAAAGTCGCGTTGCCGTGTACGTGCGGAAGTTACTCCCGGTAATGCAGAAGGAAGACGAGCGAGAGAGTCGGAGGGGCAGGGAGGGGGAGGGTGACTGCATCTAGCGTCGGCCGATCATAAGAAAACACAATAGTTTTGCAGTAGTTTAAAAGCGAGCATCGGCGAAACGAAGTCGCGAAGATCGGGGGAGGGAGGGGCTGTCGTTCCGCTCTTCGTTTCGCCCCAGAATTGTAATCGCAGACTTAAGTACGATGGGATCCGCTTCCGCCTTCCTATCCTCTTGTTCGTATCGCAACGCGGAATCATAAAGGCATTAAAAGGTAATACGGAACTTCTGCGAGTCCCAAGTTCGTACTTTTTACATTTCCGATAGCGAAACGCTTTTATGATGACGATCAAACGGGAGAAATTTTTATTATTTTACATATATTGTAAGATGACGATGTATCAAAGATTAATGTGCGTTGTAGAATAATTTATAATGTACACTGTTTAATTAAACATAAACGCGAATATTTGCAAATTAAAAAAAGATTGAACAATTTTCGCTGATTATTTTAAAATGGATTTTGTATATAATATTGGGCTAAATTTAGTTCGTGTGCTTCAGGTAATTTAAAATCTATTTTAAAATAGAACGTTATTTTAAAATGAATTTTGTATCTAATATCGGGCTAAATGTAGTTCGTACGCTTTAGGTAATTTAAAATTTATTTAAAAATAGAACGGTACTAATTACAATAAGCACATAATACTGAAAACAATGTATTACAAAATGTAATTGCTCATTTAACTTAAAACTAGATACTATTGTTGTAATGAGCACTGCCAGAATCCTCTCTATAGCTAGTAAAAGTATCATCAATCATTAAATGCCCGTAATTAATAGGCTATCGTTATCATAATTGATTTTGCCGAACAATTCAAATTGCCTGAGCGTAAGCTCGTTTCGACGCTCGCTATTTCTATCATCTGGCGTAAATTGTTGCATAGATATTGCTACAACTCATGTCTGCAGTCTGTAACGTTGACTGGTCTTCCGTCATATGCATAACTCCTGACGGATGCACTGCTGCATCGCTTCGGGGTGCATTATGGGAGTATCTATCTAGTAATAACCAAGTGTTTGTTTAAGATGATGATGTGAATGCAATACATCCTAATGTGCGATGTAACTCTCTCTCTCTCTCTCTCTCTGTTAGAATATTAACTGATATTAATATATTTAATATATTTGTATGCCATAAATTTTAAACAAACAAAGAAATATAAATGTCGTATCGTATTATCGACGTAAACTCATTAATTATCGTCGATTGTTGAACCGGCTGTTTGGACAGATATTATCAGAGGCAATTATTATATATCAGAGACCGGAAGACCAGTGCAGTTTCGATGCAATAGCGCTTCATAATTCTCTTTCGCTTTTTTGATAACACACAAACGTTGTATCCTCAAGCGTGGAACGCTTTAAAAAAAAAGCGCTCGAAGAAATGAGTTATAATTTATGATCTTGGAATCCGTCTTTTGTGAATCGCAATATTACTCATCGATCATAGTCTCGTCATTCCGCGCTTTCCGTACAATGACTCAATTTCTTTTGCCAATCTAATAATATTCTCTCTCTCGTATGATGAATAGTTATCTCGGAAATGTTCCCATTCTATTTTTGCTCATTTCCTAGCCGTTTCGCTATACATCCGCAAGAAAGACACATCATTTGTACGTGTAACATGAATGCGTGTTTAATATCAATTCGTATAATACAACCACCACTTTCCGAACAGAAATCATATCTCGTTTGTAATCGCACATAAAAGGAATCTTTGATGCTGTTGATGGGCTACGTGCATCACGCTTCATCGATTTTTGCATTTTTCGGCAGCGTAAAAATCTCGTGTACGTGGCATAGATAATAATATCCAACAGGTTCGAAAGCTTTTCGCAAGTCGTGCAGGATACTCTCTTCGAGCTTTACAGGTCGCTTTCCGGCGAACGCAGAATCGAGTGAAATCGAATTGAGATTTTCGTTTCATGTTCGGGTGACACACGTCGAGCAATCGTCTCGTACTCGGTTGTCACGGCTGTAACGAGAATCGCGCACTAGCGAGTACAAGAATGAAGGGACGGACGTGTAGCCGAGAGCGTTTCTATCTTCCTTGTGTACATTATGTTCGCCCGAGTAAACCGAAATTCAAAAAACTACAAAGCCCCGTGCATTCCGAACGGATTCACAATACACAGTTATGGTGCGCGCTCGGGCTCGTCTTTCTCCCTGCTGCGTCGTCGCGTTGATCAAGCGACTTCCGGCAAGCGGCGTCCCTTCGGCGACGCTCGCGCGATTTTTCATAGCGATACTAGCGCATTATCGAGCAGTCGATACATCACCGACTAATAGCATCGTGATGCTCGCATTAATAGCTCATAGACGAGGGAGAACTCTTCGTGGTACCATTGAAGCCGTCGTCGGAGGGTCGTCGCTCGTTCGGCCTGTTTTACGATGAACAGTGGTCCACGTATGTGCGTTTATACGCCGGAAAAATGACGTCATAATATCACGTTAGAGGATGAGCGGCGAGGAGAAACAGAAAGAGAGAAACGAGAGAGAGCATATGCATTTTTCAAGTGCGCCTACGCAACGGCGGCAACTCATTAAAGCTCATTCGCCAAACGGCCAGGCCAGATTACGGTGCAGGCAAAGGGACAGTGAAATGTGTGCCTTCTCTACATTCACGTTTCCCATTTACGTTTTTGCATTCGGCGAATTTACGCTGAATTACCGGCGGCGTGTTTAATTCAGTGTCCGTGGTCTTATCGGAGATCGCCAGTTCAATCATGCGACGCGCGGAACTGCGATTTTGTGCTACGCGCGCCCTCCGATCGTTTTGCATGAATCGACGCTTTCATATTCCAATATTTGAATATCCCGACTGCGCGTGTTATTCTGAAATATGTTTATACGAGAAAATGCAAGATAAATTGTTACCTGATTTTACATGACTATTTTCCGGTTATACCGATAGTTGCGGTTAATTTACTCTCGGAGTACACTCGTGTGTTACTCATTGTCCCTATACCTTCTCAGATATCAGATATCAGATTACTCTTCAGATAATTTCAAATAGATAATATTTTCTAACTGTAATACCTAATAATTTTATACTAACATTTGAGACCAGCAATTTATAATGTTATAATTTATTATTATAATTTGTTATAATTATTATTACTTCATTATTTATTCCAATTGAAGCAAGTTTTTTAAAAATTTGGGAATATATTTATATTTCGTTATATTAAAATTTCAGATTTATTATTTTCGATTTATTATTTTTTACAATGACTGGTTTATTTTCGGGACATATTGATGTACCATCGTCGATAGAGTCAATGTTGACGTAGGGTAAATTGTACATGTTAATCGAATATCAAATTTCCACTTCTTGCACTATCTCGTTATCGCATGTAATGGTCTGTTACATATAAATGTTGCTGTTAACAAACAACGTTGTATAAGTCATTTCTTTGTTTACGTGTACATCGTCTCTTTGAATTGCCGCGAAAAATAATTGCATCAAATAAAAAATAAATTACTTGTATTCTGTTAATCATGATGATTGTATAGAAAATGAACTGCATCTAACAGTTGTCTGAAATTTTATAATTGCTTATTGAAAAGATCATTTTTAATGTCAATCTAGAAAGTGCATATAACCAACATCTAATAAACCGCGACGTATAATATTTTAGTTAGAAGCTCTTTCTCACATCCGATTTCGCTATTCGCCAGCTGGTCGTAATCATCAACTTACCTTTTACATGTATAATTAAGCATTTTATTTCCGCGCAATGTTCATTGTAAGCCAGGCTGTAAAAATATCTGGCTACAACTTCGTGTGAGCACACGGAAATCGGGTACTTACGTTTTACGGCTACATCGTGTCATTTTCCCTGATTCTCTTCCATCCCCAAGGATCTTTGTCTCATCTGCAGAGCAGTAAAACCATAATTCTGTACGGTAGCTTCTCGTATTTTTTTTTCTCGTTGCACATAGCGGACCGCGGAGCGTTTCGCTTTATTCAGGTTCAATGATGAAGTTATACGTTTCCCTGCTTTCACGCAATTACGATATTTTCTCGGGATTTGACATCCGACTGGCTGCGCAGCCCAGTCGCCGCTACATTTTCATTTGGCCGCACTGTTGTGTGCTTTCACGCCACAATATGTGCACACACGCTCGATACAGCTTTGCGCTCCATCTGTCTCTCTTTTTTTCTCTCTTTTTGACCCCATTTTTTAACATACTCCGTTTTCAACTCTGATGTCAACCAGATTTTAGAAGGGATTATGTATTACGTTGTCTTTTCGATACTATATGCTGATGCATTCGTTCATCGGGTGCAAGTACGATTGCATTTGTCCATGCGCGATCATTAGCATTCACTCAAACCCGGTATCGAGAACATGAATCAAATTGGAAACGATGGAGTATCAAAATAAAATGGCTGATTTCTCATGAATTTTGCATTTGCGTGTATATTTTGCATCTGGACATGTTGTTTATGAACATTGTCAATTGTCACGTATCGAACTGTGCTTATTCGTTGTAAAATTTTTATATTTATTGTATCTAATATACGCGTTAAACGTGCGCGCGCACACACACATACACAAATCATAAATTACATACATGCCTTTTTTTTTACAAATTAGTTTTTAATATATTATTTTTCAAAAACTCTATGTATAATAAAATATATATTTAAACATTATTTTTTTAAACTGTATATCCTTTGTATATTGTTTCAAAATATGAAACATGAAATAAGCAGGAATAACCAACCGCAGCGAAGTTTGCAGCCTGTATCGTGCAAAAGGGTGCATTTAGCTAATCAGAATTATACTTAGACGTACGCGCATATATGGTAATTGGCTGTCGCGGCACTACTTGAGATAATTACAAACTCTCGTAATTGAAGCGAAGCGACGTACATTCGTGAATAAAATGTCAAATTCCTCGACTGGCGTATGTCGTTTAATACAACTCTTCTATTTACGTCATTATAAGTAACGATTAAGTTGGCGCGCATCTTTCATCATTAGTTAGACATAGAGTCCCATTTCCATTCATCCGGTTTAATATCCTTTTATTTTTGTTTGCGCGGAAGTGCAATTTGTCCCACCCAGTAATAACTTCTCAGATTGCCGACAGTCCGCCCGGGTTTCACCAATTTCTGCTTTTCTAGCGAGTGCAGTTCCCTATTCTCAAATTTCTTCGTGCTTCATTGCGATCTGCCGCCTGTCAGCGTTTTTAACAAACGACCGCCAGTCGCCGAAAGTCGCATTTGAATTATTTTTGAAAAAACTAAAGGCATTCTGTATCGTTATCGGGTAATTGCAACCTTTTATCGCACACAATGAAGCGACATTAATTAAATTTTTTGTTGACACAAAGAGTTTGTTGTAGATATAATTTTTATTTTAATATGTGTGATATAATTATATATATCAAATAATTATAATTTAAAAGGGAGGTAAAAAATATATAAAATTAAAATTCCTTATTAATAATTTCGTAAATATATGAGAAAAAAGACTTATATGTAATGTATTTTTTAATATTATTTAATATAACGCAATGCTCTAGTGATACATGTAAAATTGTTATAGAATGTATTTTTCAAAATTTCGAATAAAACGAATGCAGCCATTCTTCCTTGTTTTTAAATGTATTTGGGGATATTATTTCTGGAATCCGATATCGTTATTGAAGAATCGGGTAAACACCATCGCCCGCGGATGAGAGTTGACTGGTCGGCCGGTGCTGGCGAAAAATCATGAATTTTCTACGCGTTTCGCCTATCGAATCGATCGAACTGCCAAACTTCACGTAATAACTCAGAAAAATTCGTTAACTTGCCGCGCGTACGTAACGTATATACTGCACGAAAATACAGACCGATACGCCTTCGATATTGAATTGTTTGTTATTTTCGCTTGATTCATTGTGGCTCATCAAATTGCTCCGTTACTCCCTGAAGTTGAAACTTTCACTCCGAGTCTCTTCGTTATGTTATGACAATAAACACGGCTAGATATTCGGCGAGGGATTTTCAATAGCAAAGGGTTCGCGTTTTGCAGAATATCTTTCCCCAAGCGAATTTTTCGCATGAGGTAGAGACATCCATTAATATTTACAACATAAATGAACATTAGACCTATCTTACTTGCAACGTAACGTGAAATATTTTTTTTAAATAATTTTATCTGCTTTGGCTTTTGTGTATCTTAAACAAAAGATTTATATTAATAATTAAAATCATATAGTTAATACTGATATTATACGATACTGATATCGTATAATTGATACTGATATAATACGGATAAATTATATTTGTCTTAAGTCCATAATATAGAGAATATTTTGTCAGTTTCTTACAAACTTATGCCTACTACTATATTTATTTCCTTGCTAGTTGCATATTGCTTTGCTAGTTTTGACGCTCGTCTTTATTGGCGCATCGATTGCCTCGAACAATTAGAAACATGCAATCATCACATTTATACATATATCATCCAATATATGCGACGAGACTTTGTTACAAGTGCAGGATGCAAGTAAAGATGCGTTGCATCTTTTTGTAAGGCTAGCATACGAGGAAACCGGCAACAAAATACGCTTGCCGTGCTTTGTCCAACTTTAAAGCAGGTGGAAGATAGTAGAGAGAAACGAGAGAAGCTATGCAGCCGTTCCCTTCTCTTACTAATCCCGACATTTCTCGTTTATCTACATTACTATAAAGAAACAACCGATTACACGTACTATGACTGAAATATGTTTGTTTGTATTTCTCTGAGATTACCAGCATTCCAACATTTTATTACGCACTTGCGTAGAGCAACGCATACGAATGAGAATTACTCATACGTTTCGTTGGAAAACAGGTCCGGGCCACTGTGTCTTTATTTCTTCTACTTTGTATCTATATTTTAAAAAATTTTAATTAAAATTTTATGTTAATTTTACGTTAATTAAAATTATATTTTTGCCTTTTCTCATTGGAAGCCCATTTCGTGAAAAGAAACTGTGATAAATATCAATCAAGCGTTTTTGATGAAACAGGCACTAGAGGACGCATACTTCAAATATTAAAATGAACCATATTCAGGTTAAATCTAATTATAAAATAAATTGCGTAATACGAATTTGCTGTTATAACGACTTTCGTAACCGATCTCATTATGGAATATGGTATACTGAATGCAATAATTCAAACTCATTTAATTAAGTGCTTTACTTATGTTGAATGATTAATGTTAAATTTATACATATGTTATTATATCATATTTAACATTTTTTATGTAAATATTGTAAAACTGTTACTTATGTATAATTAATGTTGGAATAATTAATGTTAACTTATGCATTACATTATATTTAACATTTTTATATTTACATTTATATTTGTTAAACTGTTCACATTTTATCTAAGTTTTCGTTTACTGATTGAATGGTTTTTACTTTTCTCAACTCTTGAAAAAGAAGTTATTAAAAAAAAAGATAGTCCCTGATCAGAAAATTTTTATTTTTAAGTCAAATCTGCAATTAGTCGAACGAATTGAGAAAAAGAAAGATTTAAATATAACATCAAATATTGCGTATAACATCAAATATCAAAATTTTAAGATTTTGTTTATACAGATTGTAGTAAAGAAAGATTCTCTACATTGCCTCATAATTTAAATCGAAATTAATTTTTTTTCTTAAGCACTATACGAGTACGTGTCAAAAAAATGTACCCAATATCTTTGTGATTGCTGTTTCATTAAAAATAAATCGCAGTTGACTTGGCGATTGCGATCGAAAAGATGAACCGTGTGCGACTTGTCATGTCCCTTTTCTATTATACACACGCAACGTGTCACGAAGTGCATCTCGCGCATGACGAAGCGTCTCGTGGGATTTGGCCGCATGCCGGGAAAAGAGACACAAGGGAAAAGAGCGTACACGGGACTTTGCAATTCTGATCGTAGTCGTTCGTAGTTACGAGTGGGACTTAATTTGCCCGGGGCGCGTTTGCGGGTGTACAGACGCGGCGGCTCGCTCGCGACGGAAACGCTCGGGAATCGTGCCGGAATTGTACCGGCATGGTCGGCGCACCCAGTCCGCATTGGACTTGTCTGTACCGCAAAACTCATTGCCGAAGCTGTCGAAACGGCTTTCGCAAATCGCGTCGATCGTATTTAACGAAAATGGTTTTACTCGCGTTGATTGCACCGTTTAATATCCTCGCGCGAAAAATATCATAGGTTTTACTTTTAAACGATATTCCCGGGATAATCTTTCCGTTCGGTTAAATCGATGTAATTTTATTGCAATCAAATCTGTTTGCAGCGGCCGGAAAAACCAATGTTACTTTTTTCAAATATGAGATTAGCATGGACGTGTAACTTCCCTCAATATTTTGATCAACGCTCATGTAACCAGATTTTTTAAACTGACTAAATAAAAAATCAGTTTTGATGAAACGCTGATTAATCATAACCGATTCATTTCGAGCGTTAATGACGAATAATCTTTAATCGATAATTATGTGAATCGGTATCTCTCACATAAATGTATTTACATGAGATAAACTAAATATCTATCAGATTAGTGCAAGTGATTGTTTATCGTAACTGGACGTTTATTTATGACTTGTTCGCTTGTTGTATATTCTGTTATTTTCAACAAACATGAATTTGCAATCGCTGGAATCTAAAGTTGATCGTATTAGCATTACTTTGAATAATAATAGATAATAGTACAAGAGATATAAATATGCATAGCGATAATGCGAGTAAGTATAAACTTGTTCGCAACTCTATCAGTTATCATAAAAATTGAATTGGCTGTTGAAAAAATATATAATAATAATACTTTATATTATTATTATTATCATTATAATTTATATACTTTACATTCTCATAATAATAAAATCTTTTTTACAAAACTGATTAACGCGCATTCTGAATTTGTGATATTCAAACGATGGCATCTGATTTTACCATTATTTAGGCATTTTCAACTGTACAACTGTACTATTAAGATTAATCTTTATACAGGCGGTCAAATTATCGCTATTTATTCGGAGTTTCGACGTTAAAGGCTAAGTGTATTCAAATTCACATTTCTCTTCGTTATGCTGCTCTCGATGCGATGGATTCCTGACTTTCTTTACTAGCAAGAGAAGACGAGCTGTTAAAACTTTGTTATAAATTTCGAAGTTGAGGAAAGCGGGGAAGCGCGATAGGATGATGACGGCGAATAAAAAGAACAAATGCAACCACCTTTCATCAGACGGAAAGTCTACTTACTAATTATTGAAAAGAAGAAAAAAAATGGATTATTTATTTTATGGATTTATTATTCTTGTGTTGCAGGCTATCGTATCATACAAGAGCTCTTTAGTTTTAAAATATAAATCCATCATAAATGTACTTGCATATTTTGCCGCTTCATGAGAATGTGATTACTCGCAATCTCACGATGCATTTACCGCTGTTAATTTAAATATTTCTTTCAAGCCTGTTTATTCAGCCTGTCTATCAAAAGCTCATTTTAAGTTTTTTCCTCGTAATTTAAAAATTATAAGTACTAAATGTTTTATACAGCCGATGTAGAATGGAGTGACTTTATTTACTTTATAAAATATACTACCATATTGGCTTCCAACGCTTGCAGAAACGCGAGCGCCTTTATGAAAGTATAAAAATCCATCGTCCCAATTGATGTCGGCGAACGAGGTAATTTCGTGTTGTGTAGCGCATTTCCTTCTTTTAAAGAAAATTGCTGAAACGTTAAGTGTTTCGTTAAATTAGCTTTCTTTACGAATAATTAGTTGTAAGAAGTGGCGCTACCGAGAGCATAGAAACTAGCTGGGGTCTTGAGAGTTTAAATGTAGATACGTTGGGCAGTACAGCACGAAACTAAAACAAGGAGAACGAGGGACGCGAGTATTGCATCCCTCAAAAGAAGTCCCCGAGAACTTAGAACTGGCATCACGTCGGTCCACATTTTTCAGGATGCCTTTCAAACGAAAATTAAGCAGGAAAAAGCTCTCTCAACTTTCCGAGTCTTATTCGTAGTAAACGCGGAAAATTCACATCTTTTTTGCCATCAAGGAACTTAACTGACATTTCTCGGACTGTATGAAAAAAGCTTTGTGACATGACATCGTAAAATTGGGTGCTTTCCATTTAGTGGCACAAACATTTTATCTTTCTGATATTCAATAAATAATAAAGAACGATCTTGTATCATCAAAAGCATCCATTGTTTACAAGGCAATTCTTAAATATATATATATATATATATATATATATATATATTTAAACTGTTAATACATATTAACTATAAATATATATTGTTGACTATTAATATATATTATTAACACATTAACTTATATCTTGATATTTTATTAATCTTATATGTTCATATTTGTTATGTATCTATTTGTGAACATTCTTGGTCTTATTAGGTGGCATGATTTCACGTGGCGCCGTCTGTTTCTTTCTCATTTCTGAGGACTTGGTGTAACATGTGCACAATATTAAACGCGGTCAGCTTTTCTTATTACAGCAAACTCATTCCGCGTATAAGTCGCTCGAATAAAATAAATTATTTATTTACTTAACCTATTTACATGCTGATGTAATTGTGAGCGTTTTTTATAAGCTGTGTACAATATCACAAATTTACATGAGATAAAAAGAATCAATGTTTATAAAAAGTGTAAAATATAATATGTTTGTTTTAATTTTTTATTTACATTGCTGTTATGTTTTATGACTTAATGAGAAAAAAATAATTAAATATGTAACTTTACTAAAATAAATACAATAATTACAATTTCATAATGATTATATGCAGTAAAATGTCATATTTTAAATAAAATTTTAATAAATTTTCATACAATTTACGAAAAGTGAAGATTAAATATTAAACTTATCGTGTAATTTGTGGTAGCAAATGTAAAAAAGGGATATAAAATTTACTTTGGAGACATGTAAAAATTATTAAATTTTTAATACATCAGATGACGTGAAATTGAAATCATCAATCATATTTGAAAGTATGTTTTCGTAAGAGTTTAGTATTCAATACATAATACACGAGTACAGTGATATATTTACGAACAAGTTATTAACATGTTATAATAAATGGAATGAATGTGATGAAAGATTTACACGTTCCGTCGACGTATAAACACGCTTCCGCATGGGCGTGAAAACGTGCATCGCCCGCAGTAGGTACAAGTGCCACATTTCCTAAAATATTACGTATAGCTTGGCATATGTTCCTGATGCTTCTGAGGAGGGAAGTAACCCCACAGAGTTTTGTTCCCATTCGCGGCTTGTAGACCGTACCCATTTCCGTGTAGCCCGGAGGTACTATGTAATAAGAGCTTCATTCTGCGCCAAGGAGTCGCAGACCCTCTCCCTCGGCTCCTTCCCTCTCTGTTTCTCTCTCTCTCTCTCTCTCTNTCTCTCTCTCTCTCTCTCTCTCTCTCTCTCTCTCTCTCTCTCTCTCTCTCCCTCTCCCTCTCTCTCTCTCTCTCTCTCTCTCTCTCATACACATATACTCTGTTTTAATACGAACGCCATCCAACGCTCGGCTTCCTTGCGGCCTTAATAGGTCGAATCGTCGATAATCCTCATATAACGGAGTTTCAGCAAAAAACACCGCGCTCGCTCGAGCGCGAGGGTTAGTTTGCAGAGCATCTCGTATAGGTTACGCGAAAATGGTTGGGATAGGAGATGGGGCTAGGTTTAATATATGTATGCAGATACGTGGCCGCGTGGACGTGAGAGCTCGTGCGTGCGTGTGTTTGCGGTTGCATGCATAGTTGCGAGGGAGGTTGATGGGAGGATGAGGGAAATTGTCATTCGGCGGAATTGCAATTTCTCGCTGACGCGTGCTGTGCAACCTCTCGCGCGACGAGTAAAAGCGAACTAATGATGCGCACTAGACTTAATGCCCTGTGTTCCTGTTCTCATTTTCCTGAAAGGTGCGAGCTGCCTGCGGGAGGTCAGCCTAAAGGTGATTCCAGATGTGGTGCAACGTGGCGAAAAGGTGATTCTGCGGTGCCATTATGATCTGGAGAATGCGCCACTCTACTCCCTCAAGTGGTACCGGGGCAGGCATGAATTCTACCGATTCTCGCCCACTGAGGAACCATCTACCAAGATCTTCAACATTTCCGGGATTAATGTCGACGTAAGTCATTAAATGAGATCTCCGATAACATTTTATAGTCGTTTGGATTGATTTTTCCTATTGCTGACGTATTTTTATTACTGTAATCAATAATGTATAATAATAGTATAATAGTAGATATACTTTTGTATATGATTGTATTTCAATAGTTTTATATTAAAAAGTAATATGCAAAGAAGGCAATTCGTCATACATCTTATTTTCTCGAGATAAATATGAGATATAAGATTGTACATGTAGGACAAATACATGAATATTTTTAAGTAAACATTTTAAGTAAACAGTAAAAGTTTACTGTAACTTTTACATAACGATATAGAAAGAATTAATTTTCTTTACATCGTTTTTTAAATTTTAATATCCATGTTTCTTAAAATATATTTATTTCTAATATTTATTTCTCTTAATACATTTTATGGTTTTTACAAAGAAGAACTATATTATTTATATAAATATGAAAATGCTTTGTTAATAAAAACTGCAATAAAATTTTTCAATTGAAGATATGAATAGAATTCATTAATGTGAAAATTTTAATAAAATGAACGAGTTTATGAATTCCAAATGGCAAATATTTGGCATTTAATAAACCTTAATAAAATATAAAATGAGTCATTTCTCTGAACAGATAATAATATATTGGTATACAATTACTAAAATGTAAATTGAAAGTAGATCGATAAGCAGTAATTTCGCACACACGCGCGCGCGCGTAGAGAACGGATAAAATAATGTAATCCAAATAATGTTAATGTGCGGAAGAATATTTGACGCAATTACATCTGTTATATTATATAATTTAATTATTTATAGATATATCTATGATATAAATAATTAAATGTACTTTAATATTTTTTACTTTTGTTTTTTTTTATATCGAAGACTCTTTTTTGGTAGTTTTTTAAATTATTATTTTATTATTATTTTTTAAATTAATTTTACTAATTATATACATATTAAGTCAACTCTTTTGTTTCTTATATTACTATCGGGAAATTTTCTGTGGTTGAGGGATGACTTTAAACGAGCATTTTTTTTCGAATGAGATCCAGTCATATTAGATTAAGATAATCTACTATAAATCAACTGATAAGAAAATGTAAAAGGATTTACAAAAAAGTGTAATCGCGTTCCAATATTATATTAAAATATCAATCTGATATCTACGTTGATAAACCATTAATTTTCTTTTCTTTTTATCGTAGCTTTTCTTTAACACCTGCTTTAATCCTATCTCTATAAAATATTATAAACGCATCGTTAAATAAAACGATGCATCCGAGATCTTAACGTTCGGTTAGAGAGAGAGAAACATTTGTTAATTGGAACATTTACATTTGCCCCAATAGGTCTGCAAAACTGCGGCTATATCTTTTTCGATCGAGCCGTGCAAATCGGCGGGGGAGATTAGCTAACAATGAAATATGCGGTTTTATCGTATCACCGTAACGCAAACCGCAGGTTACCGGGTGGCGCCTCGTTAACAGCATCCTTGACCGCTGTAATCGTCGTAAAACAGTCGAGTCTACGGTGCTTTTATCATCGCTCGAACATTTCCGTAGGCTGTTACACGCGTTGAGCGCGATGGTTTGCGGGACGGCGCGGTGACCGCCAATCGGGCCATGCCGCCTGCACACGCGCTGCACCAAAAACAAGCCCCTCGGTAC
This sequence comes from Cephalotes varians, assembly GCA_037157785.1. Classification (NCBI taxonomy): domain Eukaryota; kingdom Metazoa; phylum Arthropoda; class Insecta; order Hymenoptera; family Formicidae; genus Cephalotes; species Cephalotes varians. Next base: position 91,081 of record JANQDE010000092.1, on the reverse strand, counting down.
CCGTTGTGTTCCGGTACAGCCGAATGAACGACCTGACAAACCGTGACAACGCGCCGCACGTTCCTGTTCCCGTTTACGTTTATCGTTTCGAAACACGGTATACGCGCGGTCGGTTCTCCGGTGACGAACGGGAAGTAATGCATCGCGCCGCGAGGGGTATAAAAGCCTCGATTTTCGAAAAATACGTCCGCCCCCTCCCCTATTTGTTTTCCCTCCAGAGGGACGGCTGTGAAAAAAATTGTTTTGTTACTTGGCTTGTTTTCGAGCTGATGTTCGATTTGCGTATCCTGCCCGGACATCTATATCGGAAATATGTTTGGCAGGATTTTGATACGTGCCTTGTTTCCGTGGGTTGTTAATATCGCAATGCTCTAGTCGTTACACCATTTATTTTATTTAATAAACCCTTTATATTGGGGCATGAATCGTTAGCACGCTCGCAACGGCGCGTGTCCGGAGGGTTGGAAAAAAATGATTTTCACTTCACTGTTTTTCGCCATGTTACTAGATCGTTTATGCGATTACGAACGTGAATTATCGTGTTATTATACCGTGCACTCTCTACCAGCACGCCGAAACTTCTCGTGTAACAAATTTTATTCTACACGCAAGCAAAGAGCAGTTATTGTTGGGATTCCGCGCGTATGCGGAAATTCTGCGTATGTTGAAAGTGCTAAACATCGAGTTAACCAATTCGACTCAGCGTTTGCGAAGTCAAAGCGGTGAAACATTTACGCGAGTCAACAAAGCGCCGCTCAGGCAGGTGTTGTAACACAGGACATTATGCAGTATGTTAAAAGCGCGTTCATGATGAAATATAAAGCCCGATACTACGCATATCAACATATTTAACATGCTCCGTCATGCGTTTCACTGCATCGAGCTTCGTAAATCACTGGTATCATTGATTTTCGTGTATTCACAGCGGTATTGAATGTTGACTATGAAATTTTGTGACGTTAAAGACAAACGGACGAGTGAGTTAGCAAAAAGACCGACGCACGAGCGTCGACCCATTATTCCACAATGCCGTACCCGAAGTCGCGATGGCTCTTTCCCAATATCTATTTGCAATTCTCGATCAAACCAAGTACTTGACGTTTGTTCGAGAAGCATAGATATCGCGCTTCCAGCATATTGACATCGTCGCAGCCATTCTAGTAGGAATTCAAACAAGTATCGGACAAGTAACAAAAAAGACAATCTGTCGCAATGGGCATGTTGCCGCGTGATCGAATTCTTTAGATATAAAAGAAGCCGCAAATAGTGACGTTGTGTCAAAGACGTGCCCTTTAAAACTACGAAAAAGAATATTAAAATAGTGATCGCAAGTAAATTACTCCGAAAAATAACGGATTTAATTTTACAATAATTGTACGTATATATAAAAATATATTTTGAAGAAACGCTTCTATATAATTTTACAGAGAGACAAGAAAAAATAGAAAGAAATTGTCGTCTATTGATAAATAATTGCTTTCAAATATTCATTTTCCAATATTTTTCGTCTTTCATTATATTATTTATGTTAATTCGATATCTTGATCAAATAATTTTCGCTTCATTAATTTTTTATGCATGCGCGCTGAATTGACGCTTGTCCGGCAGAATTGATGTCTCGCACGTTATCCTGGACATTAGTCTGCGAATGATCGATTTGTACGCCACATATTGGGTATCTCGCGAGGATATCAGTGTCATTGCTAGTCGGGGGAAAAACAAGACGTTACACGTCGGAGATTATTTCCTAGATAGCGCCGAGTGAGAATGCTATGGTTTTATATTTATTCCTCCCGTGCGGTGTGCCGGGCTTTTGTCCCCGCTTCTGTAAAGTCAGCCGGGAACTCCGCGCCCTCGCTTACATAAATCAACGAGGAGAGAGAGCTCACTTGCCTTTCACGCTCCTTTCCCGCTCGTCAAAGAGCTTGCAATTCACCCTTTTTCTCGCCCCAATCATCGTTGCGTCCCCGCTCGCTCGCTTCTTCTTCTTTCATTATTTAAGCATCGCTAATTATGCATGCTTCGTTTTGCCTATTCCGATTAAACCTTTCTTTACTGGGTCCCTATCGCCATCGCGAAGTCGCTTCACCTCTATTTCCGTCATCAGCTTGGCTTTCCGGGCCACTTTAGCCGAGTGCCGGATAATTTCCTGATAAGGTGATTGTTCCCTCAAGTGGACCAGGCTTCCTTCGACGCGACGAGAGTTAAGATATTCATGGAATATTTGCCGAAACAAAGAACGCTGGATCCTTTTAAAAGTTTTAATTTATGAGGAATCTAAAAAAGTAATTATTACCAGCGCTAGATATTTTTTAATAATAAAAAAATTATAAGTATCATAAAAGTATAAATATATAATGCAATATAAAATATTAATAATAAAATTAATGAAATAGCTATAATATTAATTAATAAAATCTGTGTTTGTTAATGCGATTAATAATTATACACAGATATCGAACAACGAATAATCTCTCATTTCTCCAACGTACAACTCCAATGTCTTTTAACAAATGAGATTATATCGAATCACATTACCCGTGTAAATGACATTACGACTTCACCGCGACATAATAACTTAGGCCGCCGCGCCTGATACGCAGGTACTTTCATTCGCTTTGTACATCTTATGCGGACGTGTGTTTCAGCCCGACAACTCGAACAAGAGCCAGGTAACGCTTCGCAATGTCGACTTCGGCCTCTCGGGTATGTTCTACTGCGAAGTTACGGCAGACGCGCCGACCTTCTCCACGGCCTCTGCCTCGAAGAATCTCACTGTAGTATGTAAGTACATGCCCCACGGTATTATCCGGTATATCACGAAACTCCACACATGCACAAGGCAGACTGCCACTCTTCCGTTACCCAAGGCCATGGCTTTACGCGCGAGCGAATTAAGCGAATGCCTTGAAAGTCGAAAGTTTTTTTTTTTTATTATACCATGTCAAGTAATGCAAGCATACGAGAACTGATGCTCAATTGTAATAATTCTAACTCTTACGTCTCACAAATTAGCGGAACAAAGTGAGCAGAATTAATTCTAACTAGTATCTTTTACGTTGCTCTGCTAGTTTTCTTAAAAACTGATGTTCCATTAAAAGAAGACTAAGTTAGTGAAACAACATATATGTAGCAACAAAATTGCACATAATGATAACGTAAAAATTTTCTGCTAATTTATTGCTATTTATATCACAAAATATTAGTTCCGTTGCTCGCAAAACAAGTGTAAACAATATCAGAAAATCTCTCGGCATAAACTTCTATAATTACAAAAATATACTATTGGAAAATAATTTGTTTGCTTTAATTTGGAAGACAACAAATGCAGACAGTGTTTTAGTACCAAATTTAAGCGAATAAATTATTTTTTGACAGTATATTCTTATAACTGCACGCTGAAAGTTTTCCGCTATTTACACATGTTTTGCGAGCAACAAATTTTTATGTTATTGTTATGTGCAATTTTCTTCTTTTACACGCGCGCGCACGCACACACACACACACGCACGCACGCACGCACGCACGCGCGCGCGCGCACACACACACACACACACACACACACACACACACACACACACACACACACACACACACACAAAATTCAAATCATTTTTTAAGAAAACTCACAGAATAATTTTTTTCTTTGGCAACTTTTAGCAACAAAAAAGATATTAATTAGAATCGATTCACTTTTAGATTCTATTCACTTTTCGTTCCGCTAACTTGTATGCTGTCTAATCTTTTCGTGATATCATTCAATGAGTATATGTATGTGCGGAGATGCAAAATTAAATTTTTAACAGTAATAGAAAACTAATTTTTTTTACAAAATTAAATTTAGGTTTAGTTGTAAACGTGCACGCGCATGTGTTACATAAAACTGAGGCAGCGGTAATATTTTTTATCTAAATTGAATAAAGTAAAAAGCTTCTGTGTATAATGTTCCAGTTTTTGCGTGAACATGATAATTTTATAAAATTAAGAGCGATACATAATTAGAACTGGCGTAAATGCTTTTATATGTTTTCTTTAAACCGCGTATTTTTACGTGAAAATTTTTCTGAGAACGGTTGACCCAAATGTTTCGTTTATTTAGTTGTAAAAAACGAGGTTTTACTTCGTTTTATGCACTACTTCTTTGTTTTTAAATAGAAAATGAAATAGATAAAGAAGTAATTATGATATTTTTCATGATATTTTATAATTTCTGATTTACAGGTTTTATCAAATATTATAATCATTTATCTTTATCTCTAATGATCTAAGTTAAAATATATCTTTTTAAGAATTTGATCTTTCTTACTATGAATCAATCCATCGTTTGACCAATATACTTGTTTGAACCATAAATTAATGTATAAAAAATATTGTTGCAAAATTTCAATTTCTAAAACCTTAGAAATTGATTAAAATTACGTTCTTTTTGTAATTCTCCGATTTTTGAAAAATTGTAATATGATAGACATTTTTTAAATTGTGCAATAACAATGTTATCAAACTATCAATAATTAAAAAAATCAATTCAATTTAATTAAATATATACATATAATTTTACTGCTTAATATAAAATTATCGAGCAGCAAAATTATGTAACAATGTTTAAAAATTTTTTAAAATATTAGTATATTTCCGTCGGCATTATTTATACTAATTCTTTTACTACAATTTATTTTATGCAATACGAAATTAGTTGTAAGTTGAAGTATGTACTCAAAGAGATATGCATACAACGCGGCTGGCGATGAAAGTTCTCTCGTCATCGTTATTAACTCTGTCGCGTTTGATTCATCTATTGAATCCAATCCGTGTGTCGTCCTCTTTGTCGCTCAATTGATATCAGCTTGTTCATTCAATACAGTATATATTTGGTCGAACAGTACCTCTTCTGATCTGCATATATTATATGAGAATTCGTGATTTTCCTATAGAATTATAAATAATGATATATCTAAAGTATTTACATATATTATCAAGAAAGTATCATTACAGATAAATTTATTTATATACATAGTTATAAATTTGGCATATTTAAAAAATTCAAATAAATTTGGCAATATTTAAAAAAATTCGAATTTTGGACAGTACGATAAATGGTTGACGAAATTCCATTTGAATATTCATATACGTTGCGCAGAATTAGAAGTTTTTGTCGTTCATTAAGGAAATTAGTTTATCATTTCAGCGTCATCAGCATGAATGTAATTTATCGCATAAAATTTAAAAGTTAAACTTGCGTAATTAAAAGTACGTTGCTTTGCATTCCATTGATAATCGTGTCACTCAATAAAGTGAATTCCAAATCACTCATTTAATACGTATAAATGACGGATTCCATAACGCATATTAATTAAGTTGTTTATCATACAGTGTATGAATGTTACAAAATGTTGCATATTAAAATATGATATTATAAAAATATAATCATACGTGTTAGATATTTATAAAATCATTTATATTAATAGAATGAAAGTGCATTCTTTTCGACCCAATAAATAATCGATATCAATGAGAAGAAATCTTAGTAAAAATATAAATAACGATGTGTAGTATTGTTTGATATTTATATTTTTATATAAAAAAAATTACTAAATACTTAATTTATGTATATTTCACAAATTGAACATCGAGTGATACATGATGATGATATTTTCTCAAAATTCATTATTTTCAAAATTTTTTTAAATGTCATACACACACACGCACGTACACACATTTTGTATAATGAATTTTGGAGAAATGACGGTTGCTTTTAAATGCTTTTCTTATTTTCTTATTTTTAATCATCAACCTTATTTTGAGATTGTATTTATATGAGATTATATTTTGAATTTATCTTATCGACAGAATTCAGTCACTAGAATAACCGACTAGATTTCCGAGCGTTTGAGAATTTTCATTTTGACGTTTGCGCTATTGGATTTACTCGCTATTTATTCAAAGATGAGCGATCGCGAGATAGTAATTTTGCCATATATCTGTTCGCTGAGCTCTTTAAATCTTTCTGCTATAAGTTACCAGCGTTGTCGGGATTACCAGATGCTTTCTACAATCCTCTCCTTCCTGTAAACTTGCGGGAAATTGAAGATTTTACGATTCGATGTAACATTACGAGACGCGCGAATTGTATGTCGCGGAGACACATTTTGTAAGACGAAAATCGAGACTTTCACAGTTGAAGAACTTTCACGCGTATATGTTTGCGTTCTTTATGCTACACATAAAGCTCGCAACGCATGGAACGTGTTTTCTTGTTGGATTTTTTTGTACACTGCGCGCATGCTGCACTGTTTGCCATGGCACTACTGCGTGCTTGTTACAAATTGTTGCATAACAGAATTTATTATCACAGAAATATCGAGATATGAAGAGATGCAGATTTTTCGGAGTTCTTAATTCGCTGTAATTTAATTAGTGAACCATTTACGATATATTGTTAATCGAAAGTGCCATATTATATCAATATTGTTGCGAAAGATATTTTTAAATCAGTATTTGCAGAGTTCTTCGCAAGTTTAATATTTTGTCAAATTACCTTTTTTGAAATATTCATAACGCTTCAATATAATGCTTTAATATAATAACTACATTTTCCATTTTTAATAAAATCATAGACGACAAATATCGTGAGAAGATTTTTTTGTCTCATATAAAAATTGTATGGACAATCAGCGCAACTGATGATAACTATATGATTTACTTTCATATAGTCTGAAATTATTAGACATTTTCTTATTGATTATCTTTCTATTTTTTATTGTTATTTATTAGAAAATATTTAACAAAATTTCATTTACTATGTACATAAAAATTTAGTAAAAATTTAGTAAAAATTAAAAATAACTTTATTCTTTTTGCGCCTGCATATATTCTGCTTTGTTTAGCAGAAAATAATTCAATATTTTTATTATATTTAAGAATTTTATTTCCCTACCTATATATTATACTTTTTATTTTCCATAGCTAGCAGGTTTAACAAACATTGCAATTTTGGCTTACTCACAATGTAACGAAGCTATATGTTAATTACAAAACAGTTGTTGTTTATAAAGGGGTTTTGTTTCTTCCATATTGTAATATATTTTACATGGGTATTAGTAATATTATACTTAAAATTTATTTGCCTTTTGGAAATTAAATACTGTAAAACTTTTTTATGTTTCATCACGGGAAACAATTCTGCCATTATTTTTCCTCGCATATTATACGATGAAATCGAGCGACAAAAATGTATTTTTTCTTATCGTGACTAGATGTATTAGGAATTCGAGCGAAAAGTTATTTGAATAGAATTTATATCGAAATTACGAAACTATTCTTGGAACATGTGCTATCATCTCCCGCTTTGAAAAGAGAAGAATTTATTTCGCTCTATATCGAGAGAATTCAATGAACGGTTTTAAAGTGTGACGACACGATTCTGAATGCTGGAAAAATGCTTAAGTATCAGAAATTCTATGCTTCGTCTCTCGTGCATCCTTTGTACAAAATGCAAGCAGAATGCTGAGTTTGACAATATTCAACGTTCTGTAATATTAATATGTCAATTGCGCATAACGCGCAATTGAAATTAAAAATAATTTGCAATGTGTAATGCGTGAACGCAACCGTGTCATGTGATTTAGTTATTTATGTGTACAGAACTTGTGTAAATTTGAATTAGTATGAGTAATATTGTGCACTGTCCCTTGATAGAGTGGTACATAGTAATAGCAAAGTCGCATAAACTCGTGAACGGTATTACTGAATTACCTAACCATACGCGAGCATTGTACCGTAAGCGTACACAACATTGTGAGTAATACGGTGTGCACTCCATCACTTCATTATTTTATATCCACGAGTTATACTCTATTTCTAGAAAGCATTCCATCAGAAAGATATTTCTCCGGAAACCCTGTTAGGAATGAAACGCTGAATCCTATGAAATTACACAATATTAATATTTTTTTAATAATCGCGTTATGTGATAGTTAGATATATAATATATAGGTTCTCTCTCTCATTCATTTGAACGATAATGTCTTAATATTTATTTATAATAATTTTGTAACACAAATTCCAAAGTAATTTTTTTCTAATAATTGAGAAAATAATATTTCTTACGTAATCTCTGAATTTTTAACATTTAACACTTTGCCAATTAAATTAGCAAGTCGAATTTCTGCTAAATAAAATTTATTTGGAATTAATCGCAAAATAAAAATATTTTTGTGCTTCTGAAATTTAATTCTCTGAACATCTTCAATTGTCAGTATCAAATCTTGTTTCAAATCAATGAATTTTTATCAAACTATTATAGCAACTATTATAGCAAATTACAAAATTTCGGTGAATTAAATTAATCTATATTACATACATACGCTTATTTGATTTTATATAAATCAATTTTGATATGTATACATTATTAAATGTATAATTATTGTGTAATTAACATTACTCGTATTGGAACACGTGTTATATATGCCATATAAAAGTTTGATTGGTATTATTATTGGTATTTATTCACTAGTTGACTGTATGATAGTTGTTGGTACGTTTATGCATTTGTAACTTTCACGAGTATTTCAAAGCAGTAAATATTTGAGATTGCAATCAATTTTAGAAGCTGAATTTCTGCTCATTAAATTTACACGATTAATCTTTCAACATTCGAGATTTAAATAGCAATCGTTGTTGGAAAAATGGTAAGAAAATATAAAATTTGGATAGAAATAAATCGATTTTAGTTTTGTCAATATACAATTGAAGAATGATAGAAATTGCAAAAACGTACAGTATAAATCAAGGAGATTATTATCATAATAGATAAGTTTGAAACTTTCGTTTTTATATATTATTGTATATATTTACGTATAGAATACTCTAAATGTAACAGCTAACTTTTGAGTTTCTTAGCTGATTTAGATTTTTTTCATAATGAAAATGCAGTATGATTTATTATTTCTTAATCATTTATTTATAACGATAATATATTATCTCTTGGTAACGCGAAATGCGTAAACCGTAGAACGTAATACCTTTAACGTAAAATTGCACCGTTTTTGGAAAATTTCACGTAATTTCATTTTATACAAGGTGAGGTTGCTTATCAGGAAGATTGCACGTGTACGTTAATGACGAAGTCTCTACGTATTCGCGCTCTAATGTTTTCATGAATGTAAAATAGATTCAGACCTTAATATAACGCTCGAGAGTAGTGAACACTATATCGAAATCGCTTGTAATTCTGCTTAAGCACGTTCCTTTCAATGTGCCGACAAATGCGTGACTGAATCATCTCACACAAATTTATTCTAAAATTTTCATTAAGTTTTGTTCTCGCAAATTTTCAAGATATTTTTTCCACGTAGAAACATGTGTTGAAATACATTGTCATTGGAAAATTGTGTGATTGTACTCGTGTATAGAAAACAGTTTTACAGTCGTTCTTTCATCATAACATCGAATAAAATATCTATTAGGAACATTACATTGTTACAACATTACATTATCTGACGCATAATACTGTTATTGGGTACGCTTAATTAAATTTTTTCTCTTCTACTGCAATAATGGTTTTCGTAAAATTTTTTACAACAAGAAATTTAAATATAAAATATTTATTAATATTTTAACTTACATAATGGTACTAAAATAGATTAATCTATGTTTATAGTTATAAATAACATTTATTACTGCCAAAAAAATAGTTTTAAAAAATTTGAAAAATAAAAAAAGAATTTTTTTGATACAGAAACATCTGATAAAATGTCACATAAATTGAAGTTTCAATATACGATTTAATTTACACTGCGCCTAGATTTATATTTGTTGCATTAATTAACTGTTTCGTTTAAAAGGTGTTTTTAAATAATGTTAAAGCAAGAGTTTTGTGCCAATTAACCGTTGTACGAATGTACTATCGTATTTTAATTGAAGAAATGTGTCACGTTTAATTAGCACAGTCTTTTCATTTGCGGGAACATATGGACGGTAGTCATCAAAAATTTGTATATGTGGTAGTATGTCATTCCAACTTTGAAATTGACTTCCGATAAACGGAGAACAAGATTGATGATCGAATGATGCGCAATGCCTGTCGAAATTTCTGGCAACCGTTAGCCATTTCAATCTGCAAAATTCAAGGATCAGTTATATCATCCAATATCCCAGCCATCAAACGCAAGCGAATGCATTTATATAAAATGTTTCGAAAATATTTTGCAGTGATAGCAAGTAAAAAAACTTTTATAAATATATTAATTTCGAGTAACACTTATTCGCGTTTATGAATGAAACGATTCAGTGCATTCTTTTGCGATGAGACTTTTCTAAATTACTATTTTTAAGTTACTCTAGTTTTACATTCCGAAGCAAGAAATTCCGAAGATAGAAATTTTTATTTTTCATCTTTATGTCAAATATTTATTGCTTTATTGTAATTGATTAGTTAAAAAATTAGATTACGTTACATGAATTTGTTCATAAAATTCAAAATTTTTTTATTAATCCATTTATTGCTCATATTTATTTTCCACATAAATGTTTTCGTGTTGGAATTCCTTTCTTTTTTATTTTATAATTATTGACTATTCTTTTTTTCGTTATTTTAAGTTTTATTGTTGCTCCAGCTATTCCCAATGCTCCTCCGTCAAGTATTTAAAGGTTTCCTCTTTTTCACTGAGTTGCTGTAAATGTATCACATCTATTTTTCAGTAGACAGTCTTCGCAGAAAACTTGCTTGCACTGTTTTCTTTTTACTCTTTGCTTTAATTGTAGTACGCTTTCTTGCCACACGATTCCACATCAATATTTTTTAATCTACATGATTAACAAATTTCGTACAAAATTTATAGATAATAGGAAAAAATATTCAACGCGATGATAGTGATCTGCGAAGATTCTATTTCTACCGCGATCTTCGACGCGATCGACGGCGATGTTTGCAATTCGTTACAATTGGCAGAGACATAATATCTGTGGATTGCTTTCTTTATTAGCAGCATTTGAATTCAAGCAGAGACTTCTCTTTCCTGGCAAAGCGGAACTATCCGCACTCCGGACAAAATATGAATTTCATATTTTAAGATAACATCGCAAGATGCTCGTAGGGTAAATGAATCTTATCTCAGTGCAGTTTTCACTTTGCTAAAAGGAAGATTGTGTCCGCACTTGAATTTTCCTGAACGTTATGTCTCTTCGATTTTTTCATAACTTAACGGCATTGTGTTTGCACCACAGTAAAACCGCCGTAATGAAAACATGTATTTAATCGAAATTTACTTGAATAGAACAAGGAAAAATTCGGCACAAAATAGATCGACTTATTTTATGCCATAATAAAAGTTTTATCGCGTAATTCTCTTGCGATATCTGACAATTGCGCGTCGGTTATTTTTTTCTCCTACCCTTTATCCTATAATTTTTTAATAAAAGTTCGAGAAAAAGTACAAGTCATAATTATGAATTTTTTACAACAATAGACGGTAATAAAGCTTTTGTTAATAAGAAGAAAAAATTGAAAATTTCCCGCGCTAATATGCTTCGTCATATAATTTTAGTTATATCGTAATTCAGGAATACTTTATATCTGAATAACGTTTAATTTATTACGACAAAGACAGTTTTTTTACATTATATTTTTTTTTAGCATCTCAGATTTCTATTTAAGCGTTTTCGTACAACAGAATCCGATATTAAATATCAGCCATTTATGAATTCGTGTTGGCATTGCACGAAGAATAGCATTGCTCCGGTATCCTTATCGTGTTTCTCTATCGATTTTTGCGCTTTGCTCGATACTATTCATTGACGAAACGTGGTAACATAACCGGGATTCGATTAATCGTTCTATCGTTTCACGAGTCGTCGGTTTATCGTCGCCTCGAGCAGAGCTTAGGAGACTTCACGGTTATTCCTTTCACTTGACTTACCAGCAATAGCTTCCGGTTTCATCTCAAGTACGTTGGCTTCAAGTGCTTCGCTGTATAAAGTACACATATACGAAGCCCGTAGTTAAGAACGTGAGAGTAATCGAAAAGTCCAAGTTGAGAAGATACTATAACGCGGATATCGAAGTGCATCGATTGAAAATCTCGGAATATCTTCTATATTTATCACAATATTAGTTTGGTAGAATAAAAAATCTGAAGAAGCGTTGACAAAAATTATTAATGAAAATTAAGCTGTGATATAAAATATGTAGTTGGTTCGATTTATCATGTGAATAAATTGACTTCCCGCTTTTTCGTGACATTATGATTTTGTTATTGCCAAACTTAATTTGCATTAAATTATTTTTAATATATAAATATATGATGACGAGAGATATTTACAGATTCTGTGTGTGTCTAATTTCTGCTTAATATGCGTTATTTTATTATAGATATTATTGAAAAATTTCTATTAATGCATAATGCCGAAATCTATTTTCGACTTTCTAAATTATTCGAGAAATTAAATTATTCATCGTAATAATGGCTCGATGAATATCTGACTAAATACGCCATTAAAATTTGATAATGAGCTCTAGCTAATTTTAATTTGGACGCAAGTTTTAGTATGAATGCATGAATCACGAATCACTAATTAGAAGATGGTAAAATGAACGGCGATAATTTCCTCGTAGCATTTGATGTGAAAATTGGAAATTAACCGTCAAAGTCAACATATACTTTTCAGTTCGAATCGTCATATTTTAATTATCTAAATAAACGCGATCGAAATGAGTTTTTTAATATAATTTACGTATAATTTTCATTTACTGTCTTGTATGCGTAATATATGGATTGTATGCGTACTATACACATATAAAAGACAAGCAAAGATATTTTTTATGTGTAAATACATAAAAAAGGAAGAATTTGTGAAAGATTTTTTTTTTCCTGAGTGAAGCATGCAGCAAACATTTAATATCTTCGGCCGCTCCGGACCTTGATAGCTTGGTGATAAAGTTGAAGTGCTTTGTAAATTGACGATCCGTTTCCAGCACATCCAATTTCTTCAAAAGTATTTGTGCAGCGAACGAAATAGAAATGGTTACATAATATATTCGGATATTTATACAAACATCCATTCGGCAATAAATTCGAATAACCGCTATTATAAATATATATTAGATGCATTATAACATTAATACATGTAATACATAGAAATAGTAAAGATTATTTTTGTTTAAATGAAATTGATTTTAACAAAAATTCATTGATTATTTTATTAATTATTGAATTTTTAAGAGAGTCTGGTTCTATCAGAGATATATACGTTTGGAATTCTTCGAAAATTAGATTACTTCGGCGTGTTACGTTTTCTGTTTGAAGTATCGTGACGATTAGTGAATTTCCAATACAAAGTTTGCTTTATTACTTCACACAGGTCCGTTATCTGTGCGGCGGCAATAGCCGGTTCTATTCACAGACACTTCATTTTGCTACAGAACAAACAAGCTTTTAATCACAGTTTCAGTTTGCAGCTATTGTCTTTGCAGTGCAACGCCCCGCGTTTATCCGATTCGCTCTACCACGGCAAAATCAATATCCACGTACCGTGTTTAATATTTTTCCACGGTTACGCGTCCGTAACTGCCTTCTAAGGACGGCGTCGGGATTACGCAATACACGTACCCTATTGTACTCTGCGGAAGCGCATAAAGCTGGCGACATAATGGGGTCTCCTCATTGGCGCTTGAATATTGGATAAGTTCGGCGGCGAGCACGGGGAAACGGAGCGATTACGGCGCCCGTCTCTCCGTACCGCCGTGCTCGAGTTTCGTCGACAATGACTATAAGAGAGACCCGCGAAATTATTATGTTTCAGTTCTGCCCCGTGAAAAGCCCATTCTGATATCGGAACGCGATCGCTACGACCCGGGAGACATGTTGAGGGCAAATTGCAGCCTGCCGCCCTCGAAGCCACCGGTTCACCTCTTATTCACACTAAACAACATACAGGTAAGCGATGCCTATCGACACGATTGTCGTATTATTGAATCAGGAAGCGAGAGAATGTGTTAGCGATTGGTTTCTCAGCAATATAATTATACTTGCGATTGTATGTACAATAGAACCTAGCTTTTCAAAGAGGAAAGATATTAGAGTAAATAATTACAACGAAATTTAATCGTGCAAGAGAAAAACTGAATTGTTATCGAACGAATTATCCGTAACAATCAATTTGGAAACATGATAATTTTTAACGATCAATTTTGCTATCTCAATATACCTATTACGTGGGCGTTACATTCCACTCAATAAGAAATAAGTGTGAGGAACATGCAAATCGTTATGGACACGTTAAAATACTTCGAATCATGGTTATTCTTTCTTTTTGTCAAACGGTCCATTTAACAGCTGCACCCTTTTTAGTTTCATACCACTCGATCGGAATCCGCTTTTCTCACATCTTCTCACTCGAAATGGGTCCTTTTATAAAAATTGTTAAATCGAAGACTATTTGCTCTTACCACCCCATGAAACTCGTAAGCCTCATTGAAAGTGCACAGGATTTCGATATCGATTTTCAATTTACGGAATGTATGTGTCTACATAGCGGCTATTATCATTGTCGCCAATGTTTATTGTAGTAGGAAACTCCTCTAACCGTTCGGAAAGGAGATCATTTCCGCACGTTACTATTTTCCCTTTATCGCCGAAATCACGCGCTCGAAATGGGTTCCATTTATTACTGGCTTTTAACTGATGTGCACGAAATTTGCATAGTCCTACTACGAGGATACACTTTAGAGCTCAATTTAGTCGGAAATAATTCCGGCGCAAGCACGTTGAGGAATCCTGCCGAGTTCTACGGGGAGGTATATTGACAGACATTAAAGAGGTTAAGCGAACCCTTTGTCCCGCGAATATGTGCAGTAATATGCGTATCGTCTGTTTTGGCAATCCAGTTCTTATATCGAGATTGAGGTCCTATACGGAATTAGAACACAGATGATTAAGCCTTACCCGAACGCTCCGCGATGTCGAGGGTAAAAGGTTTTATCAAACACGTCCGCGGGATAAGAGAATTTGAATAATCGGATAATCCGTGCGAAAGCCGCCAGGAGCACCAAACGAAATACTAATAACTGCGATACGAGCAAAAATGTTGTCGAGTAACTTTTGCCGAGCGAAACGCGGCAGCACGGGCGCAGCCTCCGGCGATGCATTCCCATAATCTCCGGGGATGTGATGTCGGGGGGATCTCATTAGCTGATACAGCTAAATGCAAAATGGAAGCGCGATCCAGGCTTTATCGCCCACGGAAATCCGAAATTCGCCAGCGACTTTGATCGAGCAGGATTCCGCTGAACGCGTCTTGACTCATTATATTTCCACAATTTTAAAAATATTTCTATCCTGCCAATACATTTCACTCTTGGTTGTTTGCATTACGCTTGAGTAAAAAGAACAATAAAACTTTTCTAACGAAATTAATTGACAGGAAAATGTTGGCCATCATCGAATATCTTATGACATTAATCAGGATTAGGAATAAAAGTAAGTTTGTTTTTATGGAATACTAGATAAATATTCAATAAAACATATAAGCTTGCTTTTTGAATAACAAAATTAAATATAAAGTAAAGATCAGGGAACGAGCAATAATAGAATGGAATGAAAATATAATTTTATTTGCTATCTATAAAAAATTGGAAATTGTACTAATTTTTTAATTTTTTATTGAATAATCACTTATTTTTATCGATTTGACAGTATATATATGTCTAACTTTAGGCTTATATATATTTGATAATTTTTTTGCAATTGCATGTCCTTTATTTATTTTATTTTTATCTTATTTTTATACAGCTGAGGAAGACAAAGTAATGTCGAAATGTTCTATTAATCAATTTCTTAGATAGCAAATAAAATTATATTTTCATTCCATCTATATTATTGCTCGTTCCCTGATCTTTTCTTTATATTTAAATATTCAATAATTTGGAATAATCAATTCTCTGAAGATTGTTAATTTTCTAATTAGTCCACAAATTTCTATTGGTATTTACGCATCATTATTATACGTCTAAAAACAGATTTGTTCAGCCAACGTACTTGTTTTGGCTCCAATCGAGATATTATCAAGATATAATCAAGATAATAACGAATCGTAAATTTTTTCGTAATGATATTATCCCGCGAATATGCGACGTGATAGTAAAAAGCCAGGAAGATACGACTCCGGAGAGATCAACCGCGGGGTTTCATGGAATCTGGGAAATTAGTATCACATATATACATATAAGTTCAAGTAACGAAGGAGTATCGCCGACGAGGGAGCAGCGAGGGGTAGTAACGAATTGCCCAGGTCAGGAACAACCGGGTCGGTCTACTAGCTTCTTACGGCTAACGTCTTGTCGAGAAACTCGTCGAATTTGCAGGGAACGTTTCTGGGAGCGTAGAAGATATCTTGTCGCGGAAACAACGGTTTCTTACGGCCGGGGCGTTGCCAGTACAAGTTTACTCGCGCCGGAAAAAGTTTGCTCTTAAGAAAAACTTTTAGGTAGTTGATCTCTTGCTGAGATTTATCCTCCAATTTAGCCGTCAAAAATTTTTTTAATTGTTATATTATTGCCGTATATTTTCAATATTTATTAATAATTAACACATGACCGTTTATTACTAAATAGATAATTGCACAAATAACATCATTAATCGATCGTAGTACACTCGTATTATCTTTGCGCTTTAATGTTGCTGTTAAACTTCTTAATGAAAGAGTATACGTGAGTTTAATTCTGTGCTCTTTTTCAGTTTTTATTTTAGTAATATAGTTTCGTGGATAATTATATAAAATGAGTATATTAAAACTTATCGAATTTTAATATTACTTGTAAGTAACTTTATCATTACAGAATAAAGATCACAGAGCATAACTTATTGTAAAATATTTGTTAATATTTAAAGTCATTTTTATAATTTTTTGTTTTGTAATATTACATGTATAGAAATTAAATATACATTACAATGTGTTTATTAATTATCAAGATATTTTACGTTAATGTAGATCAGTAATGCAACCTTTTTTAAAAGTTTCAGAGGGCCATTTTCAGCAAAGTAAAATCTTGTGGACTGCAAAAATGTTTATTTTGTATAAAATAAAAAATATCATTTTATATTTTCGGCGGGCTGGAAAAAAATTTACAGGCGGGTTGTGCATCATACTAATGTAGATAATACTTACGTATATATTTGCAACACGTAAAATACGTATTTACAATATTAATATGGATATTAAAAATCGCATTATCAATAAAATATCTCGTGCGAATGTAATAAAATGATAATAAGACTCTTCCTGCTAATAAGTGCATTATAAATTTTAGATGAATTTAAATGGAAAAGCAGTTATAATTGATATGCTGTTACGCTTATCAATTTCCTGTTTTTCATGATGACGCAAATATATATATATATATATATATATGTGTGTGTATGTATATAACATACGCCAGGATATCTTCGATAATACGAAAATTGATAAATTACGGTTTTAATGACGTGACATATCGTAAAAGAGACAAACGGTTTAACTCCAGCTTGTAATTGCGAATATTATTATCATTAAATGAAACACACCTCGTAACACATTCGTATATCGCGTACAATAAATCTCCCTTAATCCTACTAATACTAAGCACACCAAAAGTGCTTAGAAACTTTTAATTGTAACAATTTACGCAACGTACTCGTATTTTACAGTAACTTCATCCCAATGACGTTTATACGCGTACATTCGCGGTATTCCTAAGGTTAATCTCTACGCACCGGCACTATCGCGGGCACGAATAAATTTGCGCAACTGACGCGCGCTCTTACGCAGATATCAATATGTAATTGTTTATCCTTTAATACCCCCATAGCCCGACATCGTAAGCGGCACTAGATCTCGCTTTATCCTATTGTACATTTGCAACGTGCACGTATGAGAATATAGTGTTCGAGCATTCTCGTCCGGTGTATAAATCGATTTAACCGAAGAGACAAGAGGTACAAAGAGCGTAAAAGAAGTACAAAGAGTGTCTGTCTTACATTCACATCAACAACACCAATGATCCTCTCACTGTGTCGCGCAATATGATATCATATATCTTATATTGTCCCATCAGTATTGATTTTGAGGTAGTCACACAAAAAGGGCAAGTCAGCTGACTGTCGGCGACTATATTAATTTTTTATATTTTTGAAGAGCTTCGCAAGATCAGATTAGTTGATTCTATTCTTTTTCTTTAATCCAGGATTATTTCATTTATTATGCCGGATATTTTTACGATTATGAAAGAGTTCTCTCTCCGTGCTTTATTTCCACATTCTTCTCTTTTCTTTACTCTTCGCATCATCTATACGAGATTTACACGACTGGAAAAAACAACCTATCGGAATACCATGTTATTACTCGATAATATGGGTGGGATTTATTATTTGAGTGAGATTTATTGTGGTTTTATACGTCGCTCGATATATATAACCAAACCTGGCAATGGCAAATTACGACCTCTCTGAAATATCTGTTTGGTGCTCCGCGTTTTTTGCCACCGTGATTTTGTTTTTAATGAATTTGTTGGATATTTTTCCACGAGAGGATTAATGTTTGGTCTTCCCGATTTTATGCTCCCGCGAATCAGTTGAAAGCTTCAGTTTTCAACTTAAATCCGGATCTTATTTGACATGTTAATTTGCGCTTTTACGTTTACAACTGTGGTGGAGCGATGTTATTTAAAATGAAATAGAATACGTTAGAAATGAAATAAAAAAGAGAGTTGAGAAATCAACCATGTAATATTATTCTAAAATTATAGTTTGCCAAAAAATACATCAATTAATGTAGAAAATAATTTGCGTATAAATTGATTAATAAATATTTACAATTTTTAAAGATTCGTTAACCAATCAGTGCATTCGAAGATATTATTTATCCGGCGTTAATTTAATTTTACCTTTTGGCATCATTTTTATACGATTGAAAATTTCTCAGTTAAATAGTAAAAGAATCGGCATCTTTTCAGACTGTTTTTTTTAATAACTTTTTCGAAATTTATATTATTCCAATTCATTCGATTAGTAGAGCAGGTGTAGTTTGTTTGAGTATCGCACCACATAATACAAACAAGATTCTTTTTGTTATTCTTCGTTCGGTTTTAGTCCCCATCTAGTAAAGAAGTCGACTTGCTCGTGTCTTGACGGGAACGCCACTGAACTTACTTCATCGCGACGAAACCGAGTTCGGGGTTACCTGTGCAAACAGAATCTTCGACATCGTCTCCCGCTGTGTCCTTAATCAACTTATAAACCATGGTAACTTTTACCAATCAGAAACACATCCCGCGGGAAAGAAGATCGGGATCGCAGCTGAATCGGGGGGACAAAAACTTTATTGGATCGTAAGTCGCCACCTGAAAGTAAGCGAGCCCGGACCGTTGTCCGTGCACTTACGACTTCCCTGAACGACGACGAGTATTTTCTTTCTCTTGGAACGGAAGCGCGACCGTGTTGTTTTTGTAATCTCGCGAGGTATCCGACAGATATTGTAAAACAGGACAAAGAAGAACTTAAGGATACGTAGTAAAATAACTGCCGATGGCACCGACAGTGAAAACATTATCTTAAACTGCGCGTGAGAGGCTGGTTCTCTCTTTCTCTTCACTCTTCACCGATACCGCTTATTATTACGCTTTGGCGAACCATGATATTCGAACTGCATTAAACTAATCTTCGAGCTGCAAGCTGCAAGTTGAGCCGCAGCTATGAAGGAATGAATCAATGATGCGTAGAAGAACTAAAGAACTCTCGAGTGCTTATCACTAAGTCTTCTTACCATATGTAACGATATAGTTGAATGTCTTCCAAGAGATTGTAAAGAGACATATGCAGATGATTGGCGCATTAAGCATGTACCCGTCCGCATCTTAACACCGCACATTTTGCTCTTTTACTTTTGGTTGTTGGCCAATGCGGCATTACCTTCGCATTTGAATACAAGTCTTCCGTCTGCTGCAATGGAACATTAAAAAGTAGCGATATCCTCTTACTACAGCTTGATTTCTCCACAGACTGTCGCGGACAACTTGAGTATTTTAAATGAAACCTTTGTGAACTATGTGTATTATACAATGTCATTGTCATTTTAATGCGCTGTAAATATACAAGCGCATTAAAATGACAATGACATATTATAATACACGTAATTCATGAAAGTTTAATTTAAGATACTCATTTGAATGTCTATAAATCTTTTCTTATATCAAAATTAATTTGATGTATCTAACGAGTAAGAACGAGTAAAAATACGCCTCACCTATTTCGCTTAAAATTGATCGAAGATATTTTACTGCTGGCCTGAATTTCGTGCGACACTATTGAATTTACTGCATCATAAACCATGACTCCATATACGCCTGCAATTGCTGCACGATGCATCAAAAGCTTCGTTCAAAGTCGACACTTTGTTATCATTTACCATTGTAACACCTGCGTCCGCATGAAATTACTACGGAGCTCGATGTGCGAACTGTCAAAAATCTGCCGTATATATTCGCTATATGGGACGACATTAAATGTCGCCTTTTTTATGATTTTTGAAGAGTATCGATTCCTTTTATGAAATTAAATGTTTTCTACAATCAATATATCAGATATTGTATCTTTGAGTGAAAGCCTCGCGAGTACTGTACAAAATATAGTAAGAGATCCATATGTCAATATTCCGAATTTTACGTAATTAAATTTAATCCGGCACGAGACACGTTAAAATAGCATGCCGTAACGAACATTCCTTCGTAATTTTATACTGAAAGCAACACGATGTCATACGTGATCACGAAGTGTGATATACTTTCTCATTCTCCGCGGCAAATAGACAGGTGTCTAAATGTGATAACGGAAGGATTTACCGCGACGAAAGTATGTCCTTTATTTTCACTACGGCTTCACTGGCCAGCATCGGTGTCTACAAACACCAGCCCACTTTCCCGCATGGCTTCGGTGTAATGAAATGCATCGCTCTTTGAGGGTATAATCCGATGCAGATTAAAACCCCGATCCGCCGTTCCTTCGCCCCACCGCCGTGAAACAAATTGCAGCACAACGCCACGGGAAGAGGCAAGAGCGTCGAAGCTAATCCGACACCAGGCTCGTCACGGCTTTATATCGAGGAATAAACGAAGACATTCTCGATGGGAACAACCCGAAACTCGAAGCTGCATTTTTAACCCATCGCGGTCGACATCAAGCACCACTCGACGCTGAGCCTTATTGTGAAGTCAGGGGATTGATATTCGACACGATGGTACCAATATATAACGGTTCCTGTCTGCAACACGCAACTTGTACTTTTTTAAATACATGATTTATTTATAGACCTATATCCGATTTTTTTAATTCTCGCGTACACGAGAATCGGCAATTGATTGTATGCGATTGCATAATGAGGCGAAACGCGAAAAGTGACAATGTATTATACCGAAGCAGAATATAGCAGCGCATTATAGCAGTACATTATAATCGAAGCGAAACATTTTTTCGTCCTATAATATCATCGCGGATTTCACTCGTAAGATATGACACCAGAAACGAAAAAATTGAGCGACAACCTTAGCCTTTCACCCAAGTCATCAACTTCTTCTCCCACGCTCTCGCAGTATCACACTACGTCTCGCATCCGCCGTTGCTCTTTCCCTTCATACACACATATATATACAGGTACACGCGCCGGCCCATTCATTAAGTCTCGAGAACGTCCTCGCAATTTCTATAGGGTCGTCAGTAGACGTGTACACGACATGCCGTTTGTTCTCCTCTGAAACTCGAGATGTCCTCCTCGGATAACACGATGAGACCGTGATGGCTAGTACACACTGGCGCGATTACGATGTGAAGTGATAAAAAGAGAGCGAGAGAAAAAGCCGACCGAAAAATAATGAAAGCCTACATCCACGACCTACGAGACGAACGATTGCGGGCCTTGACCCGCGGGCTATGAAATAGTTTTTTTTCTTTCTCAGAAAAAGACGTCGCGTCTCTTATCTTCAGACGAAGATGGAGAGCTGACGCACAAGCTATCAAAATCTGGGGTGTCGAGATTTGTGTCATCTGTCTATTTCATTATCACATGATAACTCATATTCATTTTTCTTATAAGGGATTAAAATAATTGGAGAAATAACAAGAATAAGAGTAAACTGCAATAACTGAATTCTTTCTTCATAATGCATAACATATGTTTGTATATATAGACTATATCCCAATTCTACATTATTTATTTTTATTTATTCTTTGATAAATTTGATATCAAGATAGAAAATTGTGCAACATACGTACACAAAAATTTATACATCGGTTTTTTTTAATCATTATATGCCAAGCAAAAAGAATTTTAACGGAGATATTGTATATACAAAAATACAATATATAGAGAGAGAGAATCTATTTAATTAGCCGTCACTGCATATATATATATATATATATATATATATATATATATATATTTATAAAATGTAACAAACTAAGCAAAAGTAAACGCTACTATATTTTAAACACGCGGAATAAAGTCACCAACCGAGTTAACTACATTTTTACAAAAATATCTTCTTTTGCAGATAGTTAATACCTTTTTTTTCTGCATATATTTTCATAACATTTGCTTGCCTCTACTAATAATAACGAATATTTTAGCATAAATATTCAAAACATTTTTATTTACGTTTTTCGAAGCATTTTTAGCGATATAAATAAAAGTAAAGAAATTTGCTGCATTTCATTCACATAATCCATCGAGTTCCGAAACACGAAATATATGTACTCTGAAATTGGATAAAATTATAGAAATACAAGCTGTATGTACATGTGTATGCAGAAGACTTTTTAAGATAATTTTCCGGGAGTGCCCAGAGTGCTAGTCGTAAAAGTTTCTGAAGTTCTGAAACTATATGCACGTGATCTGTTTGCGGAGTACTGAATTATATCGGTTATTCCGAGATAGCCAAAGTTTCAAGAATTTATTACCAATAGATAAGAACTAAGATGAGATAATTCTGCCTCAATATAATTCAATCATATAATTGTATAATTTCATTATTTTATCAAAGAACAAGTACATTAGTCTTCTGTTTTAATACTGAAATATTAAAACGTGTTTTCAAATTTAAAGTTATTAAAGCAAATTCTATATATTTTTTTATGAATATTTTTAAATAATTTTTTAATTTAGTTTCTAAGTATATTACGACTTTGTGTCGTCATTACACATTAATATTGGCACAGTTAGATATTTTAGTGAATAATATTGTAAATTTTATCGCGCTGGTAACATTATAAGCAATGGAATAGAAAATACGTTAATGAAATGGATATCCTGGATATCATTAGCATGAAATTTATGACTTGCCACTGATCAATTAATGTTTTGCAAATGGCTCTACGGCGACGGCTGCGTAACATAGATATCACGCGAAAGTTATTGCCACAGGCTACGAATATATAACGGAAATTAGATACGCAGCGGATACTGAATTGTGATCAGTATATATATCGTAAATATTGATGGAATTGGGGGAATATCGATCAGAACTTTAGATTCCGTAAATGTTATTTTCATGCAAATGGATATTTTGTACATCTTATAATTGCAATCGATATTAGCACGTATCTTCTCGTTTGCAGATGTTATTATATTTAAGAAATATAATACGACAAATTAAAAAAAAAGAGATAAATTAAAAAAAGAAATTTATGTACATTGAGCACAGTAAAATAATAAAGTTCGAACCATATAATTAATTCTAGCTAGCAATATGTGATATATATAAACTGTAATATTAGAAGAATTACAAAGTTTATTTATTTATTCCAACTAAAAATGAGATAAGAATCGAAATTTTTTGTTATCATAAGTTTTGTTTATAATTTAGCAATTGAAACAAAAGGGAAATCTTTTTTAGAAAAGAGGAACTGTTATCTATCATGTTGAAAATTTCTATCATAGTTGTTTTGGATTTTTCATATTTAAAAAAAAGAAAAGATCAACAGATTTTATTTGATACAAAAATCATACTGGTGCAATAGATTGAATTAAATTTACTTTAACTGAAGAATTTTTATGGTTCAAATTGTTTTATCACGTGCATATAATAATTTGTAATAAAAATACATGTATAGTCAATAAAAAAGGAAATTTAATATATTTCAGACACACAAATAACGTTACGTATACGTCAAATAAATTTATATTTTGAATTTTTTGATGCATTCTGAATCTTTTGTCGAAATAATCCAAACAATCGTTATTTTCTACAATACGCACAAGTACAACGAAACTCTTTTTACATTTGTTAGCAGTCAGCGAATATACAGAAAGGCAGGAGTCAAACAAAAGTACGAAGCAGATTGAGGGCAGAAAGGGATTAAAAAAGGTGGTTGCGTATCGTAAACACTCGAGCTTCAAAGGGTTAACGTTTTTCATTTTTATGTATAGAAAGCACAAACAACACGGTTTAATATCTTTTCATGTACAAGAAACATTTCCTATGTTAAGTAAAACAGCTAGTTTATGTGTTAAGTAAAGCAACTTTACCTCTTTTACACGTGTATATAGGTACGATCATAATACATACTGTTAGTATATTGATAGTATATATACTATACGAGTATATTGCAATTGCAATTTTTATGCACGTAACGCCAGTCATTGACTGCGTTCAGTAGAAAAAGCAGCTTTGCAACTGTTATAAGATTCTTCGATATGATTCTTGCTCTTAGTTTATTTGGATCTAAATAATATAAACTAATCATATCAAAGAATCTTTCAAAGAAACAATGGTTGCAAAACCGCTTTTTTTATTGAATGTAATTCTTATACACGTAATGGTGCGGCCAGACTATGCGCGATTCGTGATTCGTGACAGTTCAAAACTCGCAATTTTTTGTTCATATAAGATTTGCAAACAATGCAAATGGATATATTCGTCGAATTTGCACTCGTCGTTTAATTTTCAATTTAGTGTCAATTCACTAGCGGAACGATTTTTTTGACGAAATCAAAGGACGCGAATCATCACGAATCGCGCATAGTCTAGCTGCCATAAGATATTGACTATCTATAAATAGACATAACAGATGAATACATATTCGAATTATGTTCTACATCGTTGAAGCCGTTGTCAAGAGATATTTAAGAGACTGAAATCGTAGTAATAATCTACGAGAATTAAAACAAAGAAGAATCGCATCTTTTGAAATAATATGATCAAAGATGCGAGTTGGAAACAAATAGAAAATTCATAATTAATAATTTATTCCTTATTTCTTCGGCATGTTTGCATCATTTGGTTATTTGTTCTATCTATAAATCTATAAAAAAAAAACTTTGTGATTTTCCGTCGAATGTGCGTGCGACGATTAATAAAAACACAGAAGTTTTCTTGGACATGACTCAAATTTTTTTATATAGCGAATGAAAATTGAGCACGCAAAGATAATTGAATCTCGATTTACATGGATCAAAGGGAATTCGCACATAAGTTATCAGGCATCGTCCTTTGTACATCATTGCTCGGCGTTCATCGATTTCTCCAGCCGTGCTCCCGATGATGGAGCTTGTTGACTGTGTAGATCGATAAATTCGCGATTGGTCGATCTTGTATTCGCGATCCCATCGTACGTACGTTATACTCTGTGTCGTCAGAGAATGTGCACACACGCGTTAGCGCGTCGCCGACGGGTGCTGGCGGTGTCGGGTAGCTATTACAATTTACACGCGGTTATATGCGCTGCCGAACGAAGCCCTGGTTCCTGCTAATTGTGGTTAAGTTTAATTCGCGCGGACGTGCGGCCTAGTGGGACACGAGCTGCCGTAGGATGGCGGGCGCTCGGTTCTCGTTTTGACGTGCCGTTCCGCTACCAATGCCGTTCCGTTGCGGCGTTGCAGCCGGTGTATCCGACGTTATACCGCTCTATATCACTGTAGGGTGCACACTGTATACACGTATATGCTCGTATAATTCCACGTCCGTCGATACCAGCGGATTATCGGCCAATAACACCGAGGAAAACCATATCTAGCTTCGTGCGGCCTACCCTCGAGGCTTCGGCCTCGTCGACTTCCATTAAACGATCATGATGAGGTAGAGAGAGAGAAAGAGAGAGAGAGAGAAGATAGAGACGAGGTTACCAGGGATGAGAAGCGGATAATAAGAGAGATGCGGAGAGGACGGATGAGGGCGAGAAAGAGGTGGAACAGCCACTTAACGAATCATCGATAAACAAGCGGGAACTCTCGGCGTCACATCGTCACGATCGTCATCGTCGTAATGGGAATCGATAGATGCACGCGAGGATCCATTGTTTTCATCCAGGAAGGTCCTTTCGAAGAGACGACTCTGGACATCTCTCGGCTTGTCCCGTCTAACGGCCTTCTCATCTAAAACCACTGATTCTCCACGCTTCGTTCTTCGTCGCTTCATCAATTCCGGACTCACCCCCATTCCCTGACCCGACTCCGGCGACCGCTTGTGTTCCGCCCACGTTTCGCTCCCTTTCAATCTCCCTCGTTTCCAACCGCTCGTACACGCTCTTTCTCTCCACCCGTGTTTCCGCATCTACTTCGTTCCTCGTCAACCCCGTGACCGAGCTTCAGACCTGCACGGTCTAATAAAGCGTCCCTTCGTAGCGGTGTGGTGCACACGCGCGTACACTTGACACGTGCACATCAATGTTCATAGACATTACGGATACACACACGCATACACATCTGCAAAACCGCCAGTTTCGTTTCTCCGGTAGTGGTGTGCACACGAGCGCGTGAGATGCTTGTCCACCTTTGCTGAAAGGAACTGTACGCTACAGCCGACGGTAAATTGAAGCTGATACCGTACAGTCGATTCAAACGGCTGACGAGTTTATCGGAAAGCTTAGCCAGTTGCTGGGCTCTGCTGAGTTTAACCGAAATGCACCGTATCTACTCTCGGGTTAGTGACTGGCGGTTAATACCAGTTCGTCGTCCGAGTGTAACATCCAGAAAGGCTTAAGACAATTGTAGTCGATTTGTGAAGCCTATATAAAATGAAATAAATCAATTCAAGCAAGATTAGGGTTACAAACTAGTTGCTGAAACACTTCGAATATTGTGAAAATGATTAACGAAAATAGAAATTTACATGGAACATTATTTATTCGACTGTAAACATAAATTTATCGTGCAGGATTGTATTCCGCTTAACGCGCAAAGTTAGTTTTGCTAGTGCAATCTAAAAAATTTATCCATATTCGCCGTGCGAGTGGAGAATTATATGATGAAGCGCGTCCGTAGAGTACGTATTATAGGAAGGTCACGATAACGCGGACAAAAATTCAGATTAATGTACACTCGGGAAATTTGCTCTGGCGGTAATATATTTATACGGCGGATTTTTAACTGCCGTATAAATCTTCGCTGCTTTCGTGTTAAAAAGTCCAAAGAAAGTCGGGGAGAAGTCATCAGAATTACATCGAACACCCGAGCTCTCGTTTGAAATAGCGCGGAATTTATCCGGATCCAAAGATGAGGATCCGAATACCCGTTGCACCTGGCAGTGCAACATTCTGACGTAAACCGTTCGTTGTTATACGAGCGAAGGAGGAGAGCTTGGATTGAATGTGAATGTAGATTGTGCCGTTACCACCGACGTAGTGAGGGTGAGCATGAACGGTATGTGTGCCTGAACGACGCTCGTTGGAAAGATAATATTTTGCGGAGTTAAATTTAGCGAAGATTTTCGACCGCCGTATAATTTTCTAAGACGGCGAAGAGGTCACCGTTTTGCAGATCTCCCAAGCTCAGCAGAAACATGCTGAATTTACTGAGAGTTGCGCGCACACACAGAACGGCGAACTAATACTGACTTTAGCGTCGTCTTTAGCGTAACATAATCCCCTCTCTCTCTCTCTCTCTCTCTGTTTATCCTTTGCTCAAGAAAACTTACAGCTGGCGTCCCGCATTTTCAAAGCTGCAACACGGACTTCGTTAATTCTTCGTCTCAAATAAATTATTTAATAAATAATGAATTATTTCTTTGCTAACGTATCTTGCACGCGAGATATATCAAAAATCGCATATTTTTCTGTAGTCGTAGATTCCTTAAGAAATATTCTACTTTGTCGCATATGATTATTTCAACGATTATTAAAAATTGTCCGATTCTGTTCGTTACATTTTGCGCCATAGGTGACAATAGTTAGTGCGATCCATGAATACATCAAGTCGACGTGACATCGCGGTAACTGCGAATTGTCTCCGCCTGTTGCAGCATATTGGTCATTATACCATTGCATGTACTGCATGTAAATTATATCACGATCATGATGTTAGTGTAGTTACGAGAGTCGATCAGTTTCTCCACGATTCGGTTTTGTGTCTTCTCTATAACTTATCTATAAAAGCTTTTAAAAGTCCGCTGACACATGACTTTAATGTTTTCGCTAATTATAAAACATTATTGCTTTACCGCATATGTATATATTTGCACAGCTTTACCTCGTACAGGTATTTTATAGTTGCAAATCACTAACATAAGCACATTCTGTAACACATCGTAATATTATCACAGAATTACCGTAATCAAGAGCGTGTTATTGACACATGTATGAAATGTACATGTTTCCAATTAAAGGGGATAATCGTAATGTTTCGATAAACCTTGCGCGAGTTGAATGCAGTAAATAAACAGAATTAGTTTTCGCAGCCGAGCAATGATTGGCACAATAACTGACTCTGCAACCGCTCTACATTCGGAGTTTCCGTGACCCGGAACAAAAATGAAATTTTCGTGTCCTCCTTGGAGCCCCTTGAAAGCATGACGGCATGTAGAAATTGGACTGCACCGCCGGCAAATCGGGTATCAAATAGAACGCAATAATTCGCATACGGGAGCATTAATTACCTCCATAAATCTGTACGTTAATGCACGGGCGCGTGGCTAATTGCGCGAAAGACCGTGCTGGTGTAACACGCGCTTGGTCCCCCGGAGTAGCCCCGAGGAATCTGACATTCACTCGACATTCACGTGGATCGCCGCAGTATCTCGCTGTCGCGTCACAGTGCGCTACGCATGCATCCCATCCGAGTCATTCGTCATGTCTCAAAAGGAAAGCTTCCGAGCATTGTTCCGCTCACGGTTCCATCTTTGAATCAGCCTTATTTTCGCCCGTCGAAACGCAATATCCCTCTTGCATGGCAATCAAACCGAAATGAGTAGAAGATGAATAGTAACGGTGGGATGGAGGAGAACAGGGATGGATCGAAGGCAGAACGCGGAATAAGTAAGGAGCGGCTTTTGTCTCGCAGTGTCTACTGTAAACCGACGATCTTATTGCGAAGGAGACCGGGGAGGCTTTGAAGTCGCGAGACGAGAGACGAGGACACGGAAAGACGAAAGGCAGGGACGAAGAAAGGGAGAGGTAGCTCAGCCTCCCTCTAAGCGCAACGCGAGATACCGCGGCAAAGGAGGAGACCGATGAGAGAGAGACAAGGACCCCCTTGGGGGCTCAATCGCCGTGGAGTATAAAGCACCGGTGACACACACCGACGAAAGATAGAACGTCGCTTAAGCACCGTCGTGACCAATGGCCTGGAATGCCTTTTCCGGTATCGGGCCAACGACGCGTTACACGTCGCAACCGAGTTACACGTACTCGTAATTTTTCGAGGAAGATCGCGAGAGAGAAGAGGAAAAGGGAAACGCAGCCCGGGAGGAAGGATGTCAAGACAATAAAAGAAGAAATAAAAAGACCGCGCATACTGTTATTCCCTTCTATCGATGCGCCACTCTACATCGATCAAATCGATCTCGCTGTTCTTCTGCACATCAGAATGTCACAAACATATACGAATGTCACCTACGTAACATCTGCGCCCGTTCGTTCTAGGTCACACGCTAAATCGCGGCGTGGTCACGTATAGGAATATACGTACCTTCGGCACCGAGTTCCGATGACGCGACGTGTCCTCCGTTTTTATTGTTTTAATATAAGTTTGGAACTCCAACTTGTTCCCAATATAGCGCGCGCCTTCTTACGTAATTCCAGAATGGCGCACTCGGTCAACAAATCATTCCCGAATTATTAGAAGATATATCACCTCTGCCTAGCCCCCCCACTTTTGCAAAATTTAATGAATTATATAATAATATAATAATATAAGAATAAATTATATAATAATGCACTATTTATGCGCTTCATAAATCAACAAAAAAAATATTTGCGCTCATTTCATTTAGCTGAAAAAAATTTTTTTCTGTGGAGGAGCTGAGTAGGCTGCCAGTGAGAACTCCACGTTAATAACAATCTAATCCGAAACTCAAATATCTAAAAGTGGGGGAGCCAACTGGGCAGTGATAGATATATCATGTGATATTTTTTTACTTAATTTTTAATGGGTAATAAAAACGAAAAATAAATCAGATGCATAACGCTCACGGCTGTATTATAATATTATTCTATTATACTCATTTTATTATATTATCTGTTTTATGGATATGTCCTCGGGCTACTTTCCTCTGGTAATAGCCGTTCTCCTATCGACCATTACCTCCGTCCGATCTCTAGATTTATCCGTCGCCTTCGTTTCTCCGTCATTGATTAATACTTTACGTCTGCTGCATTTGAGGAGGAAAGAATTCCGGCTGGAAAAGTGGGTTACACCGGATGGGTCACGATGACAGCATCGTCGTATTCGCGGGCGACAGTTGGGCTATATCTCGGAGATGATGCACGGGAATACGCTTGCACACTGTAACACGCGTATCCATACATCTATGATGGAGCGAATAATATCCACAGGAGGGAATGTGTCTGCTCGATGACGATATTCGGATCGATGGACACACACGGAAGCCAGAGTGGAAAACCATATCCGTGAATCAAGTCTCGCGAAGATCTCTGACGTACGTGCAAAAGAACTCGTTTCGCAAAGATTAGATAAAATTTCATTGCTATAAGTCGCACAATATTTCTTGCCGAAAATTGAAATTGTTTGCCGCTTTCAGTATTGTTAAGAATATGCACGTTTCTTATTTAATCCGTTAACTTAGTCAGTCTAATCACGGCAAATTCAGTAAAGATGACACTTTTTGCAGAATCTAAATGCAAATTCAACTCTATCTACAACCTACGTCGCGTACAAATATTTCACGAACGTGTAAAATATCGACGTACGAAATATCGATCATATGTATCTACTCGCTCCTTACTCCATTCCGAATCCATCCGTTGCACCGATTCGCTGTCACTGTACGCGCGAACGAGGGCAAACCATATTTCAGGAACGGAATGGTATTAATAACGATCCGACTGACCCGCGCAGTGTCACATTCCGCAATCGGCTTCAGGTTTCCGTGTCCGCCGATCGGCCAAAAGAGAGAAACGCCCTCGGCACTGTCCGGGAACCATAAAGTTTAATCGCCGTTATTTCGCGGGGAATACGTATCGCGCCTCTGGGTGTTCGCGTACGTACCGCGGCCCCGGTGCAAATAACACGTGAGCTTTTAAATATCCCGTCCGTTCGACACAACGCGTCGGATATACCGATTTTTCTGCGATCGCGATGGCCATAGCCCGAGGCGAAGTTCGCGAAATCCGTGGACCATAAATTTCGATGGCGCGTGACGGCGACGGCGGCGGCTGCGAGCTCCCGGGCGCCATCGATACGAAAATTAATCGAACACCCGAGAATTGAAAGTAAACGACTCCTGGGGTGGAAGTGGATCATAAATAGAGCTGCGGAATGCATTAATATATCGTGGACGCGCGTTTGCCTCGCGCGTTTACGATAGGCCAATGGTAATAGCAACGATCGTTTGTCCGTTGGCGTGACGTCTCCGTTTTTATTACCCCTTTATACTATCTCGCCGTATTACAGTTCGTAAGAACTCTTCCTGCAACGAGAAATGCAAAAAAAAATTGCGTACATTCAACATTCTCTATCTGATGATTTATCGAAGAACGACGAATGTATTCGTCATATCGATGTGTTTATAGAACAGTTTTCTTTCAATTACGCCAACAGTGGACGATATTGATAGTGTAAATAACGTCGACAAGTGTATCGTGAATGCGAGTATTCGTTGCATACATCGGCCCTTCAAACTGAAACTTGCACAACTAGACGCTTCAGACTTATTTATCGCTATCCTCGCTGTTCCACCACCTTCTTCATCTTATAAATGATGCTGTATAACGCGAAAGCTCCATGACGTATCGGGAGACATATTTACTGAGACGAGTCCCATTCGGGCTATTTACTCGACGACTCTCGACAAAAGCTACTACTAGCGGAGTACGGTTGTTCTTACAAATATTTGAACGCGTTTCATGAAAAATAATAAATCGTGTGCACGCTTTTTTTAAACGCAACCATTCTTATAATTAATTCTTCTATGTTAGAAAGAAATTCGCCGATTTAAATGTAAACTTTATGCGTTATTGCAAATCAGGCATTAATATTGATGCATTATACACAGTCTTTTTTAATTGGTTTGAATTATATCTAATAAAGTTTTTAATTTTTGATTTAACTGTTAAAATATTTGATGTTGAAAATTCTGAAGTTTGCGACAACCAGTAATGATTTCTCATTAAATTTGCGTTAAAGAAAATCAAAAGATCTGAAGAAATCGTCGTTAAAATATGTACTTAGACTAACCGTTCTATCTCTCAACCGCAGATTCTTTGATGGGTTTTCAGTCAATCTACTCTTACGGAAAATTTGATGAAAGATTGGCAATTTGTCAAATTTTAACATTAATTATTTTAGCAATTAAACTCTTAATGGAATTCTCCTAAAATACATAGAGTAAAACTTGCTTTAAATTGATTGAAAAATAAAATATTAATATCGCAGACCTTTGAATTTTTCGTTCAAGACGAAAAATTGAGAGACGATTTGATTTCTTGATAAATATATTATAAAACAATCAATATTATACTCCTAATTTTCTCTGATATTTGATTGAAATATAATGCAAACAGTCTGCAATATTATTTATATTTTTAATAATTATTTACTAATTTTAAAATCTACATTTTTAAAAGATTATATAAACATTATTCTTAGAAAACTTTCCATAAGATTATTCTTTTGCTAAAGAAGATTATATAAATGTATATAAATATTTTTTATGGAAGTTATTTATGCAAACCCTTATCACGTAACACGAATATAAAAAGTTTTGTTTCTATATATTAAAAAAAAATTAATATCGAGGGAATTTTTATCTTTGACGTTTTATTAAAAGAGAGAAATATTCTTCAATAATATAAAGTTTAATGATAGTTTTTAAAACTTTGAAGAATACGAATATCTTCAATTAATTATTTTGTTATTTCGGATATAATTAATCTCTTACGTTTTTTATTTTTAATTTAAAAAGCAAAAAGCGATGCGATAACGAAATACATCTTAGCCTTGCGTGTACAATGTGAGCGAGCAGCTGTTTGATCAAAGTGTGCTGAAGACATTACGCTGCAAACACCACTTCGAAACTCCTTCGTTAAGTATTAACGCGACCGTAGATTAGTGTACCGTACACCCCGCGTATCGCTGTAATCTCCGTGCCGTCGAGAAACTGATTTCCCGACCAAGATTCTCGTAGGTGCGCCTCTTGCGGATCCAAATTTCGAGTATCCGTACTCGTGCATGTCGAGCGGGTCGCTTTGTCGGAATGCACTTAAAAGTTTTTACGTGCGCCCCCCCGAACCCTGTCTGTCAGAAAATGCGAATCGCGAATCTTACGAATCGCTCGGCGGAGCCGTAGCCCGACAGGGGATCAAGGCAAAGAGTTCCGACCTCCATCGCGAGAAAGAATTCTCCTTCGTTTCTCCTCCTACGTATTCCAACATACTTCTTCTTCGCACCTAAGATATATCTCCGCAGATTCAGGGCTCTCGCAATCACGCCGGAGTATCTAGATTCATATAAATCTCTGGTAACCCGCGTAGGATTCGGCGGAACGCGAGAAAGGCTCTTCCCCTTCATGACAAGTACACGCGTAATAGAGGTAAAGCTTC
The DNA here is from genome assembly GCA_037157785.1 of Cephalotes varians. NCBI lineage: Eukaryota > Metazoa > Arthropoda > Insecta > Hymenoptera > Formicidae > Cephalotes > Cephalotes varians. Next base: position 57,074 of record JANQDE010000092.1, on the reverse strand, counting down.
ACCGCTCTCCGAATACGGTATGGGAGGAGAAGGGCACGACTGAACGGCGCCCATGAATTCAAAACAGGTTGGAAGATCCCGGGACCCCGCTGCTGCGGCTAACGCAATTATGCATGCCGACGTTCGCGTATTCTCTTTACTGCCGCGCGATCTAAAGCGCAACGCACTGCACGAACCGACCGATTATAACTCCACGTCCTCGCGAAAATCATGTTTTATTGGCCGACCATAAAGTATTCACATCGCAGCTGCGGGGCTATAAAAAGAAGATTGACGACTCATAATGGATGTTGCTTCAATATTAAAACGCAAATTTCGCGACGCGACAAGAGACCGTTTGGATCGCACAGCGAGGAAGTTACAGCCGAATTTACAAACGTATCCCTTTGACGATTATTTCGGAAGCTACCGAAAGTGAATTTTTAGATGCCCGAAGGGAATGACATGTTTTTAAACGCGCAGATTGTGAAATATTAATATTCTTAAAAGAAATTAAAACTCTTTTGCATTTTACGTTAAAATCTAAAAGGTTGTGCTTATAATAAACAGTTACAAGCCGGATAAAGCATTTTGTACAAAATAAGAAAGAAAAGAATCGAGCATCGATTACATTGCGATCCACGTTCAAGCTAATCTGAGAATCTTAAAAATGACACGAAAGAAACTTGCAACGTCTTTAAATTTCCTTATTAATTTCGACGAAAGTGGCCATTCATTTTCTCATTGATCGTACGACGTAAATGGAGCTTGTACGATCATTTAGAAAGAACAAGAGTTAGCAGGATAATCGTAAAAGGCGATTGATGCGTGTTTTGTTTTAATTGAAATCTATGAACTGTCTTTGGTTACATGAAAGCAACTGTTACTAAGTCTCGAAATCGTATACTGGGATCACCGTTAACCGCAAGCTAAATCCTTTGAGGGACCTTATCCTATCGGAGTTGTTGACCTTTGTGACACGATCTACCTCTCCTATTGGGTACGGTGTCAGTAACTTCGACGTCGCGTAAGTAATCAACAGCGACACGCATAATGCCCTCTTGTTATGGATTAGTACGTTCGATGCACCGCGTATATGGTTCTCTCGATGCAAGTGACCATTCGAACATGGCTTCGGTAAATAGGATGTGCATAGGTTGCCCTTGTTACCTAAATGCAATATTATTGCATTACTAAGAAGAAAAAGTCTACTAAATAGACTAACAAGACAAGCATTATTAATTAGTCTGTTAACAAGAAAGTCTCTTCAGTTTTTTCGTGAATATTTATACCTTGTCTGCGTGATTGAACATCAACTTATGTCAATTAAATTAATTAAACGCCTACTTTCTTACTTGCTGTGTTGTGTGAAAACATGATACTATTTCGAAGTTCTACAACAAAATTCATAAAAATCATCGTTTAACGATCGATCTAACGGTTTCGAATAGAATGAAGAAAGAATATGCTATATAACGAAAGATTTGTGGTTCTCTCATTCAGCTGGATCGTAATCTCAATAAATTTTCCCGACGCAAATGACAGGCTGTGCGCGAAAGAATGATCGCGAGGTGTTATAAATCGCTCTTCGCGGATTGTACGTTCGCTGAACGTACGAGACGCGAGGATACAATACCTGCTTAAATTCCGTTAGTCTTCCGCACTTGAACGGTACTCTTGAACGCAGCGCAATTTTCGCGAGAAGAGGAGGCAGGGAGGAGAGCTCTCGAGTGGCTTACAACTCGGAAACGAGGAGTGCTGGCACTCCGACGGCCGACCCGAAAGCACATACTTTCCCTTCCTTCTATCCTTTCGTCCGCTACACACCTGGCTCTTTATGGTTGCTTTCTGCACGCTCGCATATATAATTCCCGCAGCTTTCGTTACACAATCGCCATTAGTATTCTCGCCTCGTACGAGATCGAGAGCCCCCACAATTCGATGGCGTGTCACGTCGTCCTTTCGCGTATCTAGTAAGCACTTAGATTGTGTGTGTGTGTGTGTGTGTGTGTGTGTGTGTGTGTGTGTGTGTGTTTTGCGTCCACCCTGTTAATGTGTTACGTCTTACAGCTGATGCGTAAAATAGCCCAGACGTGATCTTTTCTTTGTATCTAAAGGCATTTACTTGAATTATCTTGCGAAAACGAAATAAATGCTAGATTGACGTAGGAGGCTATCTATTTTATTTCTTTGATCTGTTTCCCCATCTGTTTTATTTCACAAAGTAATAAAAGATAATGTGAAATTATTAGCAGATTATTGTTTGTCGTAATTTTATTTCTAATATATTAAATTCCAATATCAAATTTTAATTTTAAAAATGAATCATTTATTATGTATTTTTATAAATTAAAATCTAAAATAAATTACAAAATAAATATATTTTCGGAAAGATTGATTTTCATTTGAATAATTTTTCATTTTGATAATTTATGAATGATAAATATCCACATTTACTCTTGAGACTTAAAAAAAATTTTGTTATAAATCTTTATTTCCCAATTTTATGTAATTTCATCACTATTAATTTCTCGAAATTACTGTTTTCTTGTTTGATCTGTGGTATCTGTTGTTGAAAGGATATCCGGCGGGTCTGGGACACTCTGTATACTCTGCTAAATTGCATGAACAAGCGGAGTCCGAAGGACGGATATTACCACGAATGTACTATAGTATCACACTTGAAATCGTAGTATCTCAGCGTCGTGTCGCAGTTTTCATTGCTATCTTTCTGTTCTGCACATTTTCCATTGTGTTAAGAAACGTCAAGTGAAATCTCACTGTTCTATATTATTATTCTTTGTTACTTCTCCTTCTAAAAGATAACCCGGATTAAAGTTAAAAACTCGTGATCCGGAGATATTATGCCTAACCATAAGAGTAAGTGTTCTTTGGAAAACTTTGTTCATTAGTTAGTAAAATAAGTTTGTGTAGAGAGAAAATATATACATGAGAATTTTATAATTAAAATCCAATTTATTCTACAATGCAAGATAAACACATTCGTCACTGCACATATTTTTTTATATTATCAATACGTCATGAGATAAAGCATAATCATGTCGAGCTGATATGATGCTTTCGAGATGGAATCAATGTAAGAAGTCGATCATGCTTATGAGGTCGATTCTTCATCTCGCAATTGAAGCACGACGTCGCATCTGTTAACAGCAAGCAGCGACTGTCATTGCAGAATCATCGATCAGCGTATACAAGGGAGACGCGACGTCCGAGAGAAACTGCAAACGTTTGCCCTGGACGTTCGGCCTGTTTCGAATAGCACCCCGTGCGCGTTCCGAGCTCATATTCGCCGTGATTTATCGTATTCGCGTGTGCAACCGCATGTAGGCGCGTCACTCCGCGCAGTCGGTGGATCAGATCTGTCTCATAGATCATCGGCCGAACGTATGCGCGCCGAATAAAACGGAAGTGAAATAAAACAGAGAGGCTCACTAGCTCGCTGAATGACTAAAAAAAAAAGAGCGATCGGATCAGAGGAAAACGGAGATTCATTCTGATCGGTCGATATGTAGCTAAAAACACACCGAGCGCAACGCATTGTCGAAGTTAATACGCCATGAAGGGTATTCACGATTCTTTTATATCCACGATTCTTTTGTCTTCCGATTGCAGTTTTCTTTCGCGTGTTTCAATTCTAAGAGGCTGTTTCTCCCAATTGAATGTGGAGCCATGCCGGATGAAGTTTTATAAAACTCGGCCTAACCAAGAACACATTAAGTTTGCAAAAGTTAGTACAAAAGTGTTACGGAAGACGGAAACTTTCTCCAAACCGCAGGTACGATCAAAGCATAAGACGGCTTTTTTCAGTATTGAGATGGTATCGTTTCTGTTTGTTACACAAAGAAGAGCAGTATATAGAAAATGTATAAAAAGCTTTAATCAAATCAAATCTCGATATTGTGAATAGTGAATAACGCAGTCATGCAACGTAATTTGATTTAATCTTTCAAATGGATTTTCAGTGAAATTTTAATTTTGAGCTTGAGAAAAAAACATCTGATATTGGGACTAAAAAAACTGTCGATATCATCGAAGAGCGATATTTAATTAAGTAGGTATTTTAAAACTTTCCGAAAGACTTGCATAGTTTAGAAAAAATGCTCGTTTTCGAGAACTTTCGGCATATTTGCATGCAATGTGAATTTTGTGCGCAAAAATATTATGCAAACTTTTAGGATTGGACGAAAAGTAAGATCAAATGCAAAACGTGTCAACATGAAATAAAAAATATATGCAGCAAATATACATATATAGCTTTGCTGTATATATATATATATATATATATATATATATATATATATATATATAAACATATATAAACATATATACATACAAACGCGCAAATTTGCTTTACTTGAGTGGCAAACACCGATATCGGCTGTGAACAGGTAGAGTTTCACCTTCATTATACATCACTAGATAACACATTCACTAGGTGAACGATGTCAATTACGCTCTATTATTAATCATTATTGCAAACTCTCATTTATGTGCTGTTTTAATTACGCCACTTTGACGTTGATCGAATTAAGTTATCAATTACCGAGGCTAGTTACATACATTGAAATAATAAACGCATCCGATAATGTGAACGTAACATGCGCTTTATTTTTCGCCATAGATTAAAGCGAAGCATGTACCATTCGCGAAATTGTTAAATCACAAGAAAATCAATGTCGCAGCTTCTGTGGACAGTCGAATGATTCGCAAAGTATGCTCGAATAAATTCCGCATGAAAAGAAGATTTCTCTCTGATCGTCGATGTTCGAGTTGTACCTTTTGATTTCTCCTCTCTGCCGGAAAACTATGATCTCTTTTTCTTACGGACTTGCCTGCTTGTGAAAACGGCTTCTTTCCTATCTCGGTATCACCCGGCATCTTTCCTTGAGCTCGCGTCGTTTTTGATAGTAATAACGAGCGCGGATGGGAACAAAATTGATAGCAGTATCTCTTTTCCGGTTTCTATCTTATCGTGTATACGTGGTGTGTCCTCCGCGGTATCTGCATCTAATTCAATCGCGTATCCGTGGATACCAAGGATGGTTGCTCGCTAGAGACCGTCGGGCAAACGCGCCGTATTTGCGGAGCCCGCTCGTTACGGACGGGCCACAGTCCGGACACGTCCGCCTATCCTGTGCCGCAGACAGAGAAGCTTGTAAAAGGATATCGAGGGAATCCTCTATAAGATCGATTCGGCTTTCGAGACATTGCCTTTTGGCTTCTTTCTCCCGCCGCACGTTTCGCCACGAGCATCGTCCCACTCGAGCCGCGCCGAACGAGCCCTGCCTCTTCTCTCGTTCCCGTTTGGTTCATTCGATACCGCTGCCATCCCCCTGCCAACCCTCGAGTTCCCTCGCCGGCGATAAACGCCGCTTAAATACCAGTCGAATCTCGGCGCAATGTAGAAGTCGCTCGAGGAACGCAAGAAAGCGGTCGAGGGCAACTGGGGAGAAATTGGACCGCTCATGGTATGGCTACGTACACATACACGAATTTACACGTATACCCACGTACACACATATATTTTCGCATCTAGATCCATGCGCAGCTATCCACACTACCATCGCGGTCAGGATTTGCATGCACGCTGCGCCAAGATCTTTCCGGGGGAACATCTCGGTCCATCGCGTATCTAATGCCGTCTCTTACGGAAGGAAGAAGATAGCCGCGTACGAAAATTTGTTGGATAGTGGCAGGATCGGAAGTAGCTTTGAAATTTTTGCAAAAATTTCACATTGCCACGCTTCGATGTATTCATCGAACGCTCATTTACTTTTTTGGAGATCTTGCAGTGAATTTTTATTATGTATGAATCTTTATTATGATACAAAATCGTTATCATAGTGTACAAAAATTAATCCAAATATTAACAATTTAAAATAATAAATAACATTTATATATTCTTACAAAATAGCAAACATAATGTGCAAAATAAAGCGCAAAAATTAATCTTTTTTAATCTTTTATATTTGGATATTCTGTACTCTGATATTATTTTTTAAGTTATTGGAGAAAAATGCAACACTTGAAATAATAATACTATTAATATCGTGTCACGTAAACATCTCCAAAAAAAAATTACGATGTTCCATTTGGAATTCAGATTCAATAAGAGCACGCGTCGTTATCTCGACGTATGACGCGGAATTATTTCGAAGCTATGCCATTCAAGGAATTGCCACTAATTAGAACGAATACATACGTGATACAAAAGATCACGGACTATTGTTCCGGAAAAGAAAGAGGAAGTAGTGCGCAGCGGGCAAGAGACTCACCGTAATACCCCATTTCAAGACGACGTTAAAGCTCCTGGCATAAATGAGTCAACTTACGCGAGCGGTCAAGGGTTATATTTCATAAGCGAGCGGTTACACCGAAAACCGCGCGACACTTCAAAGGCGCCCGGGAGAGAGAACTTGTGAGGTTCGCACAGAATAACCGAGGTCAAAAGTATCCCATTCCTGTTTCCGTTCCCGCGTCACATCTCGCCGACATGCTCGCCCGCATAAGTTCGAAGGACAACCTCGAGGGTGTCTCGTCGCAGAGATTCCGCATGGCTACGCCCTTAGGTGCGATGCATGCGCCCCGACTACAGTGGATTTCGAGGCGCGTTTAAGCGCGCGGTATTGTGTGCTGGGCGTTGCGCTCAGGATAAACCGCCCGCCACGCGACGGACACGCGGCGCGATGCACCGTAGGGTGTGTGACAATGACACCGGTGGTAGTTAAGATAAGTACGCGCGCACTTTTGCCTTATCGTAGTTCACCATAAAACCACGTCATTTGTCAAAAGTCGTCCACGTGACTGCATTGCCGTTGGCGTCGTCAACATCGCTCCATTATCCTACGAGTCATTCGCTCTCCGATCATTTTTTTTGTCAACTCTCTTCAGTCACCGTGTAACATTTCAAATAGTTTCATGATTTTCTCTAATTAATTAAACTATACGCGGAGAATTTAATCGATATGTACCTGATATCTTGATCTTATTCAATACAAAAGTTACGCAGGAAGTTTTTGTTATTTATATTTTTATGAAGTATCTTACAATTTATTTGTAATTAAAATATAAAGAAAACTATAAGGCTATAAAACTATATAATAGGCTTTTTTGTGTAGCAGATAAAATATATCCATTTGGGATAATTTTTTATAAAAATTTAATTTATCCTGTACACCAAAGATGTTTTCATCTATTTTCGCATTGCTTCAGTCCCCATGGGGATAGTCGTATTTCCTCGATACCAATTGGATTTCACGTTCGCGATATCAATCGAATATATTGGTTTTCAAATACATGCGCGCATCGATTCAACAAGTACTACATGTGCAATTAAATGTGCGTTACTGCGAGATTTCATATTTCGCTCGCGTTCGCACCGTGCAAAGCTAATGGCCTGCTGCACAGCGGGTCTTCTGCTGTATTTCTGGTAATCTGCGCCTTGAATAGCAAGGAAAGAAAAAATTCCATTTTCAGATGACGAATAATGAAATTAGAAAATGCAAGCTGCTGTTCCGCAAAAAAGCTTTGAATCAACGGTCTAGTAGTATTTTTCTCTCTCTTTCTCCCTTTCTCTCCAGATGAATGTGAAAATAATTTCTCTTCTGAGATTAAAAAGTGCGATCTAATTTAGAGATTAATATTAAAGATTAAAAGATCTCGGTGTAAAATTAAGCTTCAGAAATAGAAATAAATAAACATTTTCCTTAATCAATTTTAAATAAATTTTGCTTGAATAAAATTGTAATCTTGCTGAGAAATTTTTTTTCGTCGTAATCCGCTCATAATCTAAAAGACAGCTAAAACATATAATATTTTACGTGTTATACGATTTTAAAAACAGCACTATGGCAAAATATTTAAAGTTTATTACAAATATCTTTAAATATTTTTTTTTTAAGAACTAAAGAAAAAATTATTTTATATTATGTTCAATTTACTATAATTTTTAAACTTTTTTGTGATCTTTTTCTTTTTCTTCCTCTCTCTCTTCTCTTTTCTTCTTTTATTAAAGTATTTACGGAAAGTATTCAAAGGAAAGAATAATTTTGTTGAAATCTAAAAATTTCCTAGATACAGATCTGAAAATAATTTTGTTGAACTAAGGAAATAATTATGTAGGGAATTCAAGCATGATGAGCAATGCAAAAAATTGTGATATTCTAGCAAGTTTGAACGTCCTACATAATTATTTTGCTAGTTCATTGAAATTATTGATGTATATTTAGCTAAATTTTTAGATACTTCAGCAAAACTGTTCTCTCCGTGTTTTGGATACATTCACTTTAATTCAGTTTCGAATTTCTCGCTTGATTACTTAAGTTAGATTACACGTAGTGTTAGTTACATCTATCTTAACCTATGTAGGCTTTGCGGGAATGCGAGAGTTCTAGAGAATGCGGTCGAGCATGCGAAGTAAACATCGTTAACGTTTCCATCCCCGCATTCTTGATGTATGAGATAACTTTTGTACGTCTATTTTCTAAATCTATCTAGATAACACAGCAATATTTTTTTGCTTCAAATATTTTTGTTTATTAAATACTTAACAATTTTATTTCCGTGAAAATGTATCTTTGAAAATTATAATTACTTAATGAATGTGTCTGTTAAATCGTAAATTTGTAAAAAACTATACAGAAAAACCAAACTGACAAGGTCATTGATTATTTTAATGATAGATTTATAGAGAATTAAAAGTTGAAAAATATATTTTGCTAATTAAACTTTGAAAAAATGAAACATACTGATTGAACCTCTGTTTAATTTTATAACTAAACTTACTTTATTAGAATTTTAATTTGTGACTCAGCTACATAAAAAAAATATATATTTAGTATCGAAAATTAAAATTTCTGAAAAAAAAATTTTTTTTGATTATTAAAGAATTAACTTCAAATTTGCCAAAGAATCTTGAAACAAAAACGTGGCTTTAAAAAAGTGCAGCCATGAAACTTTTGATGAGAGTAGGCAATTAAAAGAACGAAAGGAAAGTTTTGTGGCGAGATCTTACAAACTTACAGATCTTACAAACTGTTGGTTTGTCGAATTGTTCAATTTAAAAATTGAATGAATTCAAACATCGTTTGCTTTACTGCGGTCTTGTGCAAGATCGAATTTTCTTTCAAACTCGCGTGAGAATATTATTAGATGTTACATTGAAAAGATGGCGTCGCATCAAAGCTTTGATTACACCACGCGACGTAATATTAGAATGGATCCTTTCTTCGATAAGACTAGCGCATTTAATCTCACATAATAGAAAATTTCACGATCCGTTAGGTGTACTCAAACGTCTTCTTTTTTATTTTTTTTTTAACTTTTTTATCGCGCGGGACACGAAAGTGTGCCGGTGGGAAAAGAGATATAGCCTTCCTTTGGACGCTTACAAAGAAAATCCGGGGCGCTTAAATATGACGTAGCGACCGCCTTCTCATAATCTGTATTCAACCGCTGTAATCACTTTCGCTCACTTCCCTCCGAGATTGAATTTCACGGGTAGCTGTTTAAAAAGCGGAATTTATATTCGGCTGGACGCACTCTTAGCGCGTCGAGGGATAAGTATCAATGTTACCCGGCCATTAATCATTGGTCGAGATTCTTTTTTGCGCATTCCGCCATATATTACTGGATCGCACGAATTGCATAATTCCTCAATTGAGAAAATGTGAAGTCAGCAAGCGCTATGATATTCGCGTGCTTTCAATATTGTTTATTGCAACACGGAAAGCACGGTTTTGCTGAATTATCTAAAAGCAGATACAGATCTGAAAATAATTTTGGACCATCAAAATAATTATGTAGCAAGCTCAAATCGGTTGATGGAATGTTAAAATATTGTGCGACATTGTCAAAAATGTTTAAACGTTCTACGTAATTCTTTTGTTGGTTCAACAAAATTATTTTTCCAGATCTGTATCTAGTTAAATTTTTAGATGCTTCATCAAAATCATTCTTTCCGTGTAACATTAAACTTGACATGTCAAGCATTATACACGTACAATACAATATATACGCAGAGATTCGCGACGATTTTCCCATTTTTTATTTATTTAATTATTTATATTGTTTGTATTTTTTATTGTCTGACACGGAAAAAATTATATGTACTTTTTTATTGGGAAATATTTAATATTTAAATGAAGAATAAACTTTATGACGAAACAGTGGAAAATCTTCTCTTTTGTACTTACAATTACTACATCTTTGAAAAACATGTTAACAAAGTTAAATTATTAATTCCATTTAATGAGATCATAGATTATCATATTTTGATAATATCATTCGTACATTGTAGTGGCTTCATTCGATTAACTCGGTTCATTCGATCAGTTTTGTTAGGCTTCGTTTGATTGGCCGCGATTAAAAGTCATCTATGATCCAATTTCATTATAATATTGCTATTTGAAGAGAGCTATCAAAAGATTTTGTTGCGCTTTTCTAATTACGTCAAATACCTTTTCATTTTTAAGTATTCTTATTTTCTGCTTGGAATGTATTAAGCTTGGCACACAAAAAAATTTGTTGTTTTATTTTTATTATCCAAGTTACTTCAAGCGTAGTGTTTGAAATTGAAATGTTAATAATCGCATTCTGTGATCTGTTGGCTTAATAATCTATATAATACGAGATGTAATTTACCGTTGGTTCGGCGGGAATGCTGTTAAACTTCGTAACAACTATCTTCTAGAAGCATGTTGGCATCAGGTGTGCATATAACGCTTTGAATCGGGAATTATGTTATTACTGAGATTATTATCACTTAAGAAACTATTAAGCATAAGATTATTACGAGTTAACTGACTTTGAATAGAAAGTGAGAAGATAAATTTAATAAGTGATTGAATAAAAAAGTAAATGTAATAATGTTTATCAGAAGTAATTGTTTCTGCTTTTATTGCTGAATCACATTTTATAAGTCATTAATGTGCCTCCAATTAATACGAGATATTTTACAAAATATTTTATTTTTGCAAAACGTGTAAAATATCGATGACGATATATATCTACAGCTTTGTCCACATCGATAAAAGTTTAGACAAACTTCTTACGATTCACTTACAAATCACTCTACCGTGCGATTCACTCGAATAACTTACTTTCGACGCTATCACGACTTCCGGGACGATAATGATCCATTAAGAAAGCCGGAACTCGGCCATTCCGGCCAATACTTTCGACAGGCTCGCTCTTTGCCGCTGCGGCTTGACGAGAAGCGATTTCACGCAGGAAGAGAAAAAAAGGAGGGTGGAGGGACATTAATCGGGAGAACACGGCAGCAGGAACGTTAGCGGGTCCTCTAACTTTCCATCGAAGTGGAAACCCTCGTCTTTGGCGCGGTACGCCGTACGGATGACGAAAAGTCAGGATAGGAGGGAAAGAGTTCACCTCTTTCCGATTCCGGATGAATGGATTTTGTTGAAAGTAGATTTTCATTTTTTCTACTTTTTCTCTTTCTCTTTCTCTTCGATGCCCTTACCTCACCCTTTAGTATTCGCGAGTCCCTTTTCTCGCAATATTCACACGTTCTCCGACGATGGATTCACGCGTGATTTGTTGCAGTTGGAGTCGACCACGCAGCAAACGAAGGACGACGAGGGACTGCAGTGGAGCGAGATCAGTCTCACCCTTCAGCCATTCCATTACACGAACGGCCGTTTGAATCTACGTTGCACCGCACAGATACCCGGCGTCTACTCAGAGCAAAGCGAAGTCCATCTTCTTACGAGTATGCGCGAGCCCGTGCCTGAAAGAGGTAACTATCTACTTCTACTTCTTGTTCCATAATACCCTAAAACTTATTGGTCTTAGATGCCCTATAAACTGCTTCTTATCTCGGATTCAACTTCGCAACTTGAGGATTTTTACGATGATATATCATTATATTTAACCCAATCAAATCAAATGACATAATATAAACATCATTATGTGAAGATAGAAGAAATTTTGTCAATTTTGCATTTAACTTATGACTTAAATATTTCTGTGGGCTTTTTTGAGTTTAACACTCGATATTTATATATTACATCACTGTATTCAGTTTATCTAACTAACTTGAATGATAATTCAAATTAAGCTTCGGACGTAGCGAATATTCAAGATTAGCGCATATTGGATAAAATTTAGTTCAAGTTAAATTACGTTTGGTTAGAATTAGATCAGGTCTCTCAGTATGCAATATTCCTGTATACAGCGTCAGCGGATTTCTATCCTTTGTAACGTGTCGATAATTATACCAAACTTGTAGCGATATTCAACGAAAAAATTATCGAGTGGGAAGGTGATAATGGCAAGATGATTACTTTTTTGCGATTCGCGCCTTGATCTCGATGATTCTGCGATTAACCAATATATTCTCCGCGAGTAATAGTCGCATACGCTCGAGCTAACCGAGCCGGGATTAGTCGGTCGCACGGGCTAATAAATTCTGAGAGCGGGGTCCACCCACTCGAAATCGGTAAGGAAGCCTCCGGTGCACGCTGCGCTCGCTTTCCTGCACGCGACGTCGACGAGATTTAATTGAGCGGCCACGGGTATAACCTACGCTCCCATTACCTTCCGGCCGGCTGACCCGTCCTTTCACCCTTTGCCCGGTGCACCCGACGGTGTCCCAACTTTCGTCGCCGCGTATACGTGCCGAGTCGCTAGTGCAACTCCGATGATTTCACCGTATCTCCCTGTGGATCCCGCGTGGATGCGAAATAATTCACGATCGTCTAGATAGGTTGGAGATACGGATTTGCACAGTTGTAAACGTGCTTTGAATTTAAAGAAAAAGAAAAAGTCACGTCTGTCGCACATTTCTGAAAATGTCATCATTCAAGAATTTCAAGTTTTTTAAAGTTCTTATTTATATTCCAGAATTTTTTATAGAGTCTATTTTCCAGTGTGAAGATATTTTTTTCTAATGCCTTGATAAAAATCTCATGCGAATTATAATAAAATCCATATTTGTCAATTATTCATTGATTCTTTACAAGAAGAATTATTTACTTCTTAGCGACATAAGTAATTAAAAATTTTATTTTAAATAAAAATGCTCTCATAATGCTTTTTAAAAGTATACACAGTTACTCTGCATTATTCAACTATTATATAATTTTGAATAATAACGTATTATATAATGTTGAGTAATAAAATTTTATTTTATTACTATTGCATTTTGTAATCTCACGAAACGAGAACTGGTTTTAAAGCCTAGCTTTGTACCTGCACCAATGTGTGTGCCAATAGATTGCATTGACGCAATGCACGTTACCAGTGTCCCCGTTGGCAACCCCAATTTTATGATCACATTCATACCCCGCGGAATCGAAAAGTATCGTCTGCCGATAATCTATATCCTAGTGTTTGAATCTGGCTCTCCAATGGATTCTGCTCAAAATACGGGTGATTGGATACTTCCGTTCGCTCGACGCGACGGTCAGGAAAATACCTAGTGGATTTTTGCGTATTGTGCAATTCGTCCTGGGAAAACTGGACGAGCACGTAAGCCCTATTGTACCCCATTTTTTGTCCATTGTATATCTTGCTTATGATACGATATTCCTTGTTTTCAGAAAAAACATACGGCACTGTACGTGAATTCTTTGTTGTTTGCTATTATGTACCGTATTGTGTGTAGTTTATTGGCTAATAAATGCCGTATTTCATTTTTCACCGTTCCACGATCAGACAGTGTTTAAATTACTGTTGCTACGACTTGACATATACAATATCCAGGCTTTTATTTCATGCTGATCATCTTTTTTTTAATATTATTTCTTTTAAATAAATATATCTGAAATGTGTTGGAATTTCCTTGTTAAAGATTTTATTCTTTTCTTTTTTATAGAATGATTTGTATGTATTTCTCTACATTTCCTGAAAGATAGAAATTAAGTTACCTGTGAAATTTTTTAAGGAAAAATTTTTTCATTGAAACTAGAAAACGCAGCTAGCACTCAAAATATTAAGATCAATTCAACGCTAAAGTGATCAAAGAATTCGTATGTGAAACGTAGCGCGATAGATTTTGAATACTCGATAGAAATTTCAAAGATTTCGTTTCTACGTTGCAGATGCAAGCTTTCGTACACGAAGAGATATAAAATATTTGCGCTCGGTGTAATATGAAAGAGGAATGTTACCCATAGACTTTTTTAGTGATTTTCTTCCGCTGAAGAGAACTGAAGTTTAATATGTGAAACGCGGATGCAAAGTAGATGGATGACTTGAAGAAATGGTTGGCAGGTGTTGTCGCGAACCGGTGCAAAGAATGTTCAGGAATTTGCCCGACATAGTGGCGCCTCGAAAAACTTCTTATCATAACGTTAGACAACGCTGGCGAACGTGACACGTAATGCGTGTGCCGCTTTAATGCATCGAACTGATAAACTCGCGTTATTTCGATATAGCCAATCAACTATGCAGTGGTAAACCAGAATTATTCCGAGATGGGTAATCAACTATGCTGCGGTAAACCGAAATATCACACGTAATACGAAGCTGAAGTACACAATATTACAGCATCCATTGTTAACAGCGTAATGTCCATCGTTCGCCATAAGTTATATTTTACGCGAAAAATGTTTCATATAAGTTCGATTCCGGACGAGACGCAGATCCATTAGTCATCACGCGCTGATAAATTCCGTCGCTGACATCGATAAAACATTTCGACATACAATGTGGGGTAATCCCTTTCCTAGCTGTCGAAGTATACGTACGTACAATTTGTGAAAATAAAGGAAAGCCATTTGTACGCGAAACGAAATTAACGCGCTCGCATTCAATTCCGTATACGGGTTGACCGGTTGCCAGCAGCGTGAATTTAATAAATTGCAGACGAACAGTGGATTGCGAAACATATAAAAATTTCGATTTTAACACATAGCGGCATTTATCAAAGCTTGTACGCGCGTGTTAGGTATGACGGTACCGTAATCACCTCTGCTAGGCTGTGTATTAGCCTCTTGACATTTTTCGTTAAATGTTATTCGCATCTGTCGACCCTCTGTATTGTTAAGCTGCCGGAGCTCGGTTCACCTCATATTTGTTTATTTTGAAAAGGTTGGTGGTCTATATTCCGGCGCGGAAGCGGTACGTTCATTTTATTTTCAATGACGTTTGCCCGATAACATTTAATAAGCGCCGGTTGCATGCAGCATTCTATAAAAGACTGTGACATTTACAGAAAATAAAAGCAACCACAAAAAACGGTATTTTCCGCTACGTTCATTTTTTTTTCATCTCGATAATTCGCGTTGTTTATATAGAGAATCCGATTTATATATGTAGCATCGATATACCATGGTAAAATAGCTTTAAGTCTGCACGATATCGTCAATTTCATATGATGTACGTTTCATTGTAAACTTGTTATTCCACTATACAGTCAGTAGAGAAAGTTGTTCTTACATTAACAATACTTTCAAATGTTTTTTGCAAATGTTTTTTTTAAATGTTGATATACTCTTTACTATTCTACATTTTGTAAATAATATTTAGATCAATATTTGTTCATTTTTCAATTTGTACTTATAGAGCGACATTAATAATATTTAGAATAGAATGTATAAATAAATAATATGTAAATTTATATTTGATAAAAGACTTATTTTATCATATCTGCATCTGTGCTAAAAACTTAATTTATCAAATTGATAACACTGAATTTATACTTGTTAACATTTTATATTTTTCAATTGAGAATACATGTAGAGGAATATTAAAAGTGTAATCGGATTCGCAAATGCACTTGATGTAATCTATGTCTAAAAATGACAAATAATGTAATAATTGATTCATGCCTATTCTGCGATTAATGTTTATTGACATTTGTTTCGTGTTCGAGTTTTGGAGTCTGCAAACCAAGATAAAATTGTTTAAACGGGAAACGCACTTCTCCCGATATAATGTCCCTGCATTACGAGATTGTCTCTCCCCTGGAGAGTTCGTTCTCGCGTGGAAAAAACTCACATCGTGTACGCGGAAGTTCAACGGCGGACTGCTCTGTGTATGTGCGCGCAGAAATCCTGGGTTTCGATATATACGCCCGTCCAACTCCCTCTTTTCCGCTCCCCACATGCGCCAATAGTACGAGGCACGAAAGATTCGGTACCTCATTGGAGAAACTTGCTCGGGACAAGACGTCGGTCCTCACAGCGAAACTTAGGCTCTTCTGTCTCGTTTCCCTCTCGCTTCTTCGTCCCATACCTCCTCTCCTCTCGACATTCCTTCTCTCAGTACCCTTCTCTATTCTACATCTACCGGCTTCACGAATTACCCGAGTCCCGGGACGCTAATCTCACGTGTACGACGACGAACGAGGCAAGAAGAAAAGGATTTGAACGGGCCTGAGAGATGTCACTCGTCTACAGTCAAAGGTTACGCCGTAGTGAATCCATATGTATTTACGTTTGAATACACTGAAATATATAAGGTGACTTGAAACAGTCTGTAATGGAAAATAATTTTTCAACGTTTCTCTGCAAAATTACTTTTTACAAATTATATTGGACATTTAATTTGCTCATTTAATTAAATTCTTATTTCTTTTCATTTGAATAGTCCGTTTCATAATTCAACATTGCTATAGCCATATTATGCAAAATTTTTTCAACAATTGTATCTTGACGAATATTTTTTTTTGTAGTTCATAAACATTTCTCATTCGCGAATACATCTTTAAGCTTTGATCACATTTCTCGGCATAAAGCTATTCTTGTTATTTCAGCTTCTAATGCTTGGTATTTAGGTCAAGTGCCCGACTCCTGAGACACCTTCTATACGCGTCGCATGTATAATTCGCGCCAGCCAAGCTCGGAAGCGCGGATCGTGGTAACGCAGGTATTCTGCGCTTTAAGAGTAGGTGTTATCAAGGCTTTGCATACCCGATTATCCGGCCCTTCTTGTTCCCATGTAAACTGCCAGGCGGAAAAAACCGCGCGACGCTCCCCGATCGACTAACTGGAAAGACGACGCTTATCGGCTTCTCGCGCACAGTAGTCACAGCCATGTCTCGTCAGACAGATAGGAAAATATCGCGTGCAGACGACATAGCAAAAACCCAGGTGATTGATCACTGACACTCGGTATTATCATTATTGAAAGTGTCATGTAGATGAACGTTTCAAGACCGATTAGGATAAATCTTTTCATCTTACGCAACTTTTTTGCGATATTTTAATCCAAATAATATCATCTGAATGGCAACATTCTGAAAAAGAATTTACAGAAGAGAAGAATTTACAGAAGAGAAGAGAAAATAATGCCCTAAAGCCATTTTCTAAAGAGATTCGAGACCGTTCAAGAAACAAATCGTTTACTTGAATCGTCACAAATCTGTAAAACTTCGCTATCAAAGCAGTTGAGCCTCGACTAACGATATCTCCAAAGAAAGTCTACGGAACGGCAGCGGTGCAGCGCCCAAATCAAAACAGTAAAGTTATAGGAAATTTTCCTTAGCTACGTTAAATTGGGATTCTGTTCTCAAGTTGTGCACGAACCCATCTTCAGGTGTCTGAAATTTATTGGTTTACGTCGAACTTTACTGAGTTTCTGATTACTTGTGAATATCCGATTAGTTTCGAGCGCTGGAAAATAAATGGATTACCGTAAGACATGGAAAATGAGAGCTTTTCGATTAGAACTTGTTCTTTGGTGAAATAAGTTTATTTGTTCAGAAACTTTGACGTATGCGTTGTAAGTAAAATGTTTTCTACACAGTAATAATCTTCTATTTTTCATATCATACTATTGTAATTATTATATATATGTATATTTTTTTATATAATTATATAATTATGTAATTTATATATAATTATTATATATATAATTTTTTATTTTATTATATTATAGTATTCTATCTTTCTGTTTATTATAATACTTTATCTCTCTATCTTTCTTTATATTACTTTCTTGATATACGTTGAAAAAAGAAACCTAATAATAATCACCAAATGTATTTTATTTAGCATATTGGTGCAATAACTAGTAAATATTACCAAACATAATAATAGTAATTAATCATTTGGTAATAATTACTAAATAAAATAAAATTTTATTAAAATTAGCGCTTAGTTGGTCCAGCTTAACTCGAATTTTTTATATTAATCAAACATTTGATTGAAACATTTTACCAAGATTTCATTTAGTAACTATCATCTAGGCTTGATTATCATTATCCTTTTTTTCAGTGTACACTAATGTAAGATTTAGACTTTGAATTTTGCTCATCCGAATAAATTAGTAATATAAAATAATTTAAATTCAATTAAATACATTATTCATTATCTTGCGAAACGAATAATTTAAAGATACTTTTTAACGTACAATAACGTATCTCATAATTGAGCAAGAACGTATGAATAACGAGCGAACAACTCGTAAATAGCAACGGATAGAAATTTCGCTCGTTAGCGTGTGCATCTTACAAGAATAACTTTTGACAATTTTGCCGCTGCATTGCGCCGAGATTTTCATGCATACGAGTGATAAAGTATGTGTACAACTGAAACGCACCTCGGTTGTACTCTAAGTAAATCGTTTCTCCGAAACTTTCTGAGGACTCGTGTCACGAACTTACGAGCACCGGCTCATGAAGTTGCCTGAAGAGTTTTTACATCAAGAACCCTCTGAATTTCGTTGCGGCCGTAGACTCCGCGCACTTTTCAGGCCGTGGCGAACGAGTCTTTCAATCCTTCTCAAAAGCTCTTATCAAAAATCCATGACTAGTACCTCATAAACTGTTCTTACGCACATGTCGCATTTATACATGCAGATGTATAATTACGATGAAAAATTTGATTTCGCGAAGTTTGCGAAAATTTCCCTCGCCACTTAATCCGCACGCTGTATAAATATTATATGCATCTGGATTCTCAATATTCAGTATAAGTCTATTCAACTTTATTTCATACATATTCTCGCGAAATTAATGCAAAGAGAAAGTGTGTATTACGTCTTCACATCGGATTTCCCCGATTATAAATTCTTTAGCAAACTTGGAACGGAATGGAAAATCAACTTTAAAATGGTCAAACAGCCTGCAGTCGAGAGAAATGTTTCAATGTCCACGGAATATTCTGGTATATCAGTATTTCGTGGGATATTTAAATATGCATAAAAAAGTATTGCGTATACGGCGTAGCATGCAATATCAACCGTCAGAGATGATCAGATTATATATTTTTTTATGTACGACTGGAATATTCTAAAAGTAATATCAACGATCGCTATCGAGTCGCTATCTGGGATCCGAGCGTTCGCGATTTCGCCATCGTTGGGAAAACTCGTACATTTCGGGATAAATGTGATAGGAGCAGACTGGGGGAACGTACACCGTAAACCCTGACGATTGATAAGCGAGTCAAAGGATTTTGGCTCTTCTCAATTTTCAAACCTGTCGGGGCTATATTCCACTTTAGTCCCCTTTACCGTCTCTCCCTTCCCGCGCATCGACGCCGCCGCCGTTACAGAAATTCGTTCTCTTCTGCGCCCGTAATTTCATTTCGTTCACACCCGGTTTTCCGCGGGCGGCTGGTCGCTTGATTCGTACGTATTACTCCCTGGGCCGTGGTCGACAGAATTGTTTTTAGGAAATTGACTTTTCTACTCGACAGAAGGAACAATGCCCCGCGGAGGAAAATTCACTGACGTTCCACTTAATGGCACCACCCCCTTCCCCTCCCCCTCGCGTCAGACTTTCCATTCCAAAAGGGATTTCAACAGTTGACATGCCGCGCCCTGCCAGAGAGATTTAATCTCGAGCAGAAAGAAAAATGTCGTTTTACGCGAAATCGCTCCCCAATAATCCTTATATATATAATATCGTTTCGACCTACTTTAAATATAGTCTTTTATCTGATTGTGCTAAGGAAGGAACTAAGGAAGGAACAGAAGCGCGATCCTTTTTCAAATCTCATGATTGCAAATTGCTCCCAGAATAATTTAAAATAAAAATTACATTTATTTGAATTCCTTGCTGATTTATAAAGAACAGAATTTGATTCTTGATATGATAGGTTTGATTATCAAAATCTTAAAATATATAAAAAAAGATCTCACTACGTTTGTTAACATTATATATATAAACTTCATAATAACAACTATTTGGATTTTTTCAAAAGTATTTTTGATACTTTTCTTTTTTTAATTAATTTTTTCTTTTATATTTTATATTATTTATTTATAACATAGAATTTTTAAAACAAATCATCCGTCTGCATTATGTATGGAAAGCAAATGGTTAAATATAGTATTGTTACATTATGTGATGTGTTACGGTGGCTGTACTTTGGATTACAATAATATTCACGCGTGGCATATCTGTCAACGTATCAACATTAGAATCATGTCGAATGTCATATCTGCGTATGCTTAGTTTTCACGCGTGTTATATTCATAATACCGATAATGTACAAACCGAACTAAAATCAACCGATTATCAGCGACACATTTCTCGATGAATTTGATATCTATTCATCAGATTTCCTGCGCATTTCGTCGAACGGAAACACGTGTCATTATCATTGCTGTTATTGATTGTAGGCTCGATTTTGAATGTCGCGCAGCATAATGATGACATTTTAATGATACGAAATATAATGCAGTACGTGTTTACCAATCAATAATCGGGTCAAGCCAGGAACTATCATTCGGCTCAACTATCTCATTTTTTACAATATACTCCGTGCGTATTTCCATGTAAATCATTTAACGCAAAAAAGCTCTTTGCCAAAAAAAAAGAATTAAGTTTCAACGAGAACGACATGCCGATACGTGCCATCGTTCTGTGCAAATAGAGAACACGTAGCGCATATAAATTCTGCACTGCAAAGATACTAGAAATTCGGATGCAGCGTAGAATTTGCGGCGAAATGTTCAACTTGGAAAAGCTTTCTCTTTTTTATTGGATTTTTTTTATTTTACAATGTGATGAATAATAAAAACCATAATCCATTTCCAATGCATAGTTTTAATTTTAGATTGTTATATGAGAACTACCCTTTAGAAGGGTATTAAAAAAGCGATGATCTATGATATTGAAGATTAACCTTTTTTTTTTAGAACTTTTATTTTAGAGCTTTTATTTTAAGAATACTTTTATTTCTAGATATTATATCACAGAAAATTTTATTCTATTCTAATATATTCAACTATATTGTATAACTGATGATTTTCTTTTAGCACATAGTATTAATAAAATAGAATGTACCTATTGTTAATATATATAATATGTAAAAAAGCTGAGATATCCGAAGTTTCAACAGATATTTTAACAATTTGTGAATTCATTTACATATTATATAAAAATTGTAAATAATCTGTAAATAAATCGCTGTGTATTTTTATACTTTCGTGTAATATTATAAATATTTCGATTATGCGATATTTCGTTACGCTCTGCTAAAAATCATAATAATTGACATTTCAAAAACTATTCTCGCTGTTTGATGGAATGACGAGAAATAATGACTTCTTTTTAACATATGTTGCAGTAACCTCAGAGAACGGAAGCGGCACGTACACAATGACATTTGTGACAATACTCTGCCTGGGCATGCTCCATCTACTTCTGAGATAGTCACGGCACGCCTGAGACCACGAAAAGGGAGCTCACGGGCGTCGCATGATAAATAGCACACTAGTCAGCGGGAGAAGGGGCTGGAGGAAGAGACGATGGAGGCAGGATTTAAGGACCGCGTATGGACGGCGTTGAAACAAATAATATTGTTAATCGATATATGACCATTTAAGTGTTTTCTTTTTTCTCTAGTACATTAAGTTATATTTTTTTCTCTCCGAACGGGTCGGGATCGTGAATTCTGCATGTTTCCCGTTTGCAATCATTGACAGCGGTGTTAATTTTCAGCTGGTGGAATCATTTTTTGAGCACTGCTGATAATCAGAATCAAAAGGATGCGACGCGTTTAACGTGTGATACATTTGTCGACCACGAGACCGTCAACTGTTACTGTTATCTATTTTACGACCGCGTCTTTTGTATAGCTCGTTATTTTGTAAGACGGTACGCACGGATTGTTTCTCGTTTGTCTTGTCGGTGTTATATGGACGATTAAGAGAGAAAGGCGATGTGCGCGTTGCCAATCAAGGGTTAACGTATCCTGGACTGGACCGTGACCAATGGAGAGATAGATAATCGGATAAAGGATCGCCGTAACTAAATCCGCCGTTAGAAGATCCGTTGCCACTCTCTTTATACGGCACGGAGAATCGAGAACGGAGAAGCGTAGCCAATTAGTCGCGTCCGATTATTGCTTCAACGCTCAGTTTGTGACATTTGACGAGTGATAAACAAAAGGAATTTGTCTAAAAGTAGAACGATAGCGACAGAGAAAAGAAGGGAAGGGATAGGACTTTGAAGTCGATTGAACGTATACGTTTACAGATGTTTGTACAGCCCCTCCTCTGAAAGATTTGCGATCCTTGCTGTGAGAGAAAGAATGAGAGAGAGAGAGAGAGAGAGAGAGAGAGAGAGAGAATGAGAGACGTTCTTTTCCGCTATCACTGACGAGAAGAGAGTCAAACCGTAGAGATCGCACAAAGGAAGAGGCACGGATAAAGCGGCGCGAAAAGTTTTCGCATAACGAAAAGGAAAGAGAACGCGAACTCTCCCGTTTCACGAAATCGTACCCTCCCTCGTGTACTCCGGGATACAACGCACTCGATGCGCACTCGAATATCTCCCCGTTACACTCACCAAGAACGGTGATTCGAGTCTATTTGTCCCATTGTCCAAACGCTCTCGGGCTCGGTCGCGAAGGCGGATCAATGTCGCGAATTTCGAAGCAAAGGGCTCTGGACGCGCACGCGGCATCAGACTACTGGCTCTTTTTTCCTCTTTGTTTTTTGCTAAGTTCTCGTTTTTCGCGTTCTACGTACAAAACTACGAGAACAGCGTAGTTGCTGTTGCTGCTGCCGCGGAAGAACTCGGCCGATAGACGAGTAGTTATGTACTTACGTCGATTGTTGGTGTCCGAACACGTACAGTTCGTTCTCTAACGAATTTGTTGCTCGCTCTTTAATGACGCCGTGCCAAAGAGAGATACTTTGATCGGTCTGTTTTATCTTCCGTATTTTTTTAACGCGATAAAATACGTTTTTCATTCTCGTTACTGCTTTAACATCTCCCATCTTGGACTTTGAAAACGTTTGAGCCGAACGACGCGTTTTACCGATGGCCGCGTCGCTGAATCCTTCAGTTAAAGCTATCTGCAGGTATACGACGTCGTCGGATATATAATCTGGAGAAAGGCTCCGTTTCGAGATCGATTTATCGAAGGAGATAGAGGAGAAACCAACGCGTTGGAAAGGACAGCACGAACGTTGCGTTTTTCATCTTCCCATCGAATGCCTCCTCTTTATTAAACGGACGATAAACCTCGTGGACGATTCCGCGCGTCTATAAGCCGGCTATATACGCGCAGCTTGTTCCTTCATCCTGAACACAGAAATCGTTCGTATTAACCCCCCTATTCCACCCTATTCCATAGAACGTCTTTTCCTCTCTTCCTTCCGCTTCTTTCCTTTCTCGCGCGCACACCACGGCATTTGGCACTCTCGTGACCGCTTACAAATCTTCGCGAAGTAATGCGTATCGGCGTGAAACTGCATGGAAGGCATCGCGCGGAACCACGACCCTTATTTCTCATGCAAGCGGATTCGCCGATTCCTGCCTAGTATGTTAAATCGCGCCAAATCATGGGGATCGATGTCGGACGTGCTAATATTCCGCGCGGAAATCGATACTGCCGATATTCTCGGACAAAGTGCGTTTTTGAAAGTCGTAGAGTTAATAATTCATGGCGATAATCGTGAACGTTAAGTTTTAATTTGAATGCAAAAGCAGAGTAGATTACAGTTTTTACAAATCATGCTATTAACATTTTGTTTTTAGATATGTTTTTTTTTAAATTTATATAGTTAGAACTCGAAGAAAAGTATTACTTTGTAAATGAATGTGTCAATGCGTTAATGAATAATTTTTTAAAAGTATTTTATTTGCGAATGAAATAGAAAGGAATTTTTGGAAAACAATTAATCTTTGCGTCTGAAGTTTGTTTTTGTAAATGGGTAAGTGAAATAAAAATCGATTTACCAGTTTGTTAATATCTCTAAAGAAATCACAACTTTTTAATGTAAGTTAGAAATAAGATAATAGAAAGAAATATTTTTGTTAAGTCAGATTTTAAATTCTATTTAAGTGTCCTTAGTTTTAAGATCTTTTACAAGTCATTACATTATTGTTTTTGGGCATTACATTTTAGTTAATGTAAATACTTATTTTTATCAAGCATAATAAACTGACGCATGAACTATTGTCTTTCTGTCAACAAATTGGGAACAATACCTTGCTTACACAAACATTTCCATAGCGTGTTTATTAACCATTTCTTATAAATAATATAAATATAATAAATAAATATTTAATTTTTTTTTCCACAGGATTGAAACATAGACACAGTCTTGCACATTGTCTTGCGAGCGAATGTAAATTGGCAAAAATTTTATTTAGAATGGTGTGAAATTTGACGGAATAATTTTAGAATTGACATTTGATTTCTTTCACAAATAAGAAGAAATCTAATTGCATTTAATTTATTAATATTGCGAAAAATTTACAATAATTTCTTCAAATAAAATTTTATTTATGTTATTTCCTTATGTTAATTTAATATTAAATTATTATATAACTCGAGTTAGGTAATATACGGAAAATATACGTAAAATATTTCATCTGCACACATTTCGAAACTATTCTTGAGTCTCTTCAATGATATAACCTTTAAACTTTTGCTTTTTAAAGTTGTGCCCTTTTAATTACTTAAATATACTTGCTTTTCAAGCGTAAAATATACACCGCTGCTGCGAATAACGGTCTTATTTGCAGCGCGTTGAAAACAGTTCTTCGTTAAGTGCAGACGTTTTCATTCCCCTGGCAATTGTGCTCGCAATCAGATCGAAGAATTTCCACGAGCGCGCATAAATATATCCGCTTGTCGGTGCTCACCCCCGCTCCGACCTCTCGCCTCCTCGGCGTCGCGGCGCGATACCGCGCTCACGCGCGCCTCCTAAAATCTATTGCCCGAGCACCGAGTCTATAGGCGAAGCCCACAATTAACCCGAATCGAGATCTCTACGCTTCTCTGCCGCTATATAGCCCGACGAAGCGGGCAAAGTCTTGGAAGGAGCACAGGCGCGCCCGTGCAAGAGCTCAAAGTTTGCACGACGAATACCGCGCGCGGGCAAGCAGATACATCCAACCACCCACCGTGAGATAGCGTGTACCGCACCGAGGAAGCTCCGGGAATCCGGTGTTTGTGTATCCCCCTCGATCGTGTATAGCGCCGGCCGTGCACGTGTGCGACTGTTTGTATGTACACTACGTGGCGGCAGTTACACGCAGCGTCCGCTGGTACGCGTGCACGTCTGTACACCTCATCGAGGACAAGTTCCTTCCTCACACAGACGCGACAAAGGAAACGACATTTCAGCTAACTGAAACGTCGTCGCCGTAACAATCACCATCGTCGGCTAGACCATCCTTCGCGCACATCTCCCCGACCCGCTCTCGTTCCCGACTCGTCTCCCGTTTCGCTTTACTTCTCTGTTTGTTCCCTTTCCCCGGCTCACCTCTGGGTCGCGCAAGCTTCGCTTCTGTGTCTGTCTGTGTCCGATGTTGAGAGACGGAGCTCTCTGCGGTAGGGGCGTCGAATCTGCACCGACGCTCGCGCGGCTGCTGCGGTACTCGTGGCGCTATTCGCCGGTATAGTGCCATTCCGGGGGTTGCCGTGGCTGATTCAAAATAAACTTTGTTTCGCCGCTTGCTGATATCCCACCTTACCTTGCCTTGCTAGCTGGTTAGCGAGCTTGTATACGTGATCACGCTCATTGCTGACGAAGGTTCTTTGCCCACCCTCCTTCGCGCACTTGGAAGCAGCGATGCAACCATCGTAACTTGATATTTTTCCATTTCAATATACCTTATGTCCCTAAATTAGATATACGTGCATTTGTGCGAATATTGGCTAGGGCCATCATATCGATACGCGTTTTAGATAAAATGTTGGAGAACAAACTTTCAAAAATCGAAGTGATTGAGTTACTCTTCATCGTACACATTATTTCTTGATTATTCTTTAGCTTCTTGTAAAAGCTACACAAATTTGATATCCGATTAATGTCACTAGTTGCTATTCATGCGAATCTTTAATCGTATTATAGACCGGAAACCACGTCATTCTTTCCGATCGTAATTAATAGCATTAAGAACTCCATTAATTTGATGGATGACTCGATCGTATGGAACTTTATGCTTAACTTTGTTAACGTATGATAATATATAAATATGAAGAAAATTGCATGCTTTTAGCAGCGATAGGGACAAGAAAAGCCAGAGCTCATCCTATGTTTCTCATGAATAATCTTTCGCTCTACAAAGCATCTTTCCTCATCGATGTGATAATAGATATTCATAACGTAGCCATATATAATGCGTTTATAGAATTACAATATATGAATTATATATATGTACGGATACATAATATACTTGTAATTTCCGTGTAATGTACTACGGAACAAGAAAGAATGTACTTTATTGTATCAGAAAAGATTTACTCTCACAGACGATATGTTCTTTTTTATTTACATTTTTTTACATGCGTAATTTACAACTTTTTTTTATAAAAGTAACTACTTCGAACACAAGTAAACGCTGTTTTATTTATATATTTCACACACTTTATTTCCTTTTTGATAATTGAAAGTAACATTATCCATTTCACTTTATTTGTAGATCTCATTTGTTTTATAACATGCATATATTCTTTGAGCGCTATCTTTTTTTGCAGTATTGTCACTGCAGTTTCTGCAAAAGAGAAATGGTGAGAAAAAGATGCTTTTCATTAAAAAATTTTAATGCCATTTTGTTTTTTCAATGATTAAATTTACGTTATTATTATAAGAATGAAGAATTAGTTATTTCTGCTCTTATTCACATTTTAAACGATTCGTTGGCATATTTTATTAAATTAATTATTAACGATAGTAACATCGTAACGTCATAAGATATTAATGAAAAAAACAGAAAAAAATCAAGAAATCTTATTTTAGAAAATAGAAAAATTTCAGGGACTTGACAATAAAAAAATATAACAATCCTGTATCATTTGTTTTGTCACAATCGTGTATTCTTTCTATTTACGGCGTAAAACGAAACGATAGGAAAGGTGCATTTTCATCAATAACCGGATATGACGACGCTATTAATACGTGTAATATGCTTGTTTAAGGCAACAAATAGCCTTCGTTTATCGAGAACCCATTTTTCATAACTTTCCCGATCCCCCGCAATATCCAGCAAACAATTTATAAGCCGTTTTCGTGCGCTTTAGCGAACACTTTCGCGCGGCCACGGTGACAATACGGGTGTCTGTACACAATGTAGGAGCGCGCATTATCTTTGATAAAATACGGTATTAGGTATAACAGAAACAGGGAATTGGGGTCGCGCGCCCGATCTTCAGCGTCGGTACCGATTTACTAAGGCAGAGTAATAGAGCTCGGCTTGCTTTATGCCCTCTTTACGTCGCTCGATCTACTCCAGAACGACCCTGCGGATACTTCCCGCGCAACGATCCTCCCACCAACGCGTCTCTACCGCGGATTGATACTACGGAAAGCAAATGTTTGCCCATACCTAGGAGAAGAAGTCGACCTGAGACACCCTTGCTTGAAACGCGGTACTTCACTACGGTTTACGAGAAACTCCACTCGCAGCTGCAGTGAGATGCGTTGACACGCTACGCGTCTTGCGGTTCCGCGTTTTATCCGAGCAAGTTTCAATCGGATTTTAGAGTTCGTTCGAGACATTTATTTCGAATAAACGCAATGAACAGATCAAATGAAACGCTACATAAAAAGAGAATGAAAAGAAATATCAAAGATGCGGATAATTTATTGGGTATATCGCATGCACTTTTGTTTATTCAATTAGACGAAATTAGTTTTATAATCTTTTTATGGAATTGATTAACAAATACTTTGAAAATTGATAATTATAACTTTACATTTTTATTTATTGTGATTTTAATTGAATATTACATTGAGAACCGCTAACCATTCAACGAAATGATATTTGATAGTGTACTTGATACTAAGAGCTATGAGAGTTGGCAACGTATGACGTCTTATGTAGTTTGAATAGGATTTAATACCATGATATGCGAGAATAGCTCTTGGGTTGTTGTTACAATAGACCATACTTACTACGGACAGTACACGTGAAAGCTATTGTCATTAGAGATTGCTTACTTATGAAGTCTTCCGTTTAAATACATAAGATGGTTTATTAAACTATATTATTCAATTTTCTTACAAATTATAGAAATATTTAAATAACAGAAAATTAAAAAAAAATAGCTCTCTATCAAAGCAATATAAATATAAATATTAGCAATATAAAGCAATATAAATATTTTTATAGTTTCGTTTCAAATCGTTCAAATTTATCTCTGTGATTCATATTTTAATAATTTACATAGAAAATTAAATGTTTACGTCAAAAATGTTTATAATATTTGGAAAGTATATATTTTCTCTATATAAGTTTTTCTATAGATATATTTTCTATTTTAAATTGTATTAAACTTTGATAATTTTTGATATTTTTTAGTAATATCCCGACAGTATACAAGCTCCCCAATAATAACTATGTCTTTCTTTGGCAAAAAGGGAACTTTAGATAGCATGCCTGTCCAAAACACATTGTAGAAACTGACCTACATGTTGTTCTCCTTGTAACGGCGCTATTAACGTGTCCCGTAAATCGACCCTTACGTTACCTGTCACAAGTTAATTGTTACGTTTATAAGTAATTTTACCTAACTATACCGCTGTTGCAAAATGAATAGATGTAATGAAGTTTGATATAATTTTTTTCTGTAATATTTTTGTCCTTAAGTATTTCGCATTGTTTATTTTTTTAAATCAATGATATATGCTTCTTTTTTGCAACCAATGATATAATGATATGATACGAAGATAGAAATATTGTCTGTACGGTTTTGAGAATTTCTGTTATTTTCTAAGAGCTATTATCGCAAGTTCACGTGGTTCCAAAAAGCATTGTATTGAATTAATCAGAAACTAAACTGTTATGTGGACAAAAACTCGTGATGGAACCATCGCGTGATCTGTCATTCTTTCTTGCTATTAAATGATACGAATATAAGTGGCGCTTAATGAAAATTGACTCGTCCCGACATCGCTGATATCGTCAAATTGATTCGCCCCGAAAGTATCCCCGAACGCGCCGCGATTTAAAGCGCCGTCTCGACTCCGAATTCGCGCGGAACGTTTTCCTGTTCTTTTCGCAGTCGTAAATCGGGGCAAGTGTTTCAACATGATCGCGCACCGAGAAGCACGTAGCCACGTTCCGATAACGAAATAGCGAAGTCGAACGAGCTGGCAGCTGCAGGACGGCGACCCGACACGCTCGGGCTAAGTACCTGCCTATGGAAATTTAACGCGGCACTTTGCCGGCGTGTTACATTTGTAATTCATCGGGTCGCCACGTGTTACAGACAGCTTCGACATACACGCTGTTTAATGGAATGAATTGATATTGATTGCAAAATAGATGACCTCGAGGCGGGGATCCTAATTCCTATCACACTTTGATATATGAATCATCACGATCCGCAGATGTTCCGAACAGAATTATCATTGTTGCTTGTTTATTACGTTCAGTAACCCGAGATTCTAATAACCATTAATTTAATTTATCGTGTTATAATTCTAATTTTCGCACAATGCGTCTAATGATTATTGTTTTCGACTTTTGATGAATTTCAGTTATATTACAAAGTGAATTTAAAAATGCGTATTTTTAATACTTCATTGATGCATATTCTCGATATTTCTATTTTTAAATCAATTATATCATTAATATCACGGACCATAGGTTTTTATAGATTCTCTTCTCTTTTAAAGATGTATTTCGAAACTTAACTTTTAAAAACGTTATTAAAAAAAAGTGTCCTTTCAAGCATGCGGATTTATTAATAATACCATGTGAGATGCAACGTTTACATCGATTTTTGCTCGTAAATCGGATTATCAATAGGATTAAAATAGAAATACGAAAAGTATTTTTCGCGATAAATAATGGCAATTATATGTATATGCTACCCCTCTTTTTCTCTCTCTCTCTTTCTTGTTTGAACAGCCTTCGTGTTCCGCAAGATATCATCATTCCTCATCGCTGTCATCTTTCATGGCTACTCTCATCTTTCCTTCCTTGCCGTCTCTTCATTCGTAATTGTTCGGTATACCAAATATGTACGTTCATCATGCACGCTCGCACACCCTCGCGTTCGCATTCCATGCACACGTTACCGCTCCGGGAGAGAGGAAGAAACGTAATAGGTCTTTCTCCGGATCCCCTATGTAAATTTGCACATGCTCGTAGATACCCGTCGACCGTCCATACGCTCTCGCGATTGTGCGCGTCCACTTTATCCCCGACAAATTCCAAAAGATCTCTCCTCGGTTCCGCGTCGCGCCGCACGGACACGAACCGCACATTGCACGTACATGACATTCCGAAGTGTACCCCACGCTCGAAAAATCTCCGCTTCGGTGCCCATTCAGGATCTCCACGCCAAATCGATCCCGACGATTTTCGGAGCACGTACATACGAAGCAAGAACTCGTCGGCCAACCGATATCTATACCCAAAGGTATCGGATGGCCGTAATTGAAACGAATCTTCGCTAGTTAGACCGCTAGAAGGTGGTGTTCGTTGAGTCGTCGAAAAAACCTGGGCCGCACTCAAATTTACGAGCGAACTTAACACTTTCCCGTCTGGTACCATTCAGGATGCTTATCGCTCGTCGTCCGGACGCTTTAGCGAAACTCGCCCATTTGTAGAGAGAACGACCTTAACTTGTAACTATTAACGTTGCTACACTTTGCTACTTCGCTGTTATTGTCATCTAATCTCTGAACATTGAAGACCGGCATTCTTATATTCTATATTAAGCTCATCCTATTTCCTCTGAAATTCTGCAAATTATAATTGAAACCTAGCCACTTCCGTATCACTTATATGTATTAATAATATCTTGTAATTTTATCTTCTTATAACAACAGGCTACAGTAATGTAAAAGTTATAATATTCGTTAAAATATTTGAATCAATTTAAATACGTCGTATGATACATTTATTACGCACAAACACGGATTCTCTGCTATTCAAAATATAGAATTCTATTTGCGAAATTAAATTGATAAAATTTCGTTTACACACGATACAAATTACTCAAAATATTTTGCATATTGAATTCGAATTATTTCAATTATCTCGATTACTCGAATATTTACAATTACATAGAAATAATAATTTTATATTATTAAAGCGAGATATACGGAATTTTAATTGAATCAATTGAATTTAATTGTATAAAAGTTTAGTCAAATTTGAAATTTAAGATTAAAGTACATTCTATTATAAAGATTTTTAAAAATCCAGTTTATTACGTCCATTTTACGAATGTAAATTAAAAATGCATTTACCGTTTTACAAACTTGAAATAAAAAATCTTTATGAAAAGCATATCAGTCAACCATTATGACTGCGGCACAACAATTAAATTATTATAATTATAATTATATAATAATGTGTCTGTCATCTGCAGGCCGACATCTATTACAAATCTGATCAAACAGAAAGATGCCCACTAAGCTTATTCCCATAAGAGGCTTCATGCTGATGCAATTAGCAGCGGGAATCTCTTGCGATGTCATAATTAACGTTGATTCTGGCTTACATAATACGATTCTCCGGCTTAGATCTGAAACAGACACATTAATACGAATGCACACAGGCTGCATTAAATAGGCGTTGGATGATCATTCTATTTCCCCGCTAATTAAACGGGACGTATCTGATGTGGTGGGGCCGATTACGCGGCCGATTCAACACGCAACTCGCCCGTTAAATATTCCATTGATATTAAACTGACATGAATGATCGAAAATAAGGAAAGGGATAAGATTGAACATGTTTCGTCATAGATGATCAAGCGCGACATCGAACAATGTGTTCACTCTCGATATTATGATATATTGGTCTAATCGATTTTAAAATAACAATATCGCCACAGATATTGTACTTGAAAGAAGTCGTCGAACAACAAGATATAAAATCGATAAATTCGTGAAGTTATTTTCTTTGTTTTTTTCCAATCTGCCAAATTAATTTGTAAAATTAAGTGTAATATTTAATGTAAGATAGATAAATATAATGTAAGGTATATACATATAGATTGATAACTAAACGTAAAAGAATGATAAAGTTTCGAAATTTTTTTTATCTATTTGACTATAAAAATTTTAGTTCACATAATTGGATGGATTTGTTCGCTCTTTTGTACGTATAACTTTACAACGCAAAGTTATTTCGTCTTAACACAAATTGCGCCGTAAAAAATAGATAAATATGCGATAT
This sequence comes from Cephalotes varians, assembly GCA_037157785.1. NCBI lineage: Eukaryota > Metazoa > Arthropoda > Insecta > Hymenoptera > Formicidae > Cephalotes > Cephalotes varians. The sequence goes on along the minus strand of JANQDE010000092.1, from coordinate 24,559 downwards.
TACGAAAATTGTGCACTTATTGTTAAATATAGAAATCAAAATTAATCTTTTAAAGGAACATGAAGATTTTGTAACGCATGTGTGCCTATTATTTTTGCATTATTATCTCTACACTGAAAACGCATTTCCGCCAAACACAGTTGTATTTATAGTTCATAATATAACAAATGATAAATATCATCGTTAAATATTTGAAACGACTATATGATGTATATGATAATTTCAACGCAGCTTGCCTGATAATTTCGTCGTAACGTTGCTTCTGTATTAAAACTTAACGATTCAAAACTTCTGCAAGTGCGAAAGTCCTTTAAATTTTAGTGTGTATGCCTTCAAGCCAGGAGTAATAACTGAGTTTCGAATCTACCATGCGAATAAGATGAGAAGTAAGTTTGTAACTTTAGTTCAACATTGCCTGTAGGGGATTTTACGAGACACTAAATTTAACGTAAAATTAAATTGACAAACATATGAACGAGAAGTCACATTATTCGCATTTTATAAAATCACATAGCAATTTGATATTAAAAAAAAAATTTTTTATAATTGCTATCCTGAATTCGCAAATAAATATTTACAAATATAAGTAAAAATAAAATAAACTAATGAGATTTATTAATTTTCAATATTCTGCTCTGATAAACATCGCCAGTGTAATTAAGTTATTTGAGAGACTGAAAAAAATATATATGTATAACTTCACTTGAATGCCTCGATAAAACTTCAGCTATAAAATCATCAGTCGACTCGGGCATGCGACTAGAAAATTAGAAAATCCTCGCGATAGAGATGAGTTAAAACCCTCTCGATCTTTGAAATTTCAGTTAGTCATACAGCCTCGTGCAAGTGATAGCTGGCGAAACCGGTATATCGCATCGTATCCTAAATTGATTCCATTTCAACCTCCAGTATCTTATATCCGCAATCGATTTGGCGATAGTGAGATTCGCGAAATCACGTAATTCCGCAAGAAGAGCCTCCCCGGGTGTGCGACAGGCGATCCGATACTCCTCGACTCGATGCAGCCGCTCGCGCACACACATTTGTTACACATATACACAGACAGACGCGCACACGATCGACACATCCCGCAATGCGCGCGGGAGGGTAGAACCGAAGTCGCTCTTTACCCTCGATTCGGGATCGTAACGATCGTATTTCGGCGATGGCGGGGAGTTGGGCGGCGGCGTCGTGGTAGCGAGGATATATCGTCGCTACAACGAGCTTCGATCACCTCGAGAGCTTTCTTCAATGGCCTCCGACCGACGCCACATTTCGCCGGCGGAACACGGCATAAATCGCCGGGTCTCCTTCCTGTTCCTCGCGCGATACCTGAGCCTTAGAGTGAGAACTCGCAACGAAGTATCTCGTTGCCACGACGTTATCCCGCCGCTGCCATCCAAGAGAAAGACCCTCGCAATCGTACTTCGCTCGAGGCGATTCTACACTATCTTCTTCAGTGACTTTGATTTCTCCGCATTGAAAACGAAATGACTGGAGAGCGATAGAGAGAAAGAGAGAAAACGACGGTCTTAGGAGGCTTCGTCGTTACACACCGAGCATGAACTGCGCTTTAATTAACCATGGATCAAAGCGGCGCTTAATGGAAGCGGACGATATCTGAGTGTAGGGCATATCCCGAGGAAAAAAAGAATCAAAAGCGGACTCGTCGGGAAGTCAGAGGAAATCGCGTCGTTTGAAAAACCTCGTACGCGTCCGTATGACTTTTCGACCGAATGACTTCCGCTTCGTCGAGGAGTTTCGGTTGCATGTTCGCGCACGAGTTTACTACGATTTCGAGCAGATGAACGGACGACATGGGGGGAAAAATAAAAAAGAAAAACAGACGCAAGAACGACATGACGCGCTTGTGTGCAGGTGAAGCAGTGGATTTTAAACATTTGCGTGTGCCGACGCGTGATCTAATGCGATCAAACAAGCTCGCGCGGTTGCGCAAATCCGGTTGAGATCGTTCGCTCGTTGTACAAAAACCGTAAATCGTCTAGGATTCTTCGTTGATACGTAACAGAACGCGTAATATACTCTGACGGCTTTACGTTGGATTTTCAGTAATCTATCTAATCCTATCTACGCTTTAACGCCGTCGTGCGGCCGCTGTTTTTCAGCAAATGACCGAAAAACGATCGTATCTTTGAAGAGCGGTCAGACATAGCTTTAATAAAAATATTGCTTGTAATGTCTGAATCTTGATTTTTTTAATATAAATTACACGTCTACACGAATCCGCATTCAGTGATTATATTATGTAACGTGCGACTTATTGATAATTATTAATTTACATGTCACAGTTGCAACTAAAGGAAAACAGAAAATCACGGTTGAAGATAACGCGGTCCTTCCTCTTCACACATTTCTGCACACTTTCTTCGTTTTAAGAATATTTATTTTATATGCTGATTTAGCACAGAATCAGTTTCTTGCAGCATTCTAATAATATCACATGTCGACAATATCTCATGAAAATATCATTCGCCCGCACATGTGCCGCATGATTGACCGTAATTCCGCGTTATCCTATAATGTAAGGAACCGTCCATCAAATTCTCACCGAGTATGTCCCTTAAAGCCACTCACATACCTTCCATACCTTAAGAACCGGTCGCCGTTTTATATGGGGATGAATTGTTTTTCACTGGCCATAAAACGGGATGAGGGTGACACTGCACAAGGATCGTACAATTCTTTCGTTTCAAGGAATCGTCCCTTCTCACAGATCGACCGTTTCCACTGGCGCTTATTGCTCGCGTACTTCTTTCGCGACTTATTGTTAGATCGAACTTTATCACCGAAAGCTCTTTTATCTCGATCAAAAATGACGTTCGACTTCCTTCGACTCGAGAAGATCTAACTAGAAACGCATGAAACAAGATTTAGGAATAAAAACGGTGTTGTGGCGGATGAGATGTAATGGACCGGCTTGTGTAGCACGCGATGGGTAGGTATATCAAGATATTCATGCGCTCGTTTATCACTATCGAGAGCTATTTTATCTTTATGATACGTTAAGCGACTACCGATGCCGCGTTACACGAGAAACTTTAGCTTCCCCTCCTTACCCTTCGCTCCCGTCCACGCCACGCAATGATCGAAAAGGAATAGATTTATGCCGGATATAGCACGAGCACCCGTTAACGCGAGGAAATACGATTCGATATATTCGCTCGTATATTCCCCGCGATATCCATTTCGCGTCTCAAATAGCGCAGTTATTTATGAAACGCGCGTCCCCCGGTCGCGGTGCCTATCGTATTTTTTTTTCTCTTCTCTTGTCTGAAGTGTGTGCATGTTTCGGGGCGCCTTTATCTTCGGACGTCGCGACTTTCGATGTGAAAAATTGACCGTGGTCGCGAAACGTCGTCGTCAACATCCGTCTTCCTTACGCTCTCTCCAGCGTTGAAAATTCCGCAAAAATGCGTCCTGTCCTGTACGCTGTCATTCCTCGTGCATTTCTCGGCATTAACCTGCGCGCGTTTACGTCGCCATAGTCATTCATCCGTACCACCATCCATTTCTTCATGAAGCTCTCGCCGCCTCTAGTCGGTCTCGTCATTTCCATAACGCGACTGATTCGCGAAAGTAACTCGGACATTTCGCGCCGGAAACTGGGTTATACACACGTTTCACCGCGAGTCACGCGCGCAACTCGCTGTTTGCCGCCGTATTCCCCGCGTAGACCCGATTAAATGCGGAAGAAGCGCGTCCCGGAAATTTCAACGAGCCATTTCGCCTACGGGGTCCAACTCGCGTACTTTTCAGTATGCAATCGCCATTCTTCACCTCGCATCTCTTCCTCATTCTCGATCCGACATTCTTCTCGACGTTGTCTCTTTCTTCTCCGATGACAAGCCACAGCGGTAAGGTATTGAAAAAGTTTCATCATCTCCGATAATTTTACCGCCTGCCGTCTCCTTTCTTTTTTTCGGTCACGGTCTAAACCTTTCAGTTTTCCTAACGAATATCAAGCCACCGAGTTTGACCTGGCTAGTTCCAACCGGGTTTGTTAGTCGATTAGTTAGCGCATAAAACGCGAACTATCACCGGCAGATTGGAAATAATTGGAATAAAGTGATTCACGGAATAATCTCGCCACTTTTCGTTCCTCTTCATCATCCTCCGCCTCCATAATAGATATACTAAGAGACGACAGAAGAGGATGTTGATACGTTACGGAATCACATTGTGTAGCATCCAGGTCAACAATATATACCCTTCTCTGGTCGTAGAGCATAATGGAACATCGAATAAGTAGGTGCATCCAACGGGGTGACGCAGCGGCGGGGGGCGTACACCACGACCGGGATTTTATTTTGCAACGTCATTCGTCATGGATTATACACCCGAGTCTCGTTTCACCCGGCGACTCTATTCCATCGGCCCCTCTGCCACCGTCATCACCATCACCGTCGCTATCGCTACCACCGCCGCCGTCGCCGCCACGCTTCCTCGTCATCTATCCCGGCGCGCCGGCTTCTGGATTAAGTGCTATATCCGCGAGGAGCCGCCTGGTTATTATTAATGCGGCAAATTACTCAGCGAATTCCCTCGCATATCTCGTCTCCTCTTGGACCCCGTATTCCGAGTTCTCGCGCGGCTCTCGCCTCCCTTTTGCTCGTCCGCTGAATGAATTTACAACGCTTTGAAAGGGAGAAAGAGAGAGAGAGAGAGAAACAGAGAAAGAGAAAAGGAAGAGGAGACGATCGGCCCAGTACGAAGACGTTCGCGGGAGGCGTTTCCGTTTTACTCGTCTCGCATAGCTCGCGCTATTCTATAGACTGCGAGCGCCGTTTCCCATCGCTCAAACGATGACAAGTGATGCTGACTGATGTTCGCCGTATAAGCGCGTGCCCATCCACCGCCGCTACCATCACCAATCTCCATCTACCATTCGCAGAATCGCTCATCCTCCACGAGGGAGCGAGCGAGCGCATCCGCGCGAAATGCTTATAATGGAGCGCGATGGAAAAAAGTGACGGCTACACCCAGCCGCCGGAGTCTGTTGCGGCGCCGTTTCCGAAACGGTGAGACAGACTAGAGAGACATTATTAATTCTAGAACGGAGAAATCCCGCGCGTCGCGAGACAAGTACGGATAACGACGGAGGACGCGCAATGGAAAACAACGAGTGACACGTGAAAATAAGAGCGACGAGCGACACTTTTAGCCATCCACGATCGCCACCGAGTCCGAGTAAACAAACTGATGTTTTATGCAGCGTATATTCTATCGCGAAGTGTGATGGATCTGTCCCGTAGCCGCGGATCTAACGATGTGAAAAACTTTCGCGTCTGAAATCGTGTCTGAGCAAACCCAATGTTGACTTCATCGATGCTTATCGAATCATTTGGACTTTGTACAGAAAATACGTACCCTTCATTTTTTTTATCCTTATTTGAAAATTGTAGCATTTCTTAGAGAAGTCTTCTTAAGCGTAATCAGCCCGATGAAAAATCTCACGTGTAACATTTTCTTTTTATACAATAACTCAGACCCTGGTGAGATATCTACGGTAATCTGCGGAGAATAATGGAGATAGTGGCAAACGAGCTCACGTATTTAGGCATTTACTTTTTACGCGGCGCTCTCGCGAGAGACAAGATAAGGAAAATTTTCTTCTGATTTAAAACTTGGAAGCAATCTCGGAAAGTGCAATTTCTTCGGAAGAAATTGCAGCTATTAGGGGGGAAACTTGTACAAAGGTTCTGCCGTTTAGAATTTAATTCCCGCTAGCAGTATACCGTATTTATCGATATCTGCGCAACTTTGAACTTGTCACGCTCATACGAAATTGACGAAGAGCTAGGCTGGACTGGTCGCTGATGCTAGTGACGTAAATCAGTGCGGCGGCAGTATTTTTTCTGCGTGTAAAAGTGTCGGTGCACGAATGTAGCATAAAAATGCGTAAAAAAAAGAGAGAAAGAGAGAGAGAGAGAGGAAAGAGAGAAAGAGTGGCATTTTTTTGAACTCGCGAGTCGCAGGTCGCATTTTAAATATAACGGAGCCACCGAGGTGGATCGGGTTTGGTCAACGTTGAATCATTTTATCACTGTAGCGCGAGTAATGTTAAGCGACCGTTGTTTTATCCATTGCGAGCGCGTTATTTTACGAGACGCCGAACGCGATTACGCGAAGCATCGAATAACCGTAAAGTACCGTTAGCCGCTCTTGTATAATGTTTCCGTTCGCTCTAAATTAGCTATTTATATGGTAGAATCTATTCCCTAGCTCAATTATATTTTTAATACCGACTACTGGCTTTTTACCGCGATATAGGCAACGCGATATTTGTTCAACGATTATGTTCAACTAGCGTACAGTTTCATTGGATATTAATTATTTCGAGTCGGTTGCCGATACGCGAAATTTGCAAGCGCATCTTTATGCGCAATTCGCTTCTCTGTTTTTCACCGACTTCATTTATTACTCTAAACTTCGAGTATTTTTCAATCTCATGAACTTCGCTGTTTACATTCGCATTCGACGATCCAATTTTTTGAACTGGAATTTTAAGAGTTATTTTTTTGCGTCTGTTTGATTTCTTTCAAATAATTGTTTTGTGATGTATTGTAGAAACGTGCATCCTACGTCATTCTCGAAAATGCATATCCGAAGATAATCGATTAATGACGACAGAATCAATTCTCACCTTTCATGCTTTGTAGATAATTACAAATTTTGTTACTTTATCGAACTTAAAAAATATATAAAAGAATCACAAGAAATGATTTTAAATTTATTTCGATTTTAAGATACAATTGAGCTTAAGTAACGTGATTGTTTTTAAGACATTTAGACAGAAATTTAGTAATCAGAATATTTTATGTACATTTTTTTAAATTTTTTCTTCGCGTGTATCTACTTGTATGAGAAATTCGCACGTATTCTGTGGGATTGTAATTTTATATATATATATCTGACAGTAAAATACTGTAATTAACTAAATATATTGCAGAGTAATCTATTTTGCGCGATGTCATTTTCAACAAAGTTTTTATTTATTTCAATTTCAATTTCATGCATAGAAATACATAGAAAATTCAATTTTGGTTTGCATTACTGTCGTTACTAGGGAAAAAATATAATTTAACAATGACACTAATAGATTTTCAACAATAACTTCGAAAATTATATTGCGATGGTGCTAATAAATCAATATAAAACTGTTAGTAAAACCTCACGTTGCAGCACGATAAATTGCCAACATGTTGAAAATATACAAAATCGTGATATTGTATTTACACAAGCACGAACACGTTTTTATTATTTAAAAAAAAATCGAGTATACTTGTGACAGAAACTTAATATAAAATAAAAATTTATTTTTGCGGTATAACTTTCTACAAATATGAACACAAATATGATATGTTATTAAATATGAATATAGTATATAAATTTGAACATCGCTGAACTTTTAACACAAATATCTTTTATTTTCTAACTTTTTTAAATTGCGCACATATCGCAATGTTCTCTTGTTGGTCGCTTAATTTTCAAAAAAACGAGAGCAATTAGGTCGCTGATACCACGGTCAGGGCGTAATATTAATTAATCTGGGCAATCGCGGCGCGGCTACGTCAGGCTCAAAATGTGCAGCACGTGCGAATTGAACGCATCGATTTTGTTTGATTTGTGCGCCGGCTGTGTGTCCCGCAACATTCTCGCACGGCAAGCGATATCGAGATATTCCGGGCGAAAAAAGTTGCTGAAGTAGCGTGAAGTGGCCGATGCAGCCAAACGGTAAAAATCGAACAACAGACCGTTTCCGCTGTACCGCTTTCGTCGCGATGAGGAAATTCCTTAGCCGCGTCCACTTCGAGTAGACGATATGTACGGTATGAGAGGGGGAGAGGGCACATCCGGTTTCCCGAGAATCCCAAGCGATTTTCCCTGGCCAGGCTGGCCGTTTCCTCGTCGCGATATCGGAATTCAATTCTCTTTGCCGGAGCTATGTGTACGACGCGTGTAATTCGTTTCGCGGATCGTTCATCCGCGGCGCACATTCACGACTGATCTATATTTCCGGCGTGATATGAATTAAATCTCAGAGACTCGTTTTATTAAGCCGCAACTCTCGCTCGCAATCAGCAATCAGTAATTGATAGCGCGGCGAAATTAACGGGTTAAAGTCGGGCTCTTTCTGGGGCGTTACGGATACGAAAAGTGCTCGTACAAGCGGATTTCGCAATTAAGACGGAATTTATAATTTCGAGACTCGACATTTCCGGGAGTGCACGCGGAGAGCGCGGCTGAATGATGTATATATTTCGATTGTTAATCGTCGGCAATAATCGTGCGTCGACAATAATTATGCTGACTGATCGGGCGTATTTGACGATGCAGCAATTTCACGTTGGATGAGTAAATAAATTTAACGTGTAATGAACGTTCCCTCATCTTCGTTCCGGTAACCCTTCATGTGATTTGGATGAGATTTCGATATTGCTCGATTATCGAAACTTATTCGGGCAGTTTGCAGTCTCTTCGCTTATTCGTAATTTTTTTTATCTTCCGCGCGTTAAATAGCGTGGTTGGTAATTAAACCATCGATAAAGATAACGATTCAGCAAAGATTTATGTGGCCATTTATTCCAGAAAAAAAATCTGCTGCTATTAGACGATGCGTTCATTTCCTAGGATGTTAACGTAACTCTTTCGTTATAACACTCGTGAGACTGCGATATTTAAAAAAAAGGAACGATGACATCGATCTTGAGAAATCGATAACGATCGTTAGGTTTAATTATCAAACTATTTGGTGTAGAGAGTAAATCTAAGGCATAGTTAATCCAGCATAGTTGGCTCCAACATTAGTGGCTGCAGAGGAATTTGATTCGCGCAACTGGCTGACTGGATCATGTCTACGGATCAGATCTGATCCCCGGGCTAGCCTTAATTGAAGGATCTGGTTCGCGGATTTTGTTCCGGATTCGGAATCCATATCGGGTACAGTTTCACTTATATATGTACTTGAGCATTCATAGGTAACTTTGAATTACGTCTCGTTTTTTTTTTTAATTTTCAGCTTGTGGGAAATAAACTTTTTATTTTAGTACGCGAATTTTCTTGTCCTCACATTATCGCGGCGCGATTTCGCTCGTTTAAATTGTGTGTGTGCGTAACACTTTTAGATTCATTACGATGATAAAATGTTTCACGTTTAGAAAAACTCGCGGAAGCTTCGCGCTCGTCCGTCTCATCTATGATGTATATTTAGTTGGGATTTCAGGGCGCCTCCTAAGTCGATTACAAGGTGAAAGTATTACATCGCAGCTACGGTGGTGTAATGGCTCCGTGCTCATAGCACCAGCGAGAAACGAGCGATGGTATCGCGCACCCCGAAGCCGTTATATGCATCCTCGTAAATCAGCTTTGTCAGAAAGCGCGGAAAATATACCAGTTTAACACGGTCCATCACCTTTAAGCCCGGCGCCGCAGCGTCATCGGGACGCGTTCGAGCCGATAGCTAGGCCAGGCATTAAATACGTCCGCGTGCACACGTAATTCCGCCTCCTCCGTCGTCGGTCGCGTATCGTATGCGAAATTACATTTCCAATAATCCCGACGACGTCGGGCGGCGCGCCCGATCGCAAAACACGCTCCTTCGCGCAAATCTCTCGTTGCACTCTCCAACACCCGTTTTTCCATCCGCATCTTCCGCCTGCTTTCTGTCACCCCTGCATACTCGCGCGCGCGCGTGTGTGCATGTGTGTGTGTGTGTGTGTGTGTGTGCATGTGTGTGCGTGTGTGTGTGCGTGTGTGTGTGCTTTTCCTTTTTTCGCCTTTGACGTCCTAACGCGCGCGCACACATCCCCTTATACGCTCATCCGCGCCTCTATTTCTCGTGCATACCGCGGTCATGTGTCGCGATGTTAAATTCCAGGGAAATTCGAGGCGAAAGCGCACCTGCCCACACAGTGACACGATAGCGAGCTCTGCTCTCAAACCGTATGCACGTAATGCACCGCGAGTGTGACGTGCTACGTCGTTATGTTGACATACGAGCATTGCGTCTGGATTGATAGTTTTTTTTTCAGATATGTTCTCAAAAAGCTCCTATTATTGTCAAATTTTTTAAAATACATTTTCGCACACAAAAGCTTCTGTACTTCCAATTTTTCTCAAATTTAATCGATATAACGTGTCTTTCCGTTGAAATAGTACAAGTAAAATTTCTTCATGTCAGAGAATAAACCATATTGACCTAAATGGAATAAAACGGAAGGCGATAGAACCCAATCGATTTGGACGTAGCATTTTTCGCAATAGTTTTGGAACATGTGAAACATGTATGTATACTACTTGACCGATAAATGAATAAAATGAAATGGAACGTATTGTCACTAATATAAACGCATGTTCGAGAGTGTTTTTATTGATATGAATAATAATATACACAGTCCATATATTGTAGGCTTGTAAAATTGACAGTATACACCCACATGAAATTTTTAATTAGAAGGATTAAAGTAAAACGTAAAGTTTTTAAAGAATTCAAATCGATTCGCTAATTATTATAACTGTAATAATAATTATACATTATTATATTTTTCTATAGGATCAGTCGCATTCTGTTGACATAAAAAAAAACGTAACTATCAATGCATCGTTTGTGCCGTGTATGTTTCGTTACGCTTTCCGACATTTGCGAAAGTCGCATGAAAAAGTGACGGTCATCAAAACCATCGAGCTTTTATGCTTTTGGCGATCGTTCGGTCGTCATCGATCGTTAAACGGATTATTTAGGCATAACCATGAATCTGCACCGCTTATGTGGCTGCGGTTGCCGACAGTATAATAGCTACGCCCTACGCGGCCTGCCAATTACGGTAATCGATATTTAACGTTTACAGTCGAGACAAAAGCCAAACATTGTGCGGATTCTATGCCACCGCTTGATACGTAACTATACACTAAGATACGTGGACACGCATCCGCTTCCGCCTGAGATCTCGCTTCGTGAGAACGTTCACGCGTGCGGCAGATTGCGCATATTTAGAGGAACAATATTATGCGATCGTGTTGCAGCTAAACGAGATTGTGGAAATTTGGACTGAAAGAAATATATATGAAAGATTATACGGCAAACAATACGATCAATATTAATGTTTGACATCTGTCTTACATTTATATCGCTTTTTATAAACGAAACAACGAATATATATGTGAAATTTAAAATTTTATGTTTCATCACATAATTATCATTTTTAATACGCCGAATTATATTGAAAAACGAGCCGATCTTGCATTTTTATAAACTTCCACTTTTAGAGACTTTTTTATAAATAAAGAAGCGAATTATTGCGAGGATTTGATAATTAAATATGTTTTTTTTTTTATTACACAAGAAGTTTACACGAGGTTGATTAAATGTTCAGGAATATAATAAACTTTCTCCCAAATTTTAATTGTTTTATTTAAAAAAACTTCATAATGGTTTCGTTTACGCTTCTCATATACGAAATCGCGAAATATTTATTTAGCAGTAGTGCTGTTAATATTACTGATAATTAATATGTCACAATTCATTGATTATCGAGGCCGGTATGTAGTACAATTAACTACTTTGATCTCGCACACACACACGCGCGCGCGCGCGCGCGCGCGCACACACACTTATACACATAATAATGGGCCACGAATATCAAAATGCTGTCTCATTTAACTTTGATATCTCCGTACCCAGGTGGATGCATCGAATAATTAATGCAAGAATCATTATATGTGCAGTAACACAACCGTTAACCGCATAAATGTCCTTTTTAGTTATATACTAAACGACATTTATAATAATTATTTTCACACCTTTCGTACAGTACAGTAATGTACAGTAATGTTGTTGAGAAAAGTGTCAATAATTCACAAATTAGAATATAAAGAAGAGCAATGCTACATCAAGTATCTCACTCAAAAAATTGAACTTTTCAAGCATTAATTTTTCAAATATTAATTGAAAGTACATGATGTACTCTTGAAACATGTTATTTCTTATTCAGCATCTCAGTTTCCAATTTCAACAATGCTAACTTTTAATTTGCGCGCTGAAATCCTTTTCCTGAATTTTTAATATAACAACGCAGGTACGAAAAAATTTTTGTTAAATACCATGATAATAATTCGAAGGCGTATTGTTACATAAAATTCATAGAAATAAGAATCAAAATTATTAGAAATGACTAACACACTATTATAACATTTTTATTATTCTATTATAAAAAACAAATATTTTATAATGTACTTATTTTTTAGATAAAAATAACATCAATTTTCTCAACAATGTAACGATATTCGATGTATATATATTGAGATTTGCCGTTTTATATTTGCAACATAAAACAACAAAAACTTCAAACATCAAACTTCCACGATTTGCGAAGATTCACGTGCAACAATTTCACTCTCTAAAAAGCTGTGCAAATTTATCTTGGGTAGTTCACATTGGACCGAATGAATACTTTCGTACACGCGATATACGAATCCGAAAAGCGATATGTAGAGATCGAATGTGCTTACTACGTGGTTTGACAAAACTATTTCCAATTTATAGCTGATAAAATGTGCAACCATCTACTTGGAATATTACAATGGACGAAGTGACAGGCGATCGCAGCTGTTTGCCAACGTATGATCGTAATGGTTTGATAACATCTTGGAATCGTAAAAGTTTCGTTGTTGCAAGAATTCATGGAAACATATTTCTCATATTTTATCGTAAACTAAGATATAGCTATAAATATTTCAAAATGCGATGATATTTTTGGTATCCAACATCTTTGTAAGGATATTTGCAATAAGGATATATGCAATTTAATTTCAGATAATTATTTTGCTACAGATTTATAAAAATTAGGAAAAAAATTGGCCTAATATAAATATGAAAGCGCAAGACTAGCTCTTTGCATATTTGAAATTTGTCATTTCCATTAATATCGTGTGAAAAAACGAGTGTTCAAAATCCTATTGATGATGATGTCTGCTTTTGAAATAACAGAATTTTTCATGTTCGGATTCCGATTAAAAAGTAATAGGGAATGTGCTGAAAGATTAATTTTCTGAATGCCGTGAAAAACGCAGCAAACTATAAAGCAGCTAGCAGCATAGCGCTTTTATACGCTAACTGTCCATTAACAAGCTACATCATCCACGATTAATTTTACCATCCAAACTTTACAGCCGAACCGATTTAATAGCGGCAACGTACACATATAAAACATTATGAAAATCTACTAGGAAAAATCTACTCACACAATCTTACGATTTTCGAACGGTCGATAATGGACTGTATCTTGCGCCCTATACGATCGAGATATCATATCAGAGAATAGCAATTAACGGTAATGAGGCTGCAGTCAACAGTGATACAGATATGCTCGCAATATCATGATGGTACCAGCATAATCCGTACAATTGCCATCGGAAATGGTAGGAAATGCGACGTGAAATACGGCGTCGATTCCAAAACTCGGTACTACGAAAAAGGGCGAGAAAGGGCGTGTGCATTACGCGTTACGTTGCCGTCACAAAAGGGCAACCGATCGAGCGTAAAAGATGTGTGACATTATGCAAGTGTGCCGGCGCAGAATCCGGTCAGGCGCCCAGGCCGTCCGGGCGCTAGTCGAAAAATCCCGACGTGGCGATTTCTCTCGCACAGACCGCCAGTGCCAAACAAGACTGACGACGACGGCGGGGGGGCGGAGACGCAAGAGCGATATACTGCAAATACCTCGGCTCGATGCATTTCGGGAGATACGGCCGCCGTCTGAATAGGAGACAAGCATAGACCGAGTGGGGGGGAGGGATGGTTGGATGCCAGGGGGCGAAGTTAGGAATCGAGGCTCGATGCGCTACGGAGACAGCGTAGCCATCGGTCTTGCCGTGGTTTTCCAAGATCCTCGAGTTTATCTTCGGGAGTTTATCTTCGGGAACGCTGCCTTTATCTCTCTCTCTCTCTCTCTCTTTCCCCTCCTCCTCTTGCTCTTTCGCGCGCGCGCTCGCGACAAGGGAGTGATCTAAGTTTTATCCGGAACCGGCAGGACGTCAGAATCCGGATATTCCGGGCTATCGGGGCTGACGATTATCTTTCAGTGGTGTCAAGAATCCTGGCCCGCGCCACCGCTGATAATACCCATATCCTTATGTATTTATACGTCGAAGCTTGGCGCATACATAAATATCAGTAGCAAAACAGGCTGCCGCTGTCCGCGAACGTCGTGTCGGAAAACTCATGTTGAAAGATTGTATTAAAAGATCTGTGCTAATCGCGACGAGACGCATAAACGGCGTACCGTCTGAGATATCTCTCTCTCTCTCTATTGCGATTGATAAACGGAATTATTTCCGAAAAGAATATTATTCACACTTGCGCTCAATGCGATTTATGAATTAAAAAATTCTGAATTATCCAATTAATTATATACGCTTATCTTTAAGAATTTAGCTTTACCTGAAATATTTTTTTATTATTATTACGTGCTTTTCTAACAACGCAGTTGGTAATGAATATTTCAGTAGATTCTTTCGCCTCTGACGTTATTTTACATCAGCCATTAAGCCCCGTTTTAAGCTCTCTATCAACTTGATGTTTCAACCTTGTTTTTATTTAATGTCCACAAGTTTATGTGGCTTTTTATTTCTTGAATGTGCGCGCGCGCGCCGGAAAAAAATGTTCTTTATTATCATATCTCTTTGAGAAGAACTTTTTTTACAACATATCATTGAAATGTAATTAATTATAATTTAATTATTTATACAATATATTTGCTTATTACGTGCTAAAACCGCAAATAATTTTTTTAAAATAAAGACAAAAGATGTGAATAGTTATTTATGACATAAACGAAGACGGTGTATGTGACGGTGTATTTTATTATATAGTGTAAAAAATTAACTTAAGCATTAAATATTGTACCGAGCCAGTGTTATGACGCTGTCACACGTTTTCGATAATTTCTTCTTTCTTTAAACAAAGCGCATGATAGAATTTGAGTGTATACTTTGCACTCTTTATTGATAAAAATGAAATTTCATATCGTGAGTCACGTATGACCCAGTTATTCTTCGTAAATATATTTTGAGCGTTCAGAAAAGCATATCTGTCTCATTGTCAGACTGATCTCTACAGTTCATATATGTTTCTTGACTTCACATGTTTTATCAAGCACACGTATATACGTGGATATGATAGAGATTCAATTTAAAAAATAGTAAATAAAACAAAAATAAAGGGAAACGCAAAAGAGAGAAGGATATACTAATCACTAAATAAACAAATAAAACAAAAGCATAAAATTGAAAAAGATAAATATACATATGTATTTTATATATATATATATATCTTTTGTGTTAAATTATATTATTTCATCTTTTATTATTATTAAAATGTAAAATATAAAATTTGGTTAACATAATTTGAAATAATGTCATTTATAAAATGCGAAGACAGTTCTATTTTATACTCCAAGCGATATAGATATCCGCAATATCTCGTGCTATTTTTAACCATGTCTAATTTAGAGAACATGCTTTATTTAACCATAGCCAAAAGTACCTTCCTTCTCTCGAAAGTTACTTTAATTTATGACCCAAGTCGGCGCAAGCATTGCAGCAATTCCGTTGCCATCGAGTTCTCGACAGTGCCGTATCGACAGCGCAGACATCGAAACGAAACTCGGAATGTCGAACGCAGCATGAGAGCTCCTTCGCGTAATACTTCCGGCTGACAGCGCGCAGCCTGCCATTTTTTTCCCACGCTCTTCGAGCCCTTTGTTTTCTGTACTTGACGGTGTTTTTGCTCGTTTCACACGGAAATACCGTTGTCGATGTCGCTCTCTTCCTCTCTCTTTCTCCTTCTTTCTCTCTCTCTCTCTCTCTCTCTCTCTCTCTCTCTTTCGTCGCTTCAGATTATTGATCGTTCGTTCGGAAGATTCCTGCCAGCTAGCGGGGTCACCGCTGCTAGACTGCTAGACGAGCAGTCTCGCAGGAAGTAGTGAACGGATAGAATTATTCCCCGGAAGAGAAGATCTGCGAGCGGACCTATCGATTGTACTTCGAAACTCTCGTGAGCTGTCCTGCCTGCTGACTGTTGCACACCGCAACCGATCGGAAGATCTTCCGCCGCGAGCTCCCCATCGAGAATCGTCGTGTCCATCGATTTTTTTTTTTTTGTTTTTTCTCCTCAAACCTTTTTCATTTGTTCGTTTCCGGCCTTTTCGCATCTTCGATGGATGTGACGCGTTGAAAGATATTCCAGCGTCGAGCTCACTACAAATATTTTTCTTTCATGTGTATATAATTCTAGAAATATGGAGTGTATTCATTGTGTTCCGTTAGAAAAATGTCGTTTAGAAAAATATAAATTGCCTCTAACAGGTATATGTTACATCGTCGTAAAACACGCATGTATGTATTAATGACACTTCAGCGTTTGTCGCTATTATAACATTTATCAAGATGACACTATTGTAAAAAGAAGCAATATCGTCGAGAATAATGTTTACAAAATGCAATTGCTAATCAAAAAGATATAATATTACGCATTAATTAAGTAAATGCTTAATAGTTTAAGCTTGACAATTATAAAATATTCGTAAGCAACGTTGAATTCAGTTTATGCGATAAAGCGTTCGATGCATATTTGTTTTCGATAGAAGAATATGATATATTTTATCGCTCGATTATGACTGATTCATATAACGCATAGAATGCACAAAAGTTGAAATCTATCTGTCATCTGTTTGCGTTATACTCCTTTATTTTTCGGAAATTGTCTGTAAACGATGCATATAGCGAAATTTTTATATTGTACCTTTTTATGTATCTACATGCGAACTTTTGATCCGATCCCGTTCAAAGCAGCTACGTCTTCCTTCGTTCGATAATTATATCAGAAAGCAATTCCACTGTTAACTACTTGTTATTTACTGTGGATTTAGAAAATATGAAAGTTATAAAACGCTCTCAATCGTTAAAAAAATAACGTAAATATTTAAATAAACGAAACACACGAGCAAACGATAACAATTTTGAATAAATTAAGAACTGTAAAAGAATGCATGCTTTGGCAGCTGTTAGGTATATTGACAATTTGCTCAGTGAAAAATCGAAATTGATTGATCTCTAAACTGCCAATTTTGGATTAAAGAACATTTCTGATCATCGTCTTTAAAAGACGAGATAGTAGGGAACAACAGTAGAGAGCAATCTTTCGTATCGATGTATTCTGATCGTTGTTTCATGCACAGTCTCGGAATGTCAATTAGGTATTTTGTTTTACATATCTTTTGCCAATTTGGAATATCAATACGATACACCCGTGGCACCTGTAACACCAGAAAGTTTCGCAAACTCCAACGCGGCAATAAAGTCGATAGTTGCCGCACATCGTTATCGTATACAGTATTTACGTAAAGTGTCGTGCGTTAATATGTCATTGGCTGTCAGGGAAGCGGAAGGGAACGCAGAATGTGATTTGTACTGTATAGATATACATATATAAATATATTTATCGGTTTTACGAGTAAGATTATAAGATCGTATGTTCTAAGTAGTCATCGAGTGTCCGTTCTCGGTAGTCTTATTATTGTATAGCATACAGAAGATAAAAGATCCGTCGTAAACTGTACGTCGCCGTAGACAAATCGCGGTTTTGTGAAAGTTGCAACGATTTTTAACGATCCAATGACGCAGGAATTTGATGGCATCATTGATGCGCAAAATGTCCTGCTATTATCGCATAATCGATAATATTTGAGGATTTAATAAATTTGGAGTCCATTTCTTCTTAACGAAAACTTAAATTTCTCCTAAGAATCAATCATTTATTTCAATTCAGCGATCATTTATCTTACATATTTTAACTCAATAACACGTAAAATAAATCTGAAATAAAGTCTCTGATAATCAAAATCTACTTGAGATTTATTGAAATAAATTGTAGCCATTTATAATCCTGAACGTGTCTAAATCTTTTAATTTTTGATCATATATATACTTATACTATAAAATCGCAAGTTTTCGTTAAGAGAAAAGAGATTTCAATTTCGTTAAAGAAACTGCCATCACAGATTTTTCAGCGAGACATAATAATTAACGTAAAGTATTGCGCCAATAATCGTCAGTTTATTTTTTCATCGTCCCCTAATGACGTGCGTGCGGCGGGCTTCGTATTTCGTTATCACTTAACTTCATCATTAAATAATAAAGTTAATCAGTGTTCGCGCGCGCGCGCAGAAGCGTATCGTGTTGATTGTTGTAAATCGTATCGTGATGCCGAGGATATTTACCTTGCCGACGGTTTATACGCAGGAACTTCCGCATAAGCTTCGGATACACAACGGTGCCTCGAATGCAAACTTCATGCGAAATGCTAACATGCGTTCGGGTGCCGTGTCATCGCACGCATGCACGTACGCACACGTGTACACATGCACGCTTACCCCTTGTTCAAACTTGCGCTGACTGCATTTTTCAAGTGAATCGCAAGAGCTCTCCCCATGCACGTGCTCGGAGTGTGATTATTGCCGTTAACCCCTAAGTAGAGACTTATACACATATGACATAGAGACAGACCACTTGTCTCACGGAATAGCTTTGTCGAATTGTATCATATATCTTCAGCTTTTTTTATTAGAATATTCCCATCTAACAATTGTAACTTACGTATTCTACATATAAGTATCTTATCTTTTTATTGTATTCTATTACATTCATTGTATCAATAATAATCTCTTTTTACGATCGAATCTTTTGTGATATATATTTGATATATTTTAATAATTTTTAAGAAGTATGACTTGTAAAATGTATAAGAAGTCCAGCTTTAAAATCTGATCTTTCTTCGAAACCTTATATTTTATATTTTAATGGAAATTTTCAGAGAATGTTATTTGGCACAACTTGAGATTCTCTCGTGGCACTAATTAGTACACTAATTAGAAGGCTTTGCAGTATCAAATATTTAAACAGCTTTTATTTTGTTTGTAATTATAAAACTTTTTGGGGAAGCCAAATAAATAAGGACCGATTATATAATGTGTTTCAGAAAAAGTTATAGTCATTGAAACTCTGCAACGAAAAAATAAAATTGAATCCTTCCTAATATCTAAGTATTTTCTTTGTTCTTTGACATTAGAGAATATATTATAAATATATTTGTTAAAAAATGTAGTTTTACGATCTAATATTAAATTTATTATGGAATTAAATTTTTCATTAAGAAAGTTTAATATTATTCAATTTTAATTTTTTTATTATACTAAATGTTGTCATAAAGAAAGAGTCTTTCTATTTGCAAATTGTAAGAATATATATGAGATTATTTTGATGATATATAATTTCTAAAATATAGAATATTTTATACATTGTGCATCATATGAAATGCAATACTCAATTAATGACAGAATAAGTTACACTTTCTTTAACGTAGCATTACAATCTGTACTTAAGGATTAATAATGAAGAAATTATAATTATTGTTAATAAATATGTAACAATATTTTCTTGTTAATTTATGCAAGCTGCTTAAAAGGGTAATAGCAACTGCTAAAAATGTTAAATAACGCACTAGAAGTTGCACTAGAAACTATTCGATCATTTGTTACGTTAAATTAATGAAAATTGCAATAGTTATCTATATTTGCTATAATTGTCTGATATATCAGATTTTTATTGTGACCTAATAATCAATAAATTTTACGAAGTATATATAATTAAGAATATATTAAATAAAACTGAACGAAAATTTTAGAAATAATCTACCAATTATTGCATTATTCTTCAATAAGAATTTGTGACATAAATCAATTAAATATGTTCGCATACACATGTATGTTTGCATACGTATTGTAGAATACAGGAATTTTAATTAACACAGTAATTATGAAATATCAATTTTCGAGAGATTGTTATAAATTTAAAATGTCAATATATAAGGCGGTTTTTAAATTGATTATTGAGATGCGTCAAATAAACGATCGAGTACTTTTTAGTGCATCCATCATATTCCATGGTCGAAGATTGAC
This sequence comes from Cephalotes varians, assembly GCA_037157785.1. Taxonomy (NCBI): domain Eukaryota; kingdom Metazoa; phylum Arthropoda; class Insecta; order Hymenoptera; family Formicidae; genus Cephalotes; species Cephalotes varians. Next base: position 4,526 of record JANQDE010000092.1, on the reverse strand, counting down.
GCTGTTATAAATATGTGGTATAGTCTAATGTGATATTCACACTATAAAAAAAGCTTCTGCGTTTGACTCTCTTTCTCTCTTTCCCTTTCGCCATACGCGTGTATTTTGCAACACGATACGAGAATGCACGCAACACAAGACGTTTCACAGTGTACCTTAAGCAGGTGTATAATATTACTTAAAAATGAAGTAAGCATTGTAGTCAACCGAGAAGAAGCGCATTTGCATTATGAGAACTTAATAAAGCGATATGTTGAAGAATGTCTTTTGTCTTTCTTCTTTCGATACTTTTGGAATGCTCACACGTATTTTTGAATTTATAAGGAGATGATACAAATTATACTGAAGATAATAGTCTAACACACAGAAAGTAAGAGAAACTTATACGCTTATAACTTGATTGTGTAATCAAAGTTTTTTATATCAAATTCTATGAATAGAAGGACAACTTGAGCAATCTTCGTGACATCTTTTTGTTTTTATTATTCATAATAAACAAAAAAGAAAACAAGGTTATTAAAAAGTTATTGAAAATTGTATGAAGTTTTAATTTTATTTTCCTTAAAATCTTTTATAATCTTTTATAATATGCTGGACTTTATTTAAATTAATCAAAAAAAAATAATTATATATACATATACATATACATATACATACATATATATATATATATATATATATATATATATATATAWATATATATATATATATATATATATATATAATTTATTCTACACAATATACGAAATTTATTCTACACAAAAATAAAATTTCTGAAAAAGAATCTTTTTACTTACATTTGAAAATATAGTACATTTGAAAAAGTATCGAGTAAGTATGTTTTCTTTTTTTCTTCATAAGAAATATTGCATTCTTATATCTAGACACAGTTATTTATATTTTTATAGCATGGATACTCTGTAGGAATTTTCACCATCTCTTCAATTTAACGGCTCGACTACCGTGTGCACTGTGCCGATATATCGATAAGATATTTTATGCGTTTCACTGCGACTGTATCAATATATGACTGTACATTCAAGATAATGTTAAAAGTAACTTTGACGAATTAAGATAACGCCTATATATAAATAATACGATAGTATGATATGTACGGTACAGTATATATGGTATATACGGTACGGCGATAATTAATGATACAAGAACAATAATGGATACATCTAAAAAATCAGCGAATTAAATTTCTATTTTTCTATTTTTATTTAAAAAATAAATTATGCATGTATAAGAAATTGGCATTAATATATAGCTAAAAACTATAATAGAAATATCAATTAGCAATGTTTCTCGTGATATTAATGTAATATCTCAACACTGACTCTTAAGGATTAACAATGAATTATTATCAATATATCGATTTTATCCTATATTTTAGAGATTTTTTTGAGCAAACAAATTACGTTGTTTTTTGACTAAATAAAGTAAGATTTTTAAAATAAATTAAGATTATTGATAAAATAAAGTAAGATTATAATTACTGATTCCACTGTAACTTTAAAATTGCAATTAAATAAATATAAACAGTAAATTAAATTAAATTTAAATTCATAAATATTTTTCAATATATTTTTATTAAATGCATGGTCTCTATTACTCTTCAACTTTATCGATTTTATTTCAATTACATTCGTTATACAAGAAAAATTGTAGAACAAAAATTAGCAATAGCAAAAAGTAAAATCAAATAAAAAATTACAAAAATAATATAATTAAACAAATATAATTGCGCAAAAAATAAAGGTATAATCTTTATGTAATTTTTCATTTTTGATTAATGTTTCCCAAAATATCGACAGTTAGTAAATTATCAATGTGCAATACTATTAGCACCGACGATCGCGTTTATTATTCTCGATACAAAACGGTACAAAACTAGTAATGTTTTTCAATTATCCACGAGATCATTTGATAATCGAAAATTTGTCCTTGGCTGACTTTCTTTAATAATGCACTTCGTCGATGTCTCTGCATTTTCATATTTCGTATTTCAATATTTCAACTTCATTCTTTTTAAACCATAAAATATGCGCACGCGTGCGCACATAAAAAAAGCCTCCATAAAAAATATAAAAAACTTACAAAATACTGGAACAGAACGCAATGTCAAGTCAAATTCTCAACAGAGAAAAGGTAAAAAGAATATAAGAAGTTAAATGGAAATATCATGATTTTTTTGCAAAGCAGAAGGAATATTCTTAGTTATGATTCGAAAAAGAAACAGTTGACTATCCTAATCTGATTTTCAATTAGAGAAGAGGTATGCTATCGACGGCGAGCAAAGCGGACATGTTCGCGTTTTAAGTGGAACCCATCTACTGGCGCCTTTATATGCACATAGAACTATGTAGCCATGAATATTTCCGGCGGGTAACACACGGTCTTCGATTATGTTCCGTGTTATGTATTTATAATAGATTGTGTTTGGTTCTATTCCGTGTTATGTCTACAAAATATGGTTCATATGATGCATAATAATGCGATATTGCATAAGTATAATAATAATAATTAAAAATTGGAATAATTTAAGAGACTAAAGAAAAAAATTAAAAATGTAAAAAAGCAAGTACTTTTCATTTTAACAGTGTTTCTATACAAAACATATATATATAAAAGACGCAATAAAAAGGATCAAATACTATTGCTTAGAGATATTTATTACAGAAAGATGTACAAGCAGCTTTAACTTTTTAGGTTGTTCCGTTTTGACGAAATATATTACGATAGAAACCTTGATTGAATTTGGAATTTTCCTATATAAATTATATGTTTTCAATTTTAGAGAGAGAATTTATATAAAGTTTGATAAAAACAAATTAATCTGTATATAGAGAATCTTCATCCCCGCCAATTAAAGTTTCGAGAACGGTTGACTTTGCTAATCGAAACTTTAATTGTTAATAACTAATTTTTAATTAAAGATGTACAAACGAAAACGTCGATCGAGAAATGTATTTTTTAAAAATGTCATTAGATCGGCCGTTTAGCAATTTTTCTGGATAGAGGAAGTAGAGAAGGAAAAAAACTTGAAAATGCCTGGACTAAAAATGGAGAATGGAGGGTATTCACGAAGCTTAAGATGGATAGGACAAATAAACATGAGAGAAGAATCAGTAACAAGATCATAACGAGCAGTCATCGATGACAATCGATTTTTGCCATTGATTTTCAGAGCAAGCTTTTTTCCTTTAACAGTTACAATATATTCAAACGTGTGAACTATGGTATCAACAATGAGCAAATCAGTTTGAAATAGTTTCAATCAATTAAAACATAGTTTAAAATAAATATTATTGATGCTTGGTGCAGCTTATGGCTTAATAATGCGCAAGTAAACGGATTCCATCAGAGAGAAATCTGAGAGGGGTCGTTTTACGTAGAACGTTTTTTCTAGGCTGTACAGCAGCGCTAACTGGATCCATTTTTGAGCTGGCGGAACTACATGGCCAAATCCACTTTACGGTGATAAAGTAAACGGGTGAGCTTGGTTCACGTCCGTGCTAGATCTATATTATGGAGCGTTGTAAATCATATAGCCACGGATATTTCCGGGGGATAACACGATTATCGACTTTATTTCGTATTTCGTTCTATTCCTACTATGTCTATAAAATTGCGTAATAAAGTATTAGAAAAATAATTCAAAAATTTAAGAATAATTTAAGTCTAAAAAGACATTAAAAATAAATAAAAAAGCAAACCTATTTCATTTTAAGTTTCTGTGTAAAATAGAAATAATATGTTCATAATGTGCTATACATGAGTAAAATTTATACATGAATAAAATATATAATTTTTTAGTAAAATTATTTTGGATATTTCTTGAAAGAGATTTAAAAATATAAATTTTGTTAGTTTAAACTGGGGTAAAAAGTGTGCTGATTATGACAACAAACAAATCAATAATGTCAATACTCGGAAAACTTTTCAAAAAAAGTATAAAATGTCAATGTAAAGCAAATTCTTCATAATTGTCGTTTATCAAAAGAACATAAAAATTTAATATGGCAAAAATGGGTTAGCCTGTAAAGGCCCTCCACCACCCCCGCTGATTGTAATTGGCGGTCCTCATTCTTTTAGCTAACCCGTTTTTGCCAGATTAAATATGATTCTACATTTTGCATTTCTCACAAAAACGCGTCAATACTTAATTTCGATATGAATTAAATGATTTGTCAATAAACATATAAATGGCTGCTTTTAAGGTTTTATTTCTTAAAGCTCTATAAATCTTAAAAGAAGAACGAGCATTACTATTTTCATCGAGTTCAAGGATGGATAATTAACCAACTTGATCTTCCCGCCGAATGGAACGCCAACAGTGAGACCGCTGGGAATACGACCGACCTCTCTCGTAACACGTTCAACGCACGTCTAACGTCGACGAGGCTTTCATAACCACGATACAAAGGCTGGTAGACGAGACTGGCCACCGGTGACACTTTCTGGGGTGCCAATGTCCGCCCGAACGTCTCGTGCAAAAATCGCGGTTAATTCGGCTTATCGGC
>JANQDE010000910.1:4168-22950 GCA_037157785.1 Cephalotes varians | reverse complement strand
TTCTTTTGTGTGTGTTTTAGTAAGATATGTATTATTCAATTTGTGTAACGATGCATCCTTCCGGACAACAGATGCATCGTTATGACACGCCGAACCGCGTCAAAATTCAAAGCCGCTAATGGCTAAGTCCGCGTTCGGGACCGCTCGCAGCATCCCGAACATCCGCGAGCACCGGCACCCCACCACCGCCGAGCACGGGCCCCCTCTCCGCGTCGAGCGCCGAGAGAAGGGGAGCCCGCTTATTATTTTAATTACCTGTCAATTTTTGACAGTAAGCGGCCGGCCAGGTATATAAACCGGTCGGACCGCTATCAAGCACGCCAGTCCTAGCGATCCGATCCTAGAGACCAGCTCTGAATCCGCTTCCTAAGCAATCTATCAGAGATTTCGGGACCGAGAGTACTCGGTCTTCGTCGAGCGTACTCGACTCTCTACAATCCGCATCTGAGATACTGGGATCGCAAGATCTCCGCCGAGCGTACTCGACTCTCAGATATTCCGAATCCGCATCTGAGATACCGGGATCGCAAGATCTCCGCCGAGCGTACTCGACTCTCGGATATTCCGAATCCGCATCTGAGATACCAGGATCGCAAGATCTCCGCCGAGCGTACTCGGCTCTTGGATACTCCGAACCGTTATCGAGGAACCGGGATCGACAGATCTCCGCCGAGAGTACTCGGCCCTTAAGGCAAATCACGGGGCCATTGCATAGGCCCCGCTGCACCGAGCAAGCAACCAAACCACCGCGTGCACAAATTAAAATTTCTCGACAGCGCGTGCGCCGCGCGCGCCGCGTCCGTCTCGGCCAATCGGCTCGCCCGATCGCACCGCGCACCGGTCTTACGCCACCGCGCTGCCGCGTGATACGCTCCGCGAGACGAACTCTTCGATCCGTACGAATTGAGACCGCGAAACTGCATTAACTCACACCGACAATTGTATATACCGCGTTCTTAGTTTATCATATATACCGAGCACGCATACAAGGTGCATTCACACCGACAACTGTATATACCGCGTTCTTAGTTTATCATACACACCGAGCACGCACACAAGGTGCACTCACACCGACAACTGTATATACCGCGTTCTCAGTCTATCATACACACACACGCACACTTACACACTGCGGTTTATAATTTACTACACGTACACACACACACACTCACTTTCACCGACACACACGCACCGCGTGAACAACTTGTAAATATAAATATATATGCTTGAATAAAACGTTCTCTGTTAACCGATAAAAAACCGAGTTGAGTCTCTGCTGGCCCGAACCTAGAAATCCCGACGAGCACATCCGGCAAAAATCATTACGAACCCGATACCGAAAGACGAACCGTTACAAATTTATATCACATAATTATCATTATCTAATTATATTATCCTATAAATTACCATCATTATAAGCGCAAATTATTTCTTTTGTGTGCACTTCAGTTGTAAGATATATATATAAACAAAAATAATTTAAATAAAAATAAAAATAAAAATAAAAATAATAATAAAGATTTTATCGCTCGTTTGTTTGCAAAGCAAAGGAAGAAAAAAGCGGCCAAGGACGAGCTATGTTAGAAGTCAAATTTTATTATAATATTTAAGAGTCAAAATTGTTTATTAAAATACGTTTCGACTATACATAGTCTTCTTCAGTTTTTTAAAAATTTTAAAACAATTNACGAATGGATTTAATCATACCATGGACTTCCAAGTATTTTGAATTTCTACATTGCGGACGTAATTGTATGCTATTTTTTACCCTAGTTTCTGTATTCAATATCCTATATGACACTCGTTGCGCTCAAGACCTTAACTTTTTAAACATCCGACACTCGTTTTTTGTGCTAATACCTAATTAAGGACTCATGTCTTAACGTCAAGTCCTTAAATTGTTTTAAAATTTTTAAAAAACTGAAGAAGACTATGTATAGTCGAAACGTATTTTAATAAACAATTTTGACTCTTAAATATTATAATAAAATTTGACTTCAGATATATATATATATATATATATATACTATTCAACTATGTCTTAGCTACTATAAGTTGTACTCCTTAATGGTATTATATCGACTACTATACATCTGCGATCATTTTTTTTTCTTTTTTTCTTTCGTTATATATAATTCATACGTGGAACATAATGTGCCACGTATGACTTAAGGGGGAAAGTGTCACGTATCGATAATTAATTTACGAGTAGAGAACGGCTGACTTATCTCAGCATAAAGCAGGAAAGAATAACACCCTCTACGAAGGGTCGCTAACAGGCCTAAAGATATAAACAACCAGCATATCAGTAATTTTTTTATTTACGAGTCAATCTCAATAAATATAACAAAACACACGGAATTGACATAAACTGACATTTGATATGTAGGGCCGCTAGAAGGGCCCGAAGTTATTAAACAAAAATCGAGATAAATCCTTCTCTCTTGAGAAATTCATGCGTGGTGGTGGTAAATTTTTGGGTATAAATAGAGACGAAAAACGCAGAGCAGAGCAGAAAGAAAGAGTCTCGAAGTCAGTATCAACTTATTCTCCACGAATTTACACCTTCTTTCCTCAAATTGTCTCTATTTTTACGTCGTCGCTATTAAGTTCTCTCGCAATCCTGTAATCTCACGAAAAGAAATAATAAAGGTACCTTACAGTAATAACATAACTAGCTTGGTTTTTTTTGGAATCTGACTTGTAGTTAGAATTTATATCGGTCGCCTCCGAAAATGGACTTGGACCTTTTCGCTAACAAAGATCGTAGCGGATTGGTTTCTGACGCTGCTTAAGTGCAGTGGCTGCTAAAGTCTGTTCTCGACAAAGTTTTCCGTTGTCCTTACACCCAAACTGAGCCTACTTTTACGCTGCCGAAGAGTGTAGCGGATTGGGCTTATCGCTGCCCCGCGTAGCAATTTCTGGTTCACTTTGGGAATTCGGTCGTAATTAACATTCATGAAGAAAAGAGGAGGAAAGCGGGTTCAAATCAAATGGCTCAGATTTCAAATAAAACAGGCCTTCGATTTACACAAAGATCTTTTCCACTTACTTAACACCCTCCAAAAATTAGAAACAAGCCTTCAGATTGAAAATCCTCACACCTATCACTTAAGTCCTCTCGATTTTGAAGTAAATTATCCTGACTATCGACAAATATCCCAAACGGATCCCCGCTATTCCATTTATAAATTACGGTATCTTTTCGGTCCCGAGGATTAAAGTCCGCGCAACTAGTCCAACTCCCGGGTAGAATACTTAAATGTATTGACACAAAAACGGACGACTTGACGAAACGTGACAATATCATCGATATATCTATAGTAAAATGGTACTTCATTTACATAATTTTCTAGCTCTTGTTTCTAAGTCTTGCATTACGATATCTGCTATGACAGGTAATAATGGAGAGTCCATGGGGTGCCAAATTTTTGTTTGTAGATCATATTGTTGAACTTAAAGTATGTAGAATCCAATATTATTTTTACAGCGTTAATAAATTCTGTCTTAGGGATCTTAGTGCCTCTACTTATATAAGCCCATCTATTAGAAATACTTTCAAATATTAGGTTCAACGGAATATTAGTGAATAAAGAGATTACATCCAATGATATGAGTTCATAACTATCGCTTCTCAAGGACAGCCTTTTTAATTTTTTGACTAGTTGAAAGCTATTTTCTATGTAACTAAAAGGTTTGTCAATATTTTTTGAAATTATTTTGTGTAAATAATTTGCTATTGCGTGTGTGGGGCTATCGATTGAAGAAATGATAATCCTGAAAGTGTTATAGCCCGAAAAGCTATATATGATAAGTATTAAATATTAAATATTAAAATAAGTGAATCGTATAGCAACCGAAATGTCTATGCAGCAAGAATTAACGACCGCGCGAAGGCCACTGCGAAAGCGGAAGATTTTTGTAAGATGATCCACTTACGAAGGCGATTGCGAAAGTGCAAGCTAGAACTTCAATTATAAAGTCTTCGCTTGCACTCGGACTTTGAACTGATACCTTCGCAATAAATCTCCGATTTCCTTAATCAGCACCGGGACGATGACCGCCCGGGCCGATTAATAAATACAGGGGTTAAAAAGAAGAACCGTCAACGCGAGGCGGGCAGTCCTAAATCAGAAATACACGCGTCACGTAAGACCGTCGTCAAGTTTCACGCAAGGACGCGAGCACACGAGTGACCCTACGCTATCTCCGAAACCCGAGACGCTCGACGTCGTTACGCGTAGGCCATTGTCGCAACGAGCGAGGTGAAGTAATATCAAGTTACGTGAAGCAAGAATAACCAAACGACGACTGTTATGTTATTACGTATATTTTAAAATAAACTAACTGAGAAATCAAATAAAAACAGAACAATCCTCTTGTGGTCCTTGGATCTCAACCCTTAATTCGGCCCAAAATTCCGAACGAACCCCGTGCCTCACGCAGGGGCACAACAATTTTGGTGGAAGCGGTGGGATAACCGAAAGATCACACCAGGATCGTCATTAAGGACCTGCAAAACACAAGCGTGTACAGGCAGGCACGCCAGCTAGTAAATTAAATTGACAGACATCGACCGGCTAAAGCCAGGAATCGATTCGAACTCAAGTGCAAGGCGCATTACACGTAAACGCAAGCACGTATCACCAAAGAAGCCATGTGGTGACGTAAACAACGCATTCTACGACAACGCAGCGTCGGAGCACGAGCATTAAGCCGTTAGCCATATTTACTCGTCGAAGAAACTGCAGCATCAGTAGCCAGCCGACACCGGACACCGAACTACAAGCATCGAGCCGCCAGCCGTACTACCAGCGAAAATGCGGTACTTATGTAAGTCCGAAAAATTTATTGTACAAACTAATTGCGTGAATGTCGGAAGGGACTAATCATCTCCGACCACCGATTGCGAACCGATCATGGCTACTTAGCGAATCAGCGCCGCGAGCCGCTAGATTAAGCGCGACTCAGCAAGCTAGTATAGATAGCGTACGCGACAACTTAGAAGCGCGATATTCAACTGAACGCGAAGTCGAATCGTCCGAGAGCGTCGTCACCGAGCGCGAATTTCCATTTACAAAATTCGACGAGAGCCTATTCGTGACTAATCCGACTGACCCCACTGACGAAATTCGACGCGAGACTAGATGACCAAGACCCTACAGAAGCAGAACGCCTAGCAACATATCTCTACACCGAGAGTTTTTATTAACTTCCTACGAAAGTGACATATTCGACCTGGAAGAAATTTACCGGCATTTGAGAGGCGAAATGTCCGTAACGCGCACCCCACCTGAACATGCCGCAGCAAACGCAACAACAGACGCGGACCACGACATATCTCTTCAAGTAGCACGCCAGCTAGAGCAACAAATTGCAGAAGGACGGAACTGTCGCGCACCAAGACGCGAAGATACGGAAAATTATGCCGCCTTATTAGAATTATTACGGGAGATGCGCGTAGAAGTACGATCGCTAAGCGAACGAATGACACGGATGGAGGATAGCAATCGAAATATAAACCGGCAGGGAACTAACGAAGACTTTAGCAGAGCCTACGGTCGAGATGAGCGAGATATTCCACATCGTCGTAGCACATCTCCGGACTTCTTATCATTGAAAGAGGCGAGAGCCATGATCCCCGAGTTCGATAGATTCATCGCGACATAAATTGCAAGAATTCTTAAACACGTGTACATTCGCGATACGGAATATAAATCCTGCAAAAGAAGAAGCATTAGTCCGATCCATTTTATATACGAAGCTGAAGAATAAGGCAATGCAAGATTTTGAGACGCGCGAAATCCAAACATACGAGGAATTAAAACGGCAACTTGAAACTTGTTACTTAACAAAACAAAGCATGCAAACAACGCATTTGCAAATCGATTTTAACTCCCTCAAGCAGAAACCGATTGAGACAGCACACGCTTTCGGGCAACGCGTAAATCTGCTCGCCATAAAATTATACGAATCGATGATTGAAGGAAGAGAGCACTCTCCCGTATTTAAAAACGCGATTCAGTAAACCATAAAGGAACAAGCACTAATTAATTTCCAGATAGGATTACGCGACGAACTTAAAATAACTCGTTCGATCGCAAAGATACACAACACTCCAAGAAGCAATAACGAGCGCTAGTGCGAAAGAAAAACTTATCGGGCCAACAAGAGCTAACAATTACGCAGGCAAAAATCAACCCGAAACAACTCGTTCGCGATAGGATCAAAATTCAACTTCGAAATGTTTTAAATGCGGAAAAATCGGGCACTATGGACGCGACTGTCGAAGCAGCAAGTACGCGCTACCGAAACCCGAGAGACCCTCGCGAGTAAACGCGATAAACAAATTCTGTAAACATTGCAAGAAAACAGGGCACAGCCGCGACGAATGTTGGCATCTGAATGGACGACCAGGAATTAGTATAAAATCTCCGGAGCAAAAGAAAAAAACGCGTAAAGAAAACGAAAGCGATCGAAAGAAACCACGGCAAAAGAAGCGAGATTCCGAGTCGGCAAGCGGTAGCAGCGATAGCGAAGAAGACGCAAGAAAGAAACAGCTGCGGATGGTCGTTGAGTATCGAGTTACTCATATCAACGATAAGCCATACGCGCGTGCTAAGCCGGAGTTGCTAATAGTGAAATTACCTGTGCGCGAAACCAAGAAAGAGCATATCAATATGCTATACGATTCAGGTTCGACAATTTCATTAATGAAACTAAAAAAATTGAAGGACGACGCGTTAATATATGAGAATAAAATTGCATTTACCGGAATAACCGGACATGAGATACACACTCTGGGAAAGGTCTATGCAACAATTAACGTAGACGGACACACCATAAAACATGCATTTTATGTAATAAACGACGACACACCCATTGAACATGACGGCATTTTAGGAATCGATTTCCTTCGAAAGCATCCCGTAAAGTGTAATTTTCAAAAGGCCGAATTAAGGATTAAAAACGCCGTAATGAAGCTTCATCCATTCAGCAAGGTGATATTAAAACCGCGCAGCGAAACAGTCATAAGAGCTGCAATCAGTCAAAATCGAGAAGGCATAGTCTGTGCCAACGAGCCGATACCAGGAGGGTACATAGGGAATTGCCTAGTTAAGCCCGAAAAATACACGTGTCCTATATGTGTTATTAATACGACAAACAGAGAAGTCGAGATACAGACGCCACTCGTAACTCTCGAGAAAGTGGAACGTGACACCGTAGCCAAGATGTACGCCGTTCAAGCAATTAAAAACCGCAAGCCGATCATCCCCCGAGCCGAACGTATTTGACAATTAAGAATACAACATTTGAATTCGGAAGAAAAACAGGCTATCAAACGGATGTGTGAAGATTATCAAGATATATTTCATTTAGAAGGAGAACCGTTAACAAATACAGCGATCGTGGCCCACGAAATAAATACACGCGCCGAYACTGCACCGGTGAATGTGAGATCATATCGTCTTCCAAAAAGATATAAAACGGAAGTAAACCGGCAAACACAAGAAATGTTAAAAAATAAAATAATAAGGACAAGCGTAAGTCAATGGAACGCACCATTACTAGTGGTACCCAAGAAGGCCGACGCGTCCGGAAAACCAAAGCTCCGAGTAGTGGTAGACTTCCGCAAGTTGAATAATCTAACAATAGGCGACTCATTTCCATTGCCAAATGTTACCGAAATCTTGAATCAGTTAGGAAACGCCAAATATTTCACAACGCTGGACTTGGCGTCAGGATATCACCAGATACTGATGGCCAAGAAAGATAAACAGAAGACAGCTTTTTCAACGCCCTACGGACATTACGAATTAAATCAAATGCCGTTTGGACTAAAGAATACACCAGCAACATTCCAGCGATTGATGAATTCTGTCTTAACGGAAATTCAAGGACTTAAATGTCTAGTTTATTTAGATGACATTGTCATCTATGGAGCAAACCTAGAAGACCACAATAAGCGACTCGAAGAAGTGTTACAAAGCCTTCGAAAAAATAATTTAAAATTGCAGCCGGACAAGTGCGAATTTCTGCGCAAAGAAACAATTTACTTGGGCCATATTATTTCAGAGAACGGGATATCTCCAGATTCTTCAAAGTTAACAGCAATAAAGGAATTTCCCACATCAGGGAAAGTCAAAGACATACGATCCTTCATAGGTTTAGCAGGATATTACAGGAAATTTATAGCTGACTTTTCAAAAATAGCTAAACCGTTAACGAAAAAATCAGAAAAATTCGAATGGACCGCAGAGCAACAAAACGCATTCGAAACGTTAAAAGAAAAATATAATGACACAAATACTATCTACAGATCCTCGACTAACAGAGAGATGTAGAGGACTAGTAAATGGAATAGACTCGATAGCAAAGTCGTTATTCGGTACAATGGACGTGTTACGTCCAAACCCCGAAGGTTTTGTTTGTATAAATTGGAAGGAAAGAAAAGGAGGTGATATGGAAGGACGTATTCAGTAACATTATCTCGCAGGCATACGCACAGTGGCGCGTGCTGCGAGTCGAACGCACTTTTATGGCTCCGGAATATGGGTCACATCCCGAAAGGACGCTATAACGCCTTTTTCCGAGAGCAGTGCGGTCGTCGGTCCTAATTCGAGTCAAGGAAACGACGTTAATCCCTTTAACTCGGGACTGAACCACGTGCGATCTCTGAGGGCAAGGAAACGACGGGCGAGGTCGTTGAATTTAATTAGCATATATACAAAGCGAGAACGATTTTTGCTAACAATTAAAATTTATTGAGTAAAACAATCAATATGAAATATAAGTAATTATCGAGTATCCGCAATACATTATTAGAGAATCAGGCGATTTTTATAAACGTATTTATGTGTAAATGTGTGAAAGAGTACGGGCGGAGCGAAGTAAAGTGAAAAAATATATTTATATATATATTTGTATTCATTTGTAGATTATTGATTATCTTCGAAAAGGTGGCTGAGGAAAGAGGAAAGAACTTTCAAAAAATCATATTGAAATTATAAGAGATAGGAGAATGGGGAAGGAAAACTAAAATGTGATAATTCATTTAACATTTCCAAATATTCCAATTCATTTTAATAAACTTATTAGGGCCGTTCCGTTGATTCCGTCGATTTACTGATATTTAAAGAGACATTGTTGGGGGTAATCGAACTGGTTGCATTTTGCTGAGATTACTTTTCTCAAGGACTTATAAAATCGAAATAAGAGATTATTTAATTTCGGTTATTTAATTTCGGGAAATACGAGTGTTTTGCTCAAACATTCTAATGGGTATTGACAAAGGGAAGAAGATAGCTGGATGAACAATAATAAAAAAAAGATAAGAAGTCCACCGTAATTGACTTCTGTAGATGGGTGAATGAAAGGATAAAGAGTCCACCGTGTAGGTTGACTTCTATGATTTCGGGATCAAGTTATTGAATATTAGTTCAAATAATAACGACGGAATCCGTAGGAGAAACCGTAAGATCTGGGGTTAATTAGGTATATAAATATGCGTTGTGACTTACTATTTGATGACCGCTGGACTTCGCGGCTGCTAGCTGATATGAACTTATACTGCTGAGAGCTGCTAGCCGATTTTGTGAAACTCGCGATGTAAACTGAGTAACGGAAGCACTATCGTAATAATTGGATAAGCAAGAAGCGAGCGTGCTCAAAACGTCGCGGTTTATATAGGAATCTTTTAGGGGGTGGATTTCTTGTGGGATGGTTCAAGTTGGTTGATTTCAAGGTTTTGGTTGGTAGGATACCAACTCTTCCTTCGTAATCAATCTTTCAAATCTCCAAAATTTCGTTGGAGCTTCTCACATTAGATTCGCTCCACCCGCAACGTAAATCTTATCCTACGCTTGTTAATTGGCGTTTCATTATAGTTTGTATGACTTTTCTACGATCATCTATTTGCGCAGGTTCGGGTCTTCACTTGCCCGCCCCTGTTTCCTAAAGAGAGGGCAAGAAAATTCTCATGGCACCTTCCAGAAATATTACTTGTTTCATTCATTAATTTTTTTGTTTATCGCTGAGTCTTCTTTTATTAGAGGCTGCAGGAATCACGAATCCTGTTAAAAGTTTATGAATTCGTGGTTCCYTCCATATGTTGTCACGACTTCGCAGGACCCATTGATTCATATCAATGTTTAAAGAATGTTTCGTTTTGGGTAATTTGTTTGTTACATTTAGAGTACCTGCCACCTGGGTACTGATTTTGTTTACGTGTGAACCAGATAAGACCGGCAAAATCATGCTCTTGTTTAGTTTCTTTTGTCAAAGTCGCATCTGGAAGGTTCCTTGTGAGGTTATTTGTATTACACGAAATGACAACATACAGAATAAAAGGGAAATTCTATCGGGCTTATTCCCCGCTTGCCAGGTGACCGTTACGCTTGAGTTTCGTGTGCTTCTTATTCTAATAGATTATTTTGTTAGTTTTTATTGAAATAAGGAAATCGTGGAGTCCTCAGGACGTAACAGACGCAAACGATGAAAAACTAATAAACGAACAAATACGGCTACTACAAAATAAGCAACTGCCGCTACAACACGCGGCACAGAACCAAATAACTGTACTAAACACGACGATTGCGCATATGGGAAACATAGAAACTATAATTGATCGAAACGAAAAATTATTACAAAGGCAAATAATGAGTATTTAGACCGAGAAGAAATAAACGAACATTGTATAGTACTTATAGCAGTTATAACGGATCTAATACGTGACGCGGAAAATATAATGGAATATCTTACATATATTCAAAAGGAATCTATGCATCCTAACCCACTGACATAATCGCGCAACTAAAAGAGGCGACACAGCAATTACCGCAGGGATTATATTTCCCTTTCAAAGTCCACGCCGAGGATTGGCTAACCATCGAAAGGCATACCGAGATAACCGCGTTCTGCGACAAAACAAATATATACATAATATTACGTTTACCGTTAATAGCGCAGCCTACCTACGATTTTGTTAATGTAATCGCGTTACCGATACACGATTATGATAATGTATTTACCGCGACGGAAATAAATAATAACTTAATCGCGATCGACAGAGATAAGCTAACATATCTAAAGTTAACACAAAATGACTTAGATAACTGCGTAAAGGATAACTCACAATATATATGCACACACTCGATACCAATATACCGTGTGAATTTAAATGCATCATGCGAGATGCAAATGTACATACAACGGCAACAGTATTACCAAAACTGTAATAAAAAGCATATAATCTCAAGCGAATTTTGGATTGCAATGAACCAACCACACACTTAGCTGTATTCGATCGCCGCCGAACAACACGTAGTCATTGAACGCGACGGACGACACAAACATGAAAAAATAATAAAAAATACTAGCAAAATAATATTAAAAGGTAAATGCAGACTAACAACACCCGACGTTACAATACAGTTTAGAGAAATGGTCTTTCAAATGGAGACAGAATCATACCTGCCTGAAGCAAACATGACGCTCCTACGCGACTAAAAACCACTGACAAACAATAAAACGCTAGACAGTATATTACAACAGCGGGCAGAATTAAGAGAACTAAAAACAAAACTAGAAAAAATTAACAATATAGAAAACAGTGAACAGGAATTTTTTACGAAAAAGCAGTTTATATATCCAATGGCATCAAGTGGCATAATTATGATAATTGTAACAATCATTGTAGCGTATATAATCATACAGCGAAAAAATAAAAATAAGAACGTAAAACGACCTATTGAAACGATAGAAGATAACTCCCACGAATTGTATAGACTACCGAGGTCAATATTAAAACGCAGTCAAAGTACACRATATTAATTAGGATATATAAACGATTATATTATATTATTATAAACGGGAAATCTTGTAAAGAAAATAAGTAATATTATAAAAATAAGAAAAACTTTGTAAACTCCGTTTTTTTTTAATAACGGGGGAGGGCCGAAAGACTATATATGATAAGTATTAAATATTAAATATTAAAATAAGTGAATTGCATAGCAACCGAAATGTCTATGCAGTAAGAATTAACGACCGCGCGAAGGCCACTGCGAAAGCGGAAGATTTTTGTAAGATGATCCACTTACGAAGTCGATTGCGAAAGTGCAAGCTAGAACTTCAATTATAAAGTCGCTTGCACTCGGATTTTGAACTGATACCTTCGCAATAAACTTCCGATCTCCTTAATCAGCACCGGGACGATGACCGCCCAGGCCGATTAATAACCCGAAATACAGGGTTAAAAAGAAGAACCGCCAACGCGAGGCGAGCAGTCCTAAATCAGAAATACACGCGTCATGTAAGGCCGTCGCCAAGTACGCGAGCATACGAGTGACCATGCGCTATTTTCGAAACCTGAAACTCTTGAACGCTCGATGTCGTTACGCGTAGGCCATTGCCGCGACGAGCCGGTGAAGTGCGAGTGATATCAAGTTACGTGAAGCAAGAATAACCAAACGGCGACTGTTATATTATTATGTATCTTTATTAAATAAACTAACTGAGAAATCAAATAAAAACAGAACGATCCTCTAGTGGTCCTTGGATCTCAACCCTTAATTCGTCAAGAATCCCGAACAAATCTCGTGTCTCACGCAGAGGCACAACAAAAGTATGACCTGGTTTGTGAATTTTTGGCAACCCATAAGCTCTCGGTAAATTTCCCTCGCTGCAATAAATCGAATTATACATGGAATTTGTTATATAATCTTTGCTTTTCCATCTTGCGAGAACATCTCTAATATCGCTAGTGAGTTTTTTAGTTGGATCTTTATTGATTTTAATATAAGAGTTCGTGTCATTCAACATCTCTTCGATTGTATTAGTGTAATTCTCCCTATCCAAAGCAACCGTGATATTTCCCTTGTCTGCCCTCGATAATATTCGGATTGCTTTTTATAAATTTTTTTGTAGTGTTTAATAAATTGTTGATCTTCACGTTTAACGGATCATTATAAAGTGTCATAGATGTGATGTTGTGTATTAATGGAATGGATCTGTTTCTTATTTCGGTTTGTGTATCGGAATGTAGCTTTTTATGTTGTTTTCTATGTTCTTAATTAATTGATAAATATTAATGGCAAATTCGATTGGTGTGCACTCACTCCGTCCCAGTGGCTGGTAACATTTGGTTACTAGATACACGTGCTCGGAGTGCGTATTTTTATACTGAACTGAGTGCGGGTACTTGCACTAACCTAGGTGCGATAATTTGCACTGACCCAACTCAGTGCAACTAGTAACTTCTTGAACACCAACATGTACGACCTATATAACTTGTAACCATAAAAACTTTCTTCTTCTTTAGTCTATGGCTCCGATCCATGGTGGCTGGTCAACATTTTTTCATAGAGAAAAAGGAGATAATTTAAAGAAGGGACGAGGGAAGGAAGATCTTTTGGCTCAAAATAGTTGTCCATATCAAAATTTCACAAGAAGTGAATATAATACAACGTAAAAAGTACTTTATAAAACTAAAAATAGGTGTATAAAAATAAAAGAAATATACATATACAAGTTTAAATTTTGTTTATATTGTTAAAACTATTATAAGTATATTATTACTATTACTATATATATGTTTAAAGTATTACATATACATCTTCAATATATACTGTATATCGTTTGCCTAAATTTTTGTATAATTTTAGCTTTAAGTATATTACATTTTAATACTTTGTTTAACTTTTGTCACAGGTTTTCGTCACAAGAAAATCATGGATGCTAATACAGATAAAAATGAAGTATCATTTGCTTGGTGTGACGAAAGTATACGTTTATTGTTGGATAAGTACGAGCAATATTTGCCTTTAATTGGACCTATGAAACAATTTAAAAGTAAAAAAGTAATGTGGATACAAATATCTAATGAATATATTAACAGAACTAAACATTGAACGAAGCGCTATACAATGTGAGAATCGTTACAAGACCATATTAAAACGTAAGGTGCAATCTGTGAAAAACAATCAACAATCAGGTGCAAAGAGAACAAGAGTAGAATATGAAGAAGAATTAAACAAGATAAAAGCAATAGATGACAGTTTGGAACCTGAAATTTTGCAAGGTCCTGGGAAAATAATTGAAAAGAATAAAAAAAATATACCAAAGGATTATAAAGCAAAAGAGACAAAGAAAAAAATGACTGTAAGTGAGACTTTGTTACAGATTCAAAAAGAAAAAGAAGAAAAAAGACAGAAAAGACATGAAAGACTTGAGATATTACGTGACTTTATGAAGATATTTTCAACAGATAATAATACAACTGATAATGATAACGAATAGAAAATTTATAATTTTTAACTTTATATAAAATTGAAATGCGTAATTGGAAAATGTTATAAACTCGCAAATATTTTAATATTTTGCATTACATAGAATTTCGATTATCCAATTTAATGTGAACTAGATGTATCCAGTTAAAAAAACATGTTTTAGATAGAAATATCTATAGTAAATAATCGGTGTATTGGACAATCGAGATTCTGCTATGATTCTAAAGACTGTTAATTATAGATTATAGATTATGGATAGTAATGACTGAAGACAATGTTTGTTTAATATATTATTGAGGATTAGTCTTTAATGCGTTATGTATACCAGAGAGAGATTTTTTTTTGTTGTGTAATACAAAAAATTTTTTTTTATACGTTATGTGATACTAAGATAATCTTTTCTTTAAACGTTCTGTGCTAAAAGTTATTTAATTATATATATGGAGATTATTATGATCTTCATAAAGTGTTGATAAATATTTTCTAAAAAAGGATATGCTGCATTGCCTGAAAAGTAATCTTCTGATATAGCTTGTATCTCATATATAAAAATGATAATTATTTAATGAAAATGATAACTGGAATATTCTTGCAAAGCCGTTTTTTTATATATGCTGTAAAAAGTTATCATTTTTTATTATTGATACTACACATAAACTATTTTATGCTAATCTAAAAAAAAATTGATTTACTTCATTCGAAACTGCATTAATAATCTGAAAGAAATTAATATTCTTATATTCTTTAAAATGTTTGTTAAAATAGATTTTAAAATGTGTACTAATGAATAAAAAAATTTTATTTTAAAGGAAGATTTATTTGTGCACACACACACATGTTTATTTTTTGTTACATGATTTCTAATTAAAAGGCAATATATTATAAATAATATCTCTTATTTATAATCTTTATATATTTTATATCTTTATATATTTATAATTTATAATCTCTTATTATAAATAATATTTTTTATTTCACCTTGTATCCTATCATTTGGATTCTGTTCATTGTAGATGTGCCTCTCATTATATTCTACATCATCAATATCTACTTCATCAATATCATTTAAATCATCATTATTCATGATACATAAATTATGTAAAACACAACAGGAAATAAAATTAGCGGAACGTTTAACAGTAATAAATTCTAGGAACATTAGTTGCCTAAATCTTTGTTAATGTGTTTAAATAATGCAAAAGCATTGTTTATTTTAACCCTTGTAGTAGACAATTTATGATTATAATTTTGTTGAGCCGCTGTAAGATTACCGTAATCTCTATAAGGAGTTAATAAATATTTTTTTAAAGGATGCTGCATTACCTAATAAATGATAATTTTCTGATATATTTTGTATCTCATCATTCAAAAATGACAATTGGAATATTCTTGCATCGTGTATTTTACTCGGAGGACCAGTAAAAACATCTAAGAATAATTTATGAGCATCACAACTGCTTGCAGTGTTAGAGATGGATAATCATGTCTATTAACATATGTGTTCTTGATTTTTTTAGCGGGCGTTCTAATTTTAATATACGTTCCATCAATACAGCCGAGAACTCCAGGAAATCCACATATCTAAAATAAAAATATTTTATGTTTAAACATATGAAGCTATTTTAAATAAAATTATTTCCATGTATAAGTTTCAAATAATGGTATATTTTATATAAAAATTTTACAACATAAGATATGTTGTCACACATAAGTTTGGATATTCAAATTTTTTGGTAAATTAATTGATAGTTACATTACATCATATGTCTGTCTTTGTTTTTCCTTCAAATTCACACAGATATACAATTTAATTTTCAGTTAACTTAACAAGAAGTTGCAACAATTAGTTCATAATAAAAAAAAATATATTTTATACATTTTTAACATTTAATAAATATTTACAAAACAAAATTCTGATTTTTTATTAAATAATCTAATTACTATCTACTGATAATTATTAGTCTAATAACTGTTATGCATTTAGTTAAACAAATAAAAAATTATATACATCTTCAAATTCACGAGTGACTAATCTTTTTTTTTCTTCTGTATCCGGCATCTTTATTATATTTGGAGCAATATGATTTAAATATTTCATAACATTTGATATGATGGAATGAAAAGTAGATTCTGCTATATTAAATCTAAATGCAACGTCTCGTATCACACATTTGTTTCTTGCAAACCTGTAAATGTAATATTATTAAGTACTTATTTATATGCATTAATTATATAAATTTATAAGAATACATACCATAAGAATGAAAGCAACTATATATCACTATCTATAACAGTGTGCCCACCATACTCTTTTAATGCATTAAAATTTTCTGAATTTGAGTACATAGCATTTAATTGATCAAACGTGCTCCGTTTTAAGCGAAAATGTCGTTGAAACTAATAAAATATATTTTAATTCTAAATGATATAATAAATATTTAAAATAACAAATAGAATATAGACCGGTATGTGAAAATAACAAATAATTAAAGATGTGCTAAACCGGTCAAAGCTAGATCTTCGTCCTAATGTTTCTTTTGTGAATTTATATATATTTATCAAGTTCACCAAACTGCGCGCCGAATAAATTTTCGGTCTTGAAACACAGTTTTAAATTGACCAAGGCTAATATCACGATATTAAATTGATAATTAATTTAATAATATTGATGCTTACAAGCATCTTAATGTCTTTTCCCCCCCGAATATTATAATAAATATTATAAATATAAAATATTATAAATATTTAAAATATAATCAAATGAGAATTTGCCTATACACGGTCAAAGCTAGATCTTGGGTGCCTAATTATATTATTGTATACATTTAAGATACAATTTTTCAAACTTTTCAGTTACTTTTTAAACTACGCGTCGATAGTTTGTCGGACTCGTATGCATTTCCAAACTGAGCTGAATAAAGTCATAAATTAATTCTTTAGATCTTCAAGTAAATATTAATGCTAATATCATCTAATGCGTACGAATCCGACAAACTGTCGGCGCACAGTTCAAAAAATAACTGAAAAGTTTGAAAAATTGTATCTTAAATGTATACAATAATATAATTAGGCATCCAAGATCTAGCTTTGACCGTGTATAGGCAAATTCTCATTTGATTCGATGAACTCGTTGACTCTAAAAATCTTAATATTTATTTGATATTATTTAAAATATAAGTTGAAATTTCATATAATAGATATAATTATACAATATAATATACCTCTCTGTCAGAATATTCATTAATAATTTTTAACATATTCTTAACTTTTGGAATTTGATCTGTTTCACATTTCATTAATATTGTTATTGTTTTTTCGTCACTGGAACTGCTCGAACTATCTATAAGTTCGTCCAATAATAATATTTTTCCTGCCATATTCTATTATACGTCAACTTTGCATTAAACCGCACTAACAAAAATCTCAGTGCGCTTCAGTGCGCTTTGTACTAGTACAGTGTACCTCAACCGAACGCAAAAGTATGACTGAACTAGGATAGTGCAATTCAATCGAACACGTTTTTACTAGCGCACGTTTTCAGTGCACTATTCAATTGAACATATCTAAATTCTGAACCAGTGAAATGCGAGCCAACCGAATACTATGCACTGAAAGTAGGCGCACTCAGTGCGCTTTAATGCGCACTAGTGCAGCCAATCGAATTCGCTATAATATTAATATTGGAAGATAGAAGGGAGAAGTTTTGTCCGAGTTGGAGTAAACATTGGACCTTGAGGGGAATATCTTGTTGTTCACGAACTATTTTTTGTTAATAGTTTCTAATGGATTATTGTTTTCTTTTTTGTCATAAGTGTGAGGATCAATAATTATCTTCTGTATATCCAGTGTTATGAGGAGTTAAATGTGAGAACGAAAATTGTGTTGTGTGTTGTCGGTTCGTTGTGAAAGAAGGATCAGCTACTAATTTACAGAAATATTCAATTTTTTTGATATTATTGTTCACGACTTTTTTCTGTTTATTTAAAAGATTTTTAATTTTCTTGCCTATTTTTTGTCTTTCTTTTGTATAAAAAAATTGAAAAGATTGTTCTTGTTTTTTTAATGAAAGAATTACTAATGTAAGTAGGAAGGCAATTAGATAGTTTTCTCGCAAGATGGAAAACTTGTGATCTTGACTAATGCATTGTTCGGAACGTATTGTTGTGCCTCTCGGTGCAACAAAGTAATTTTTTGGGTATAGTCCGTCTTAGAGGTTGGAACCCCGAGAGGAATGCCCAGATGTGGTACAACAAGGGTAGCAAAATCACTCCCAACTCACTCAGTAGACACTGATTTATTTAATTGTAATACATAAATACATTCACCTTTTTTAGACTTGCGTGTTCGCTTTTCGATCGTAGTCTCCAACTGGCACTTGCTATAATTCTCTCCGCCCTCTGACTTGTTACGGGCGCTTATATCCCTGGTTTTTGGGTCGTCGTTAAGGTCAGCGGCCGCGCGCATTTGCAAGTTTTTTGCAAACGCACATCTTTC
>JANQDE010000909.1:3705-23401 GCA_037157785.1 Cephalotes varians | reverse complement strand
TCTCGACTGAAAGCGAGATCGTGCGCTTCCTGGATTCGGAGTATCGGGATGTCGAGTACTCTCGATTGAAAGCGAGAACGCTCGCCTCCTGTATTCAGAGTATCAGGATGTTGAGTACTCTCGACTGAAAATGAGAACTCTTGCCTCCTGGATTCGGAGTATCCGACAGTCGAGTACTCTTGACTGAGAGTGAGAACGCTCACTCCCGATAATCGGAGCGGTAGATAGAAGTCGAGTACGCTCGACGGCGCTTGAGCATACTCAATCGCTGGTTATCTGGAATACTGCGGACGGATCACTAGGAGCTAGGTCGCTAGGACAGGTGGGCGGTCTCCCCCTCGACGGATTCCACTTTGTCGTGGTGAGGGGGCTCACCCGGGACCGTAAACCCCGGGGGTCCGGGATGGCCGAATCCTAGGATGAAGCGGGACTGGAGGCTAAGAGGATCCAGGTCAATGGGCCCCGGAGCGGCTCAGACGTATTCTGAGGCAGGGTCTGGGGCACTGCATCTCCGTCATCTTCGAGGCCCGGGTGGCGGGTCTCCTCTTGGGGAGACTGTCGGTCACGGAACCTGGAGCGACGGGGTGCAGCGAGTAGGAGGTCAGAGCCGCTCGAACGTATTTCGAGGCAGAGTCTGGCCCCCCCAGTAGCTGCTTCTGGAGTAGCCGGATGGCGCCCCCCCCCCCTTTTTCAGGGTGGAAGCGCTGTCCAGGGAGCTTCAGGAGCAGTGTGCCGATGAGAGGGAAGGCGGGGCCGCTGGGACGTTTCCCAGGCGGGACCCGCCGCCCGGCGTTTTGTTGATCGCGGGTCCCCGGTTCGCGGCCGTCCACGCCTGGGCGGTTCGTTCGGCCGGGCGCGGACTTAGGGCGCCAGGCAATGGAGGGGTGACGGGGCCGCTCGGACGTTTCCGAGGCAGAGTCCGGCCACTTGGTGGGCACCATCTCTGGTGTCCACCGAGTCGGGAGCCTCGGGGCCACCGGGACTTATTTCCAGGTAGGGCCCGAGGGCTCGGTGGGCAAGTCTACTCACCGAGCGGAGGGGGATGCGCGAGGCCGCTCGGACGCTCCGAGGCGGGGTTCGCTCCCCCCCCCCCCCCGAACAGGTCGGCGGGGCCGCCAGGACTTATTCCTGGGTCAGGGTCCGTCGGTCTGTATAATTAAAGATGATGACGCAGGCGCGCGGGAAGGCCACCCGCTAAAAAACCACACTTGAAATTTACGGATATGGAGGATAAGAGAATTTTAACTGGGGGGTCGGATACCCGGGAACGGCAGGGGGAAGGTACTGTCCCGGCTTTCCTCAGGTCGTGCTTCGGCAAATTCTGTGACGGGCCGTCCATGTTGTTGGTCGCGAGCGACATGAAGGAAAATCTATCGTCGGCATGTCGTGCGCCTGCTCCGCAGGGGCGCATGGCATTAATGCACCTGCGAAGGGCTGCTCGCAAGATAAGATGCCCTCGAGTCGCCGCGACAACGAGACAAAAGGGGGGTATGGCCTCCCTCCGACTTCGGGGGGGGGGGGGTAGCGTTGAAGAAGGGTTCTTGAGTGACGAGACCCAAGAATAGCCGACTAACACGGTTGTGATGGTCGAAGACCAGACTGGGCAAAAAAAAGGAAGGGAAAGGGAGGAAGCTTCCGGTTTGGTGACCGGACAAGAGCCTGGCTCTTCCGGAATACTCAGATCGCGCTCACCAAACGGGATCAGAACAAGATCCAAGAGCAGAAGGCAATCGCGAGATGGCAACGAAGGACATCCACGACTGGACAGGTCAGGCCGTTTCACGGGCTCGTTCGAAGAGCCAAGCTTGGACGATGAATTTCTACCGATGCCTACGAGATTCGTTAGAGAAGTACGAAATGCGAAGAGGAAAGCGTTGACGTAGACGGTGGAAATAACATCAAGCGGTAGCGCCGAGAAGGAAGAAATCGGGAATACCCAAAAGAATGGGGATCAAAGCGACTCTAGGAACTCCTCCTCCACAGAAGAGGAGAAAACACGAAAAATGAAAAAAAAGGCAAGACCAAAGTCCAAAAAGGCCAGGACAGCGTCCAGGGCAAAGGTCAGTGAGGCCTACATACAACAGCTGAGAGCGGAACGGGGCCGACCTCCGATGACCGGCGAGTATGTCGGATTGGCTGAAGCCAACGATGAGAGGGTGAGAAAACTAAGGTTGGAGAGAGAAGCCCAAGCTCTCAATATGGCAGACACACTTCAGATCCTTAGAAAGGCGAATCTGGACTCGGAAACAACTGCGGAAGAAGCGTCGTTGATGGCCGACATTGCGAGCCGGATTAGAGAGGCCCAGGCGGAAATTGTACGAGTCGCTAAAAGCAGTAGCAACATCAAGGGGGACCTACAAAGGGTCCTCAAAGTCTCCGCCTCCCTCACTATGGGACTCGTTGATGTTCTCAGAACCAGAGCGGATCAAACGGGAGAGAGAATTGGCAGCGAGGAAACGAGGAGGCTACGAGAACAGGTCGAAAGACTTGGTCGAGCGCAAGACGCCATGGAGGCGAGGATCAATGCAATGAAAGACGAGATGGAGGCGGCAAAAGCGAAAGCCAATGAAGGGAAAATTAAGGTGGAAAGCTGACAAAACAGCTTAGAGAAGTCATCAGCAAGAACGTCTCACTCAAGCAAAAGCTTATAGAGGAGAGAGAAAGGCGACTTGCGGAGTCAAGGATGACATCCTCAAAAGGTCAATCCAACCAGCCTGAGCCGATGGAGACGGAAGTAACCCCCGCCTCTCCTACGGCAGATATGACGGAGATCGCCCCCATCCCCACGGCAAAGGTCCGCATAACCAGACAGGATCTAGTAGAATTTCCAGTCTTGAGGGCGCCAATAAAGGGGAAAGAGGTGGTGATTCCTGATAGGGATCTGTCACCACCCGAAATTGAGGACAGGACACTACAAAAAGTATCCGCTAGAAGAAGGAAGGGCACAACAGGTCCGTCATGGGGGAATATGGAGCCTTTCACCTCCACCCCCCCCCCCCCGGAATTAGAGATCCGACTAACCGATAGGGCCGAAGCCCAACTGGTTCCGATGATAGGAGAGGCAAGAAAGAGAGACGGTCTCGCCCGTCCCTCTCCCGTCCCCGCTCCCCGTTTCGCCCACCCGACTAGCGAGAAAGCGAAACAAGGAAAATCGCCGGCTCTCCCCCTAATGACGAGGCAAGAACATCCTGCCCAGACGAAGAAGGGGATATCGAACGAACGAAAGGAGAAGAGGAGAGAAAAGAGCCGCCTAAAAAGGCAAGAGGCGGCTCGCAAAAGGCTCGCAAGCGAGAAGAGGGCCCCCTTGGAACGCGCAATGTGCGCGATCGTCGAGACACCCATTCGCAGAGGGCGGAGGACTCTGGACCCGCATCCAGGACCAGGGCCAGAATGCAAGCGGCAGCCGAAGCAGCCACCAGTGTTCCAGGAGCCCGGCCTCCCATCCCTCCACGGGAGGGACACATTCAAGATGTCCCGATCCCTCCGGAGGGATGGACAGTAGTGAAGGAAAAGGGCAGGGGGACGACCAGTCGATCACGGTCCCGCGGCCGTCGCTCATACGCGGTAGTCTCGGCTGACCCCATGCTCTCCCTCAACGTAACCAAAGTCGGAAGACGTCGTGATCGAGGCGAGGCAACAACAACCGGTGCCAACGCCCCGACGACAACGGGGTACACAGCTGGAGGCGAGACAACCCTAAAGAGACCGCCGAAAACAGCGGCGGTACAAGTGACCTGCCACCCGGGACAATGCGCTGAGACAATGCGCTTAGCGCGAGAAAGGGTGAATCTTCGGAACCTGGGTATAAGCGAATTAAGACCCCAAAGAGCGAGGACTGGGGCCCTCCTCCTGGAAGTTCCGGGCGCAGACGGCGCCGCAAGAGCCGATGCCGTAGCCCGGGAGATGCAGGAGGCCCTAATAGACAGGGAGGGAATTGTGATATCGCGACCGCAACAATTAAGACCGCGGAGATCCGAGTCAAAAACGTGGAGGACTCGGTCTCCGCGGCCGAAATTGCGGAGGCGGTCGCTGATTACGGCGAATGTAGGGTCGCCAAGGTCCGCGTTAGTCCCATCCGAACAAGGACAAACAGGATGGGCATGGGTCAGATGCCCCTTGGTTGCGGCCAACAGACTGATGAGAAGGGGACACCTAACTCTGGGGTGGACCAGGGCCCGGCTAGAGTTGCTGCCGGAAAGGCCCACCACGTGTTTCCGATGCTTGCAAACAGGGCACGTGAGGGCGGTCTGCCCCAACGAAACGGACCGAGGCGACCTGTGCTACAGGTGCGGCGTCGATGGGCACTTGGCTAGAAACTGTGCGTCCCAGCCGAGATGCCCCTTATGTGTGGAACCAGGCGAAACGACAATCATCGTGTGGTAAGTCGTGCCTGCAAAACCCCCAAGAGGAGAGAGAGAGAGAGGGCTAACGAGGGAAACGACTGTGGCGGATCCAGCACCCCCTGGGCGTCCGACACAAGATCCGGAGCCCATGGAGATTGTGAAGAACGAGTCCGAGTCGGCCCCAACCCTCTCCTCACGGCTAGAATGGCTGGTCACTGGAGAGGGGTGTAAACCAGTTCCGCCCCTACCCTCACGGCCAGAAGGGCCGATCATAGGGGGGGATGGGGGCCAATGCCGCTCCCGCCCTTACGGCCAGACAGACCGATCACTGAGGGGGAACGGGCCTTGAACAAACGTCTCATCCTCCAGATAATGAGATGCGAAGACGAGGGGGCGGGCCCATCAAGGGCTCCATGCAACGAAATCCCTCTGCCCAGCCAAAGGCTTGCCATCGGCTGGGTGGAAAGGGACAACGAGGAGGATGCAGCGGAAGTGTTCCTTGCGGATGCGGACGTGGGGGTCCATACCCAGGATGGGCCACCGGCCCACACCAATGAGGAGGAGATGCGAGACAGGAACGCGTCGAGTGGAGGTGGTTGCCTCAGTAATCGCTAATGGGGGGCAACCGCATCATTCAAGTTAATGCGAATCACGCCTCCTTCGCCCAGGACCTGCTGCATCAGGTCATGGCGGAGAGGGGCATGGATCTAGCGGTTGTGGCGGAGCCATACAGGGTTCCGCCCAACCATCCAAGATGGGCCTCCGACCCATCTAAGAAGGCAGTGGCCATCACCTGGCGGTAGGAAGAGACGAACCTTCCCTGCACATTAGTGGAAGCGGGGACGGGGTACGTTGCCGTCAGGTGGGACCCATGGTTGGTGGTCGGGATATATATACCTCCCCCCCCCGAGCACGAGCGCAGGCTGGACATTATAGGAGGTGCATAAGTCGTCAGCCCTGGCCTGCGCTAGTCGCCGAGAATTTCAATGCCCATTCGACATTATGGGGCTCCTCGGCGACAAACGGATACGGCAGGACCGTGGAGGAGTGGGCGGCGTCACTGGGCCTCTGCCTTTTAAATAGGGGCTCAGAGAGCACCTGCGTGTGGCCGCAGGAGGAGTCTGTCATCGATCTAACATGCGCAGCTCCCCCGGCCGCAGCGAGAGTTACCAATTGGCAGGTGTTGACCGGGGTGTATTCGGGATCGGATCACCTATATATCCAGGTGGATCTAGGGTACACCACCGAGCAGGAGCTCAGACGCCGCCAACCCCGACAACCGCGTTGGTTGCTGCGCGCCCTCGACACCGACATCCTCGAGGGCGCTCTCCGGGCCAGGATTTGGCCCGTGGAGGAGACTGCGGGGGACCCAATTGCGGGGGCAAAGAGGCTCTGGGTCTTGATGGTCCGGGCTTGCGAATGCGCGATGCCCCGCGTGGTCCCCTGCCCGCGCCAGAGGGTTTACTGGTGAAGCCAAGAAATTGCTAGGTTCCGCCGGGACGCCAACGCCACCAGACGGCGGCTGAAACATCTCCGGCGCGAAATCCGCCGCGGATCAGTTACCCGGGCGGAGGAGAGCGCAGCGGCCAACGCGCACACAGATGCGAGCAACGCTCTAAGGCGAGAGAAGGCATAGCCAAAGCCAAGGATTGGCAGGAGCTCCTGGACTCTATGAACGAAGATCCATGGGGGCGACCCTACAAGATGGTCATGAACAAGATCAAACACTGGACGCCCCCCTTCACGAAGTCCATGAACTCTCCACTGAGGGACGAAATCCTGGCGTCCCTCTTCCTTACGGAGGGAGGTGAGGTCACCCTCTGGGAAGACCCCCCCTTAGACACCGTGGGGGGCCGGAGGGATGAGTGGAGGGTCACCGACGAGGAGCTCTGGGACGCTGTCAAGAGGATGCGGGCCAAARTCCGAGCACCCGGTCCTAGTGGCGTCCCTGGCCGAGCCTGGGCCGCCTCGGGGATTGCGCTCGCGGGCCATCTCAGGCAGGTCTTCGGTGACTGCCTAAGTGGCGGACAGTTCTCCCCGCCGTGGAGGAGGGCAAAGTTGGTCCTCCTCCGGAAAAATGGAAAGCCCGCGGATTCCCCCTCGGGCTACCGACCGATCTGTCTACTGGACGAGGAGGCCAAGCTTTTCGAGCGAATAATAGCAGACCGACTCGTCCGGCATTTGGAGGAGATAGGTCCCGACCTGCACAGGTACCAGTTCGGATTCTGCAGGAGTCGCAGCACAATAGATGCGATCCTGCGGGTCCGAAGCTACGTCGAGGCAGCCGTGCAGGAGGGCAGGGTGGCAATATGTGTGTCGTTGGACATATCCAATACTTTTAACACCCTGCCCTGGGACTGTATCGGGGGGGCTCTACAACATCACAGCGTCCCGTTGTATCTACGAAGGGTCTTTCGGAGTTACTTCACCGGTCGGAGCCTGGAATTTCGGGGCAATAACGGTGCCCTGGTTGAGAGGGGGGTGTGCCGCGGAGTACCCCAGGGGTCGGTCCTGGGACCCCACCTGTGGAATTTGGGGTACTGACGCGGGCTGTGCTTCCCCCCGGTTGTGAGACGTTTTGTTACGCCGACGATACGTTGATGGTCGCAACCGGGGACGGTTGGGGGGACACTAGGTCTAGGGCGGATAAGGCGATAAGGCCCTCTCGACTGTCGTGCGCATCATTGGGGACCTGGGATTAAAGGTGGCGTCCCAGAAAACGGAGGCCATTTTCTGTAGTGGCCTCCGAAGGGCGCCCCTACCTAATATCAGTGTCCTGGTCTCCGATGTGCCTGTCCCAGTGGGGCCCTGCATCAAATATTTGGGCCTCACCCTGGAGAGCAAATGGAGTTTCAAAGCTCACTTTAATCAGCTGGCCCCGTGTGTGGAGAGGGCGGCGAACGCGACTAGTAGGCTGTTCTCCAATATCGGGGACCAAGCAGCCGAGTTCGCCGCCTCTACACAAACGTAGTGCAAAATATCGCCCTCTACGCGGCTCCAGTCTGGGTCGCGGAGATGAGGGCCATCCCCTATATACAGACACTCATGCGTAGAGCGCATAGGAGGTTGACCCAACGTGTTGTGAGGGCGTACCGCACCACATCATATGTGGCGGCCACGGCCCTAGCGGGGATACCCCTGCTGGAGCTCCAAACAGACATGTACGCCAACGTATATCGGCGTATCCGGGAGCTCCGGGAGGCAGACCCCAACACGCCTCCCA
The DNA here is from genome assembly GCA_037157785.1 of Cephalotes varians. Lineage (NCBI taxonomy): Eukaryota > Metazoa > Arthropoda > Insecta > Hymenoptera > Formicidae > Cephalotes > Cephalotes varians. The sequence goes on along the minus strand of JANQDE010000909.1, from coordinate 15,835 downwards.
GGGCCATGAGGTTGATGAAGCTCCAGGCGCGACGACAAATGCTGGAAGCCTGGTCCAGGTGGAAGAAGGCGTGCTGGGGGCAGAAGGCCCAGATTCAGACACCCACGACTTAGGGCGCACTTGCGCCCTATATAGTACTAAGCGGCAGCGGGGTTGAGTTGGATGCTGCGAGAGATTAGTCCGGCCCCCCGCTGCCCCAGAACCTTTGACGAGGCAGAATGAGAAAAAAAAGATTGGGAAGACACGTCCAACCAACCAAGGAAGAATGGAACGACAGGAACGACTGGGTCCGTGAAGTACATCAGCGGGCCCCGAGTTCCTATGGCCTGGTCACAGGCGTGAGGAGGTAAAGGGGCGATGATGGCCGGACACTGTGAGACATGAATCTGGCCACAACGCCCTCCCCTGCAATCGCAGGATGAGAAGGGCAGGCTGGCCGGGACCTGTGAAGTTCATAAGCGGGTCCCGGCCCAAGCCGCCAACGATACAAAGTTTGCAGAGGGGATGGGGGTGGGATGCTATCACAATAGGCATCCCTCCCTCCTAAGGCTGCCCAAGTATCAAGGGCGGCCAAGAGGTGTCCGGATGAGGAAGACCGAACCCGTGAAGTTTATAGCGAGTTTGGTCCCCCCCCCCCCGGGGGAAGGGGTGCGGGCGGTAAGAACGGACAAATGTAAGTCCTGCCCGCACCCAGTTTGTAGTTACATATTCCCCCCCGGGAAGACGGGAGTGAGGAGTGGTGCCCCCTCCCGCGGCGGAGGGTGAGTCGGATAGTCGTGCAGTTGCTCTAGATCCCGACCCACTCTCGTAACGCCAGAGCCGGACACCCCCGAGGGTTTTAGGGGATAGGGTCCGTTAAATAGGGCGAGTCCCACATAACTCGCCCCCGACCGGTTAGGACCACATAGGTCAGGTATGCGTAATTGCATTTTCCTCGGGTAACCAAAAAAAAAAAAGAGAAAGACAGGTCGGCGGTCTAGAATGTAATCGGCCCGCTTTCATACCCGGCTGTGCGCCGACTGAATCGGCAGCAGTGATGCATTTTTATGCCCGGGCACGCTCGGGATTTTCTCCCTCGACTCACGCACACATGTGACGGCACCGCTCGGCGCTATCACACGTATAGCCAGAACGTTTCTGTTGTGCCCGGGCACAAAAATGCATCACTGATCGGCAGCCGGCGTACACTCCCTCCTTAATCGCTCGGCGATAACGGCGACGGTGTCCAAACGGAGGCCACCCAGGCGTTTGGGCCCGAATCGGTATTGGCTGTTAACAGTCGCGCGGCCGTACGGCGCGTATACTCTTGGCACTCGGTGTGGGAAGGGGTGCATCGTTACACATTAATTAATTTTTTATTTTATCAAATGAATGAATAATCAAGTGAGTGAATACAGTGTGTGAACGTGTTTAAATGTGAAACAATTTAAGATGATGAAAAATTGTTAATTAAATATGTGATATAGATCTGTCTCATTATAGCAACAATCAGTTCATCGCCGTACAGATCGCCGGATGGTAAGTGAGTAAATATGTTTAATCCTGTTCAAGCGCGTTCTCTCTCTTTCTCTCTCTCTTTCTTTCTCTCATTCATACTCGCTCGCTTGTGCAATTACTTCGTTCTTTATTACCATAAAAATTTCTGTGATATTTCTGTTATTAAAATTATTAAGTGCGATGGTTAATAATCAGATATTATTTTCAAGTTAAAACTAACATAAAGTGAATGAGTGACAATGAGTAGAAACGGGTGTGAGGGGGACAGAGAGAGGGAGAGCAAGAGAGAGAGAAAGCAATAATTTGAGTGCGTGCGTGCGTGTGTGTGTACTGTTGCGTGTGAGCGCAGCAAGCTCCTCACGAAATACTTACTTTTAACAATGAGTTGCGCCGCCCCTGCCTACCTCTTGTACCCGGCCCGTAATACGCTAACTGTTCCCTTTTGTAATTCAAAAACTAAGCTTCGGATAAATTTTTGTTAAAGAAAAAGTTGTCTCAGAATATTATAACAAATATATCTGCTAAAGGACAAAACGTTATTTTGAATCACCCCGTATATACACGGTGTTCCGAAAATGATTCCGGAAATCAATCAACATCACCTTATAGAGCACATCGAGATCAACAAAAAAGTCCATTGGCACATGTCGATTGGATGCATAATTAAAAAGTTATTAACAATTAAAAATTACATAAATAATCCAATCAGGTGCAGTAGGAGGCGTGGCTGCGATGAGTATAGGCGATACAAGGAAGACGGGGGAGCGGGAGCGGCGACCAAATGCAATGTGTCCTCGCGAATTGACGATCGATGACGATCGGCGGAAGGAAGGGGGAGATCGCGCGATGGCGTACGAGAGCGAGCGAGGAGGGGAAGCCTAAAGTCGAGCGGTTGCCGGTGATTCAGGGCGAATTTTTAAATAAATCAAAGAAATAATCGGCGAGTTAAAGCTTCTCTGCGGTCGGGCGAGTGTGTTAGTGAAATGTTAACGAGCAGATGTTAACCCATTAACGCTGGGCTCCTATTTTTGGCATGTAAATTTAATAAAAAAAATTAAACGTGCAATTGTTCAATCTAACGGCCCTGGGCGTTTTATGTTAAAATTTAATTTAAACAAATTAAATTAAGAGGCGCCTAGCGTCGATGAGTTAACGTCTGTGAAGTCCTAACTCTCGTATTTTAAATACTGATGTAAAGAGCAGCGCATAGTATTAATGGATTAAATATTTGCTTGTTTAATTATTTATTAAATTTAAATGTCGAAAAAGAAGCGCACAATGTTAGTGGGTGAACATCTGCTCGTTGAATTTTTTTATCATGTTTACATATCAAAAAAAGGCGCGCAAGTGACAATGAACGTTTGCTTGTTTAATTTTTATAAATTGAATTATTACGCAAAAATATGCGCACATGGTCGCTAAGTTAAACACCTGCACGTTTAATTTTTTTTATTAAATTTAAATGCCAAAAAGAGGCACCTAAGGTCAATGAGTGAATGCCTGTTCGTATAATTTTTTAAATCAAATTATTCAAATCAAGAAAGAGATACTTAGGGTCGTTGGGTAAATCGCCTCTCGTAGAATTTTTGTATTCAGTTTACATATCAAAAAGAGGAACACAGGTTCATTTGATTAAGGGAGGAACCTCATGTAAATAGCCTGTTTTTCAGGAATTTTTTTTGAAAAATGTAATGCGTAGATTAATTTGCAATTTAAGGCACAATTTATTTACGTTATAATATTTAAAGAAAATATTTTTTTAARACTAATCGTTAACAATAAAACGGTGCAATGGCGGCTTGAAAACAGCGTCTTGAAAATGCGCCGTGCAGCATACAGGTCACAAAAATGATCTGAAACAAAAAATACAAAATGGGTTCTTTAGTTTATGCAAAATCGCTCAGCATGACNAAAAAATTAAAAATCGGAGCTCGTCATGCTGAGGCCGAATATCTATAGAATTTCTATACCAAATTTCATAAAGATCGAATGATTAGTTTTTGAGCTACGTTGCACGGCGTGCGAAATTTTGCGTTTCGAGAAAAACGCGTTTAAAGTTTGAGTAATAGAAAAATCGTGAAAAAATTCGTAATTCGTACTAACTTACCGCAGTTTTTTGCTAATCTGCGATTCCAGGGCCATAAAGTAGACCTTCCTCTTCTTCAAACTGTTCTAAAAACTTTATTACAAAGGAATCGAAAGGCCGATTGTCCGACGAGCGCTCGACTATTTGAGTGCTCCGCCCAATTCGACTGTTTACTTTCTTTTGAAAATAAAGTACAAGGAGCTCTCGGATCACTTTCTAACTTTTTTTCTCGTATTTTTGAGGAAATTTCCTATCAATTTAAGCAAAAAAATAAAATGGCTAAAAAATTTCATTTTACATGAGGTTCCCCCCTTAACGCTTGCTCTTTTTTAATTTGTTTAAATTAAGTTATAACATAAAGAAGAAGCGCCCAGGGCCGTTAGATTGAACATTTGCACGTTCACTTTTATTTATTAAATTTACATGCCAAAAATAGGAGCTCAGCGTTAATGGGTTAACAATTTCCAAGAAGTCTGCTTGATATTTAGCGAATGTTAATCCTTATTTATTTCTAAATTGTAATAGTAACATCAATATTATAATGTTATAATTATATTATACGTACGAGGTAAAGAAAATTGATTTAAATGTAAATTCTATTGGATATGGTGGATATTTGTATTAATATTCCTATAAAATTATTCAAAAGATTAAGATATTAATTCGATCGATATTAATTCATTGAATCACAATAATATATTATCAGCCATTTCATTAAAAAATCAAGTTTAAGTTATAATTATATATATTCATATCTACTTGTTTGTTTTAAATGTTTGTGTTAGAATAACGTAAATACCTGAAATTATTTAATTATGAATTTAAAACAATTATTTAATGATGATGCTAAAAAATATTTATTTATCATATTTACATAAGTAATATAAATATAGAAGTAAGAATTTAATAAAAAATTAAACTCTGACATAAAAAGTTTATGTAAAAAACTATTAAATTTAAAAAATTGTGATATATGGACATATTTTATACATAATTATATATAACTATATATAAAATATTTTAATAATTATATATAATTATATATAATTTTATATAATTTTATATAATTATATGTATAAGAAACATTTTTTCCTGGTATCATATCTATATTAATATATTTTATTAGACAATCTATACCTGTATTATAACACATACGTTCATGTCATCTTACATTGTTGAGTAAGAAACTCTTATTGCCAGTACTTAATTCAGCGAATATCGTTATATCTGTGAATTAATTTAAAACTGATAGTTTTAACGATATAATTATGCAATAATATTTTCAAACAATAACATTTTATTTATTAGATAATTATTGTGAGAATAATATAAACAAACGCGATTTAGAAGCAGAAATAAATAACGCAGCGTATATATAAATTAATTTTATGTATATATATTTGTTACATTAAAAATTTGTATTATTTATATTTGTATTATCGACACTTTGTGGTCATAGCACAGAACAGAATTACAAAATCGTGGACATAGCAGTGCCATTGGGAAATCTTTTTGCAGCCACCGCCAGCCACGAGGAGCAGCATTCGCTCCCCACCCGTCGACCTGCGTCGAGCTGTCGAGTAGTCGAATCAATGAAGCAACGATGTCTTTCATCTCCTTTTTTTCAAGCTGTCTTTCTGTTTCTCTAACTATCCTCTTCTATCTCGAACTATCTCTCAGGCGCCACAGGAATTTTCTCCCTCCATTCACGCACACAAAGACGATCTGTTTATTCGTGTGACGGCACGCACTCGGCGCGCTGAGCAAAAATGAGAGTGTCAAGAGCGAGAAAGATGAATTTTATCTATTTTTAACTCTAATTTTATCGCTCGTCGGCTCGACTCGAAGCTGCCAATGTTTTCTCGGCGTGGATTTGAAGAGAAAGAAATATTTTCGATCTCTTTCGCCGAATTTTTAATATGTTATGCTATATACTCCTCCCATTAATTCACAATAAATCAATTCTTGCCAATGCTAATAATTTACGAGAAATCATTGATTAAAGTTTTCGTGTATCATGTTATATAGTTCGTAAGAGTGAAACGCAATCAACAAGCGTGGTCAATCGGACAAAGCGAGCGGCTAGAATGCTGAACGTCACGTGTTAGAACCCTACTATTTTTCTCAACTTTTTTCGCATTTTTTTTTAATTTTTAATCAAATAAATAAATTAAAATATAAGTAATAAAAGAATAAATAAATAAAAGTCATAATCGACCGAAAAATCATGTAATTGAAAAAAATTCGAAACTCGTTAAATGAAGAAGACACTATATAAGACTCAATACAGGCAATGTTAACTTTTAATATACACATATATATATGAATTATCGCATATTTGTAAAATTTTAATTATACAGGGTATACCATTTTAATATTTAATGGAGAATAACTCTACCGGTAAGCGAAATAATAAAAAAAGTTTCATACAAAAGTTGTTGGACAAGGAAGGGGACGTATGACCATGACCTTGAATTTGACCTTGACCTTGACCTTAGGGGTTATTTGAAGGTCAAATAAAATTTTTCAAATGGAAATGCCTATTTTCGACCCCGGATTCGGAAAGAGCGGGAAATTTTACAATAGGATATGTATGATTTATAAGATCAAATGTCATGTTATGAGGTCATTTCAAGGTCAAAAGGAACTTGTACGTGTATTCGTGCGAAAATCGTATCTGTATACGGGGATTTCTAAGTAATCTTCTACACTTAGCATTACCCAGAGACAACGACGTGGACGTGGTAGAATTCTGTCTCTTTCGGGGTGCTTGTTTGTCCCCAAAGTGAGTCCCCTCCGGGGGTCCCATCCGGGGTCGAAAATAGGCATTTCCATTTGAAAAATTTTATTTGATCTTCAAATAACCCCTAAAGTCAAGGTCAAGGTCAAATTCAAGGTCATGGTCATGCGTCCCCCTCCTTGTCCAACAACTTTTGTATGAAACTTTTTTTATTATTTCGCTTACCAGTCGAGTTATTCTCCATTAAAGGTTAAAATGGTCCACTCTGTATGTTAAGCTAAATTTATATCAAGGCTACTGTTAGGTTTGTTTTTATGTTTGGCGCGATAAACGTTTGTGAACGAGCAGCGCTATCAGCGCATGTGCGTTAGCTTTAAGCTCAGTGTGTGTTGTTTTTTAATGGCGTCGGAAGGGAGTCTACGCGAGTAGCACGCAAGAACAATAAAGGAAATCTGTAATAAAGAGAACGATTAATTGATTATACAGTCCACTTGAATTCGAGGAAGCATAAGAGGTGCACTAGCATCTACCTTATCTCAATACAATAACATTTGGTCCTTCGAGCCGGATAAAGATTTGAGGCTAGAGAGACAAGGACGACTCAAGGTATTGCCTAGTTGGTAAGGTCGACGGGACATTGAGCGTCGTCTTTTCGGATGCAGTTGGGGTAATAAGTTTGGACGTCCTGTAAAGCGCAGCAATTCTCTCGCGTTCCTAAGATTACTTGTGCGTAATCGCGTATTCGAGGAATCGCTATATTCGCTATATTCGAAGTGCAACGGTTCTCGCGATAAGGAAGTAGATCGCGTTAGACCCGCCATAAGGAAGCGCGATCATAGTAGCGAACAAAAAAACCACGTAATCGCGCGCATCGTGAAAATAACKTTGTCTTTGAGAGTCATTCATAGGTTAATTATCGTAACGTAGAAACAATGAYGGATTCCGGTAACGTTATAGGCGCGGAAGCTGCGCAGTTAAAATCGTTAAAGAAAAAACGCGYGCAGATAAAGGCTCAATGCACAAGGTTCGGGTCGTATGTGGAAGGCTTAGATGCGCAAAATGCATCGACCGTTGAGCTGCGTCAGCGACTGCAGAAAGTTAATGACACTTGGGCGGACTTCAATGCGGTACAAACTGCGATCGAAGATATAGAGGATAATCCAGAGAGCGCAGCGAATCATGGCGAAGAAAGAGGCCTATTCGAAGAGAAGTATTTTTATATCGCTGCTAAGTTTGAAACATTAATAGAAAGAAACCTGGCAGCGCAGATGCCTAATTTAAGTCAGATWCCACGGGTTTTAAGAGAGGGAACTCCAGCCACGCACGGTGGCAGTTCCCYGAGTGATCACTTGAAATTACCTCGCGTCAATTTGCCTACGTTTGCAGGTACTTTCGAAGAGTGGATTCCATTCAGAAATATGTTCCAAAGCATGATTGACAACAACACCTCACTCCCGAATATCCAAAAAAATGCAGTATTTAATATCAGCGCTAAAGGGTGAAGCTCGGGACGTGATTGGATCGCTTGAGGTCTCAGATGAAAACTACATTGAAGCATGGGAAATGCTTAAAGATAGGTACGACGATTCAGGCTGGATAATACAGAAGCATGTTAGGGCTCTGTTCGAAATGCCAACGACCGTTAAGGAGAATCATTTATTGGTAAGGCGCTTGCTGGACAACGTGTTGAAGCATCTACGAGCGTTAAAAGCATTAAAAAGACCCACCGAGCATTGGGACGATTTAATGGTTTATTTGGTAACTAGTCGTCTTGACCAAAAGACCTGTAGAGCGTGGRAACTTACCGTCAAAAGAGGASAAGTACCCACTTTCAAACAGTTGACGGAATTCTTGGCTCAACATAGCAAGGCATTAGAGGCGTCGGTCCGCAMGTCAAAAATGGGAGCTTCTAGTGCAAGCCAAGAGAAAGGAGGTCAATCCAGGGTCATGTCGGCAAACATAGCTACGACTAGCAATAAATGCGTATACTGCAAAGTGGAGGATCACCCTATWCATAAGTGCGAGGCTTACTCTCARCTCGAGGTTGAGAAAAGAATCAAGGAGGCTAGATTACGCAAGCTATGCTTGAACTGTCTGAAGAGTACATCACATCAAGCGAGGCAATGCAGTTTAGGCCCATGTCGCAAGTGTAATAAGCGGCACAATACTCTCCTTCATTTAGAGTCTACGCCAGCAAAGAAAGTAGAGCAGACATCAGAGGACACAAGTACCTCCGATCAAGGAAAGGTGGTAGCAACAAGCGTAAATCACGCCTCATTTGACCAGCACAGGCAGGTGTTGCTTGCAACAGCTATGGTTAAGGTAATGGACAAGAGAGGCCGGGAGGTGCTTGGTAGAGCATTGTTGGACAGCGGATCTCAATCCTGCTTTGTAACTAGTAGTTTTGCAAAACGGCTAGCACTTGATCCGATTATAGTCAGCATCCCGGTGTGCGGTTTGGGRGGAGTATCCACACAAACAAACAAGAGGATCAGAATATCTCTACGGTCAAGAATCAACAATTTTAAGTCTGATCTTAATTGCCTAGTTATAGATYAAATTACTCAGGTCATACCSGGTAACCGAATAAGTGTGGATGAAGTGCAAATCCCAGAAGGAATCGCGTTGGCGGACCCTGAATTCTACAGATCCTCAGGAATAGACTTGCTTTTAGGAGCAGAGATATTTTTCGAGCTTATGTGCGTCGGGAGAATCAAGCTTTCGRCAACGCAGCCGGCGTGGCAGAAGACATTGCTCGGTTGGATTGTATCGGGCAATCTGGTATCACCCAGGCAAAAACGAAGCAGCATAATTTGCGGTTTGGCAATTAACGAAGAGCTGAGTGCGAATCTTACTCGGTTTTGGCAGATCGAACATATTGACAGACAAAATACTCGGTCGCCCGAAGAGCGTATGTGTGAAGGCCATTTTGCTTCAACGTACAGGCGAAATAAAGAAGGAAGATTCATTGTATCGCTACCAATAAAAAAGGAACGACTTCGAGAACTCGGAGAATCCCGTGATTTAGCTATTCAACGGCTCAAGAATCTAGAGAGAAGATTCGAGAGACAGCCGCAATTGAAAAGGGAATACTCGAAGTTCATGAATGAGTATTCCCTTTTGGTATCTGGAGCTAAAACACATGAGAGAAATAAAGAGACACGATGCAAGTTGGAATGCTCAGCCTCAATATTATTTACCGCATCATTGCGTGATAAAGGAGGCGAGTTCGACCACTAAATTGAGGGTGGTATTTGATGCATCAARCAAAGCTGCCGAGGGCATTTCGTTAAAYGATGTYCTAATGGTRGGCCCAGTRTTGCAACAAGACTTGCTGTCAATATTATTGAGGTTCCGGAGTTTCAAATATGTAATAACGGCGGACATAACCAAGATGTATCGTCAAATACTCTTGGAAGATAATCAAACAGCGTTACAACGTATTGTTTGGAGGGATGATCCAAATGAAGAGATTAGAACTTACGAGTTGCTGACGTTAACYTACGGAACAGCTCCAGCTTCATTTCTGGCCACAAAGGTCATTCAACAGTTAGCCGATYTGGAGGAGCATCGGTTTCCTAAAGGCGCAGCAATAGCCCGCAGAGATTTTTATATGGACRATCTCATAACAGGCGCTAACTCACTGGAAGAGACTTTGGTAATCCGCGACGAGGTCACAGCTTTGCTTCAAGGGGGAGGACTCGTTCTGAGAAAATGGGCCTCCAATCATCCGGAATTGTTAAAGGGCATCCTAGGAGACGCAGCAAGCRATGCCGTTTTAGATTTAGATAAGGACGGCACCGCCAAAACATTGGGTGTCGAATGGAACCAAGCRAAAGATGTTCTTCAGTATTCGATCAGAATAGCACGACCGTTGTCATGCACYAAGAGATTAAYGTTAGCAGGTATAGCGCGGATCTTTGATCCGCTCGGGTTGTTAGCCCCAGTAATATTGACGGCCAAGCTACTAATTCAGGAAATATGGAAACTGCAATTGGATTGGGACGAATCGTTGCCTTCGGACATATTCACTAAATGGTCGAGTTACATCGCAGACATACARTCGTTGAACGGATTCGGCGTGCGGCGGTGGATCATCGGAGAAGTAGCAGACACGGAAATCCAACTGCACGGATTTTGTGATGCCAGCGAGCGAGCCTACGGCGCTTGCGTCTAYGTACGAAGTTGCGGCCGGAGCAATTTGATCCAAAGTCAGTTGCTATGTGCGAAATCCAGAGTCGCTCYGCTCAAAGCGTTGTCCATTCCGAGATTGGAGTTATGCGGGGCCCAACTCTTAGTTCAGTTATTGAGTAAAGTTAAGGCATCATTGAATATAGGAATAAAAAGAGTATTATTGGACGGATTCATCGATTGTCCTGCATTRGATCAAGGCAACTAACAAGAAACTGCCTGTGTTCGTCGCTCATAGAGTAGGTGAAATTCAGGAGCTGACTTCCATGGAAGATTGGAATCATGTAGGCACGAAAGAAAACCCAGCTGACTTACTGTCTCGGGGCACTAACCCTAAAGAGTTGTGTAACTCCCAATTATGGTGGAGCGGGCCCGGGTGGCTGAAGGAGCAGATTCAAATTGAACGACAAGCGGAGTTGGAAGATATCGAGGATAACCAATTAATTCAACAGAGCAATCAAGTCGTGCTGGCAATAACCAAGCCGGARGACAGTTTAGTCAACAGATTCTCCACGCTTCAAAGGCTCATACGAGTTACAGCCACGTGTATAAGGTTCGCGCAACTTTGCAAGAAGAAGAATGGATCAATTGCATCGCAGCCTCTAACGGAAGAATTGGAGCGTGCAAGGGAGTGCATAGTTAAAATGGAGCAGTTAGCCGCCTTTAAGGCGGAAATAGACGCCCTGAGCGAGAATAGAGCCGTTCCGAGRAGTAGTAGTTTGAGTAAGCTCAATCCGTTGCTAGATCGCAACGGTCTGTTACGCGTAGGGGGCAGATTAAGTCACGCGGAATTGCCGTATAGCGCTAAGCATCCTTTAGTATTACCGCATCATTCAAAGCTTTCGGATTTAATTATATCACACGAGCACATAAGACATTTTCATTCGGGTGCAGACGCGACCTTGGCGGCGGTTCGACAGTCATGGTGGCCTCTCAGGGCGCGCGGCGCGGTTAAGAGAATAATCCGCGGATGCGTCAAATGTTTTAGAGYCAGGCCTCGTACGTCGGAGCAAATAATGGGAGATCTACCGAAAGATAGGGTAACTCCGTCGAAACCATTTACAAATATTGGAGTCGATTTTTGCGGTCCGATATATATTCGCGAGGGCCGGGGAAGAGGAGTTAAGCGARTTAAAGCTTACGTAGCAATATTTATATGTATGGCGGTTAAGGCAGTACATCTCGAAGTGGTTTCAGATCTGTCTACGGATGCCTTTCTTAACGCATTCAAACGGTTTATTAGTCGCAGAGGAAGGCCGGCCAATGTGTATTCAGATAATGGCACTAATTTTGTGGGAGCCAATCGTGAGCTGGAAAAATGCAAGGAGCTCTTCTGTTCAGAGCAGTCGAAGCGTCACATCATGGATTACGTAATGCCAGAAGGAATTARGTGGCATTTTATCCCAGCGCGAGCTCCTCATTTTGGAGGATTATGGGAATCGGCGGTTAAATCATTTAAGAATAACTTTTACAAGACAGCTGCAGAGGCGGCGATGACTTTTGAGGAGGCGTCTACGCTTGTGTCACAGATAGAGGCGATTTTAAATTCGCGGCCTTTAATAGCATTATCGTCCGATCCTAATGATTTGAATTATTTATCTCCAGGTCATTTTCTT
>JANQDE010000908.1:21291-31839 GCA_037157785.1 Cephalotes varians | reverse complement strand
TTTATTTTAACAAGTTCCACAATCAGATCTTGAATCGCTAGTGATGCAGGCGCGGGAGACTGCAAGAGTTGCTCAATGTTAGCACGTCTTTCGATGAACATTTCCCACGTTGCATGAAGCAGGATTATCTGATTGYCACRGTTATTACCAATGATTATTTCTACAGAGGACATTGATCCCACGCTGATTCCAATATCCACATATTTATAAGATGTTGTCGTCAAGGCAAATCTTCTTCCTAAGATATGAGGCGTAGAACGAGATTTCGAGTAATTACTGAAAAAAAATTTAGATAAGTTATAGAAAGAATATACAATTAAGTGTTGAAAAAGTATATGAAAAAAAATTGAACTGAAACTTACTCGTCACGCTGTTTCTTATAAGAGCGTTATGTTGAATTGGAACGTAATAGTTCATCATTAGGCATTTTCAAGTATACTCTGACATACAGTAATAGCAATCCACTCTACGTAGTAAGAACCGTCCACCGTTATTCTCTCTAAGCGACTRATGCGTTGCCCGAGCTCTTCTTTTTAAAATGGTGTTCCCCTCGACATTTTAAACCCCCTCTTCTCAAGATAGACACATTGTAACATGTTCAATATAAAGGGATATCATTAATTACGCATTCCGCAGGCTCCGTTGTGACTCATAAAAAATACCAAATTATGAAAATTTGTGAATATCGAGACATGTCTTTTTCCGATTTGAGGATTAGGGAACAAAGAATTACATACCAAAATTAGGAAAAAGTCTAGAAAAGTCTAGAAAACCATTGTATACCTTTATGCTTATGTATAGTCATTTTCCGATTGCGGCCTGTTCAATACAAAGGGATAATTAATCTCGCATTCCTAAGGCCCCGCTGTGATAAAAAGGATTAGCGTCCCTTCCCCCTGCCCTCCATCGTAACGTCATGCCCAGGAGACCCCCTTCCCTCGTGACGTCATACCCCTCGCCCCGGAGAGCTCCCCTCGCCCCGCATTCCCCTCGGAGCTCCTGAGTTAGAACTCTCATAGGTATACTACTCAGGTGAAACTTTCATCTATAATAAAACAAGTTTGGTTACAAAATACATATCAGTTAAATAAATCATATCATTAAAAATATGGAAACATTTAGTCCTCAATTAACATATCATCAATTTTTAAATGCAATTAAATATTATACTCCTTGCAAAGTACTTGGCATACATTGATTCTTATTTTATAATTATTTGAAGGTACACGAGCACGATATTTATAACAAAAGCATTTTAGGTTCGAAACAATATGACCATAAGTTGAAAAATAAAAAATTAAATATCGCGGAAAAATCATACGAATTATGCACATATATGCACTACATTTATTAAATACAACAAGAGCATGGTAACTACAACAAAAGTATTCGACAAGAACATTTCAAGCACATAACGATACGAGCATTCAGCTAAGGTGAGAAGTATAGTATGAAAAGCGCAGAAAACGTGCACGAACATGTTTTGCATTAGGTTGATATCGCATGTGTCGCATGATAAATTTTTCGCGTGTTGATTGATTGCAGGCTAGAAAATATAAAGTTCTTCCTATTGCCGACATTCTTACTTACGTTGTAACAAAACGCAGACAATAAATAAAATTATGATTGGCAAAAACGTTGTCACTTTTTGCAAATTATGTACTTGGCATACGTTAATTCTTATTTTGTAATCATTTGAATGTAACACAAGTACGATATTCGTAACAAAAGCGGTATTACGATAAAAGCATCTCAGATTCGAAACGATATGATCATAAGTTAAATAATAGAAAATTAAATATCGTGGAAAAATCAGGAGAATTATGCACACATATGCACTGCATTTATTAAATACTACACGAGCATGGTAACTACACTGAAAGGTATTCAACGAGAACACTTCAAGCACGTAACGATACAAGCATTCAACTAAGGTTGCGTTCAGAAACATCACCCAACTACACTAAGGTCGGTATTCATAGTCCATTCTTATTTTAAGATTGTTTAAAGTAATGTCTTAAGACGCTAATATGGCTCTGTGATTGACTTATGACATCTTAAGAGTTTACTTATGTTACGTCCAAACCCCGAAGGTTTTGTTTACATGAGTTGGAAGGAAAGAGAAGGAGGAGGTATGGAAGGACGTAAACAGTAACTGTCTCGCAGGTATACGCACAGAGGCGCGTGCTGCGAGTCGAACGCACTTTTATGGCTCTGGAATATGGATCAACGTCCCGAAAGAACGCTATAACACCTCTTTCCACGAGCAGTGCGGTCCTAATTCGAATCAAGGAACTTAATCCCTTTAACTCGGGATTGGACCACGTGCGATCTCCGAGGGCAAAGGAAAAGAATGACGAAATCGTTATCTCTTAACTAAAAGAAAATCAAGAGTAATTCCTATTACATCTAGAATTTATTCGATACATTACTGAAGTTTTTACAAATAATACAGAGGCTATGTATATACATATGTTATGCGTGGATGTGTATGTGTATGCGGGGGAAGCGGAGCAGATGTGTTAATCCGGTAATTCATTTATGATGACTGCAGTCGGGGGGAAGAGGTTGAAAAAGATTCGGACGGGAACATCGTAAGGGAAGAAAGAATTCGGGAGGTAAACAGGAATAACGGAGTCCGGGTCTTGGGTCTCGATGACCAGCTTGAGTTCGCTCAAATCGAGCTGGTCGGGCCCGATAGTGTATGATCTGGAAGGGAGAGGATCGGTGTGCTGGATAAATTGTGTAATCAAGTTTTCAATGGGGTTCGTGAGGGTCATAATGATAGTAATGTTTGGGACGGGGAGGTGGAATATGGATTTCCTCGACAAATTCTACGCTTGAAGTAGAATGCGCCGGGGAACTTGGACGTGGTGGTTCTTCAGGGGAAGAGATGGGGGAATAAGAAGAGGGAGAGAAGGAGCGGAAGGAAAGGGGAGGAGTCAGGGAATATTCGTTGGGTCAAGGTGGAATGAGGGGAATCGGGTTGTGCGACAGGGGGTGTGAGGAAGCGTGGAGGCGACGGGGGTTGAATTACAGGTGGTTGAGGAAGAGGAGGAGGGAGAGGAGCTGTTTCAGTTGCATTAGGATTATTATCGTTACTATTGCTATTGTTATCTCGCGACATTAGGCCATCGAGATATTGCGCGTAGGCCTCGTCCAGGAGACGACGCGCGAGCCTGTTCCTCTGATGCCAGAAACGTTTTGCTGCCCTTCGGACGACGGTCGGTCGCTCACTATAGACAAACGCGGGTATTGAAAAGTGTTTCCCCTTTTGAGAAAGCGGACTATGCTCGAGCTTTTACTAATTGTTAGCAACTGGGGAACGTAGAGTGAGTAAACCAAAAGGAAGGGAGGATCACACTGTTAGTGACCCTCTTGAAGTAAAAAATGATCAGGAGAATGGGAGGACCACGATATTAGTGATCCTCTTGGGGTAAAAAAAAAAAGGGAAGGACCACGATATTAGTGATCCTCTTGAAGTTGAAAATAAACAGGAGAAGGGGAGGACCACGGTGTTAGTGATCCTCTTGAAGTAAAAATTGATCAGAAGAATAGGAGGGACCACGATATTAATGATCCTCTTGAGGTTAAAAGTAAGGAATGTAGGATCGCGTTTAACATCTAGTAAAAAGGGGTGCGCGAATTGAAAAAAAGAGGTTGGAGTATCCGAAAGAAATATATATATATATATATATATATATATGTGATATTGCAACTTACTGCTTGGTGGCGACGGCCGGACGTCGGGAGCTGCTGAGTGATTTCTCGAGATTCACAAACGAGAATTGACTGCGTTGACTGCCGACGAAAATTGAGAGTTGAGAATTCACTTGTAGAACTGAATGGTAACGGACTAGTTAGATCGTAAGTTGATGTGATTGAACGTTAACTGCGTCGACGAGACAAGAGTCGAGAATTCACTTGTAGAACTGAATGGTAACGTAAGTTGATGTAATCGAACGTTAATTGCGTCGGCGAAAAAAGGAGAGTTGACTAAAAACTGTCCGAGGACTCAAAGTGTCGTGGTTTATATATAGGAGTCTTCTAGGATGGATTTCTTGCGGGATGGGTTAAGGTGGTTGTTTCCAAGGTTTTGATTGGTGGGATACCCTTCCTAGGTGATCAAATTTTTAGATTTTCAAAATTTAGTTGGAGATTCGCGCATTAGTTCGGCTCCACCCGCAACGTAAATCCTATCGTACGCTTGTTTATTAGTGTTCCATTACTGCCTGTAGTGCAGCATGATTTTTTTACGATTATCTATTGGCAAGTTCGGATCTTCACTTGCCCGCCCCGTTTTTTCTGAAGAGAGGGCAAGATGAGTCTCACGGTACCTTCCAAAGAATATTATTTGCGTTATYTRTTTTTGTTTGTCGGCGATTTCTYTTTTATTAGAGGTTGCAGGAAACACGAATGCACATGCTCAAAAAAATAGATAGAGCATGTTTCTTGGGGTTGGAAATTATTGGGTCTAATAAAGATTTATGCATTCGTCCTTCCTGCATATGTTGACACGACTTCACCATCCCATATTAATGCTCGATTTCGCTCGAAAAATGTTTTTCGTCTCACATTTAGATATTATTTTATTGTTATTTTTGTATATTCAGTGTCCCTGGCACGTCTTGGTGCCAGTTTTATTTACATATGGATGAAACGAGACCGGCAAAGTCGTGCTCTTATTTAGTTTTGTTTATCTGAGTTTCCTCTGGAAGGTTCTGCTTGGCATATGCATGCGAGATAACCGACATACCGAAAATAAAAGGAAAACTCTATCGAGATAAACAATCATAAAAAGGAAAATTCTATCGGGCTTATTGACGATAGATAACCGTTAACGCTCGAGTTTCTTATTCTAATAGCTTATCTTATCAGCCGTCCTTGAAAGGAGGAAATCGGAGTCTTCAAGACGTAACACTTAATACGATCTTAAATATAAGACTCAACTATGAATACCGGCCTAAGATGTAATTTTATCTTTATTGTTCATTAGACTTAAACAAGGATAGAATAAGCATGTTAGCGTAGATGATGTTTCTGAACGCGGCCTAAGGTGAATGATATCGCGGGAGAAGCGCAGGAAACGTGCACGACATGCATCGTACGACAAACTTTTCTAGCGTGTTAATTAGTCAAAAGATAAAAAAATTCTCGAATCTCTAGAAACTTTTTAGCTTTTAGCATGTAATATAACCCTATAATAAAACCCTAAATCTGCGTTCCACTTAACGCTTGCAATACTCGTGGAATCATTTCATCCTTATTATTTATCAAATGTTATACAAGGAGAAATAATGCTTGCGAGCGTTGCGAGCGTTAAGTAGAACGCAGCTTAAATCACACGACGTATTGCGGGAATACGTGCTTGGTTTTGATTGGAGTTACAGTTTGTTGTTGGAAATCGAATTAATCACAACAATCAAATCGGAAAACTACTTTGCTCTGATTGATTGATTTTTAACAAGGGATCGTTATCCCGATCAAACTCGCAATCTGTCGTGTTATTGAGCTTTTAAGTGCACTTCGCTTGTGTTGTATTTTATTTATATTTATTTCGCTTGTGTTATTTTGCTCATGTTGTTTTTTTGCTTAAGTCGTTATTATTCGAGTAAAGAATATTTCTTTTATAATGATTTGTCGTTATTTTATGATACATGTATGCTATAGACTGTATTGTATGAATCGAAGTGAAAATGTGTAGTAATATATCTTGTAATGGAAATACATTATGTCAATTCATGCATCTCACAGAATATGAAGTCCGTGAAATTAATGAAAATGTAAGACTCTTTCGACAAACTATTTATCATGAGATGAAACAATTAGCATACATTTTAAGGGAATCTCTTCCAAAAGAATTAAGGACACAGGCTGGTACAATGCGCATGTGAAACAACTAGCGATAGTAAATTTTTAATAGTTTTAATGTAACATTTTAGTGTTTAATAATTTATATTGCATAGGTGAATCAATAAAACATATCTTTTGTTTTCAGTGACAAATTTACTTCCAGTATGCAATAAATGCTATATTTTATTAATGCAAAGTAACATGAAGGCATTGATTTGTGGCCACATTTATTGCAAATATTGCGCAGACCAACTTCCATTTCAAATAGATGGCCCTGTTCCTGTTTATTACTGCGATAAATGTAATAAATGGACAGTAATTTTGATATTATGCAAGTTTTAAAAAAATGAGATTATTTTTATCTCCACACTTTATCTCCACAATATTTATAAAAAAAATAGAAATTGCTTATGCTATTGTAGGATATCTTGAAGAAAATCTTGTAAATAACAAAAAGTGTTAAAAACTTTTTATACTTACTTTTATGATCTGTGTATTGCCCAAAAATCTTACAAATATATGCATATTTATTTTGAAGTAAATCTATTTAAAAAAACATGAATTTATGTATTTTAATAGAGACAAAATATTTATTTTTACAATTGAAGTCAATTGAAGCATTGGAGGACAGAAAGAAAGATTGTTCTGATATTTTGAAATTTATATTTGTTATAAATAAATATTATTGTAAGCAGTACATTATATAAATAAATATTATTATAAATATTATATAAATATTATTATAAATATTATCATAAACAATATATTAATTTTTCTTATTAAACTGTAATAAATCTTTTCTATAATATTTCTTAATAAAACTCACTTATCCAAGTAAATTAAAAGAAAAATTTAGCATCAAATTTTTTGTGGACCTTCATAGTAGTAGAGGGAGTAATTCACTTGAACACGGTGCAAATGCCCACAGTCACTCACAGTGACCGGTGCCTAGAGGCTTTCCACTGTTCAAGCGCTGTGAGTGGCTGATGGGCAATTGAATCTATTTGTACGTCACTCATTTAGATAATTTAAAATACATTTAATGAGCACAATTTTGCATCCGCAAAATCTAATACATTCTTGTTCCGCAGTTGTTTATAATAATTAACAGTAAGAAAGGATAAAAGTTTGCTGAGTGGAAAACGTAATTGCTAAGACATTTTAAGTTTTATCTCATAATATATTCTCTTCATAAGTTCAATTTATTATAGTTTTTTTATTACAATCTAATTTGATGCAAAGTATTTTTTCTTTTGTTATATCTAATTTTCAAAATAGATTAACCCATTAAGTCCCAAATGTCCCGAATTTTCAATGAGTTTTCAGCCGGCTCATTCTCATTGTTATCTGTGCTGAAAAAATTTCAGCCACATCAATTCCGACGTGAAATTTCATGTTCTTTCAGAATATAGCCTCAGAATTTGTCTAAAATTAATTTTAAGAAAGTTATGAATAAATTTTTGCAAAAAAATGCGATTTTTTCGACGACAAAAAATTTTAGATCCAAAATTTTTTTATCAAACAGGTGATTTCCATGTTCTGCACCAGGAAAACTCGAGGCCTCGAAACCTAAACTTCAAAATGTAATGAGTCCGAAATAGAAAATTCAATATGGCGGCCCCCAAAATGGCGTCCAAATCACAAAAATTCACGGTATTACGCGTTTCTTTATTAAAAAAGCCTTATTTCCTTTCTGCTTGGAACGTTTTCTTAGAATTTAAGTCGTTTTCATCTCATCTGTAGTCTAAAAATAAAAAAAAGTCTATATATGATTGATAAAAAAATCAATTGATCCATAATATTGCAAAAAGAGTACGAAAGAAAACGAGTTATAGTAGTTTTTCGATAATTCTAATGTGTTTTATATAATATTTATGTAGTTACACACACTCACGCACATACACACACATGCGCATACGCATGCATGCTTACGTACATATACATATATATACATATGGTGTCCCATTTTAAAACCACCACGTGAATATCTCGTCAGGGGAGCCGCCGATACGTAAAAAAAATACATATCTTCAATGGCCCTCAATAATTGACAATTTTTGACCTTAAAATAACCTTGAAAAGACAAAATTTAACGTTCAGACAAGGACGTATCTAAACAAAATTTTGCGCTTTTTCCGAATCCGGGATCGAAAATAGGGATTTCTATTAAAAAAATTTGCTCTGACCTTCAAATAACCTTGAACTCCTCCCTACAAACCCAACAATTTTTGTACAGGTTATTTTTGGATCGGCGGCTCCCCTGACGAGATATTCACGTGGTGGTTTTAAAATGGGACACCATATGTATATATATGTATATGTACGTAAGCATGCATGCGTATGCGCATGTGTGTGTGTATGTGCGTGAGTGTGTGTAACTACATAAATATTATATAAAACACATTAGAATTATCGAAAAACTACTATAACTCGTTTTCTTTCGTACTCTTTTTGCAATATTATGGATCAATTGATTTTTTTATCAATCATATATAGACTTTTTTTTATTTTTAGACTACAGATGAGATGAAAACGACTTAAATTCCAAGAAAACGTTCCAAGCAGAAAGGAAATAAGGATTTTTTAATGAAGAAACGCGTAATACCGTGAATTTTTGTGATTTGGACGCCATTTTGGGGGCCGCCATATTGAATTTTCTATTTCGGACCCATTACATTTTGAAGTTTAGGTTTCGAGGCTTCGATTTTTCCTGGTGCAGAACATGGGAATCACCTGTTTGATAAAAAAATTTTGGATTTAAAATTTTTTGTCGTCGAAAAAATCGCATTTTTTTGCAAAAATTTATTCATAACTTTCTTAAAATTAATTTTAGACCAATTCTGAGGCTATATTCTGAAAGAACATGAAATTTCACGTCGGAATTGATGTGGCTGAAATTTTTTCAGCACAGATAACAATGAGAATGAGCCGGCTGAAAACTCATTGAAAATTCGGGACATTTGGGACTTAATGGGTTAAAAAGTTGACATATGAAACAATAGCAGTTATATCTACAGAGGTAAAAGTTATAGATTAAAAAAATTTTAGGCAAACTCTCTTGAATAGATTATATATAATATATATTTAATAGACCTTATGTTAATATATATCTGTGATCCAAGTCATACAATTTATTTTTATCACAAGATACATTAATACAAATTTTAATTTAATGAAACATTTGGAACAAATATTCTTAACTCAAATTATATTACTGAAGCAAAAAGACATATGCTGAAAACGACATAAGCAAAAAGTACAACATAAGCAAAATACAGCAAGATGCACTAAAGATACATTTTATGCAAACAGGATTTGCACGTGTATAAAATACAAAAGAAAGATTACATAAATTTTTTGTACACACATTTGGACCTACACATTGGACAACTGCAATTTCTCCATTTTTACACACATTTGGACCTACACATTGGACAACTGCAATTTCTCCATTTTTATCACAATCTAAGCATCGCAATGCATAGTTATAACAAAACATGTGCCCGTAAAGTGCAGCACCAAAAGATTTTATGACAATCTGTTTTCGACATATTGGACACTCCAACGATTTGCTATCTAATTTGATATGTCGACGATGACAATCGATCGTTTACAAATATTCTTTTCGAAATCGCCACATATATTAGTATTTTGTAATGTTCGGTCGACTTCTCTCTTCAAATTATCGGTTGCTTTTCCTGACATTACGTAGCGATACACTATTCGACGCTGGTACAGTGTAAGAATGGACACTTTTTCTCCTTGCAAATAGTGTTCCGGTACTTGTAGCAATATTTATATTCGTGAATGGAACCGCAATCCAAATTGAAACAGCAACATTTTTCAAAATATTCACATTTCTGCTACTTCCTAAAATATTTTTGGTATACCAATTTGGTATGAGATTATAAATATTATAAATATTATAAATATTACAAAACGAAATATTATAAAACAAACTATATCGTAAGATGTTAACTTTAAAATCAACGTCTTATAACATAATTTTCATAACACAAAATACCATATACCTTCTAATGCCATAAAACGACATATTTTGATAATAATACCGTTTAGGTACGTAATACTGCAACACAAATAAACAGTTGTATAAATTAATATTGTACACAAGATTTTCAAAACGGTCTAAACCTGGAACCTCTCGACTTTCCGGGGGAGGGGGAGCGTCTTACCTTCTCGACCACTGAGGCATGTGGTGATATTCTTCGCAACAACTGGTAATGATAATGTTGCGAAGAATATCACATAAGAAATTTCAGCACGAAGACCTAACTTTGACCGCTTTAGTTTTATGTATTAATGTATGTATGTATTAATTGTTGTGTTTTCACATATCGGTCATGAGTCTATTTTCGTTTAATAATATATTTACTTTTTTGAAAAAAAATTTTTTATTAATGTACTTACTTTTATTTAATTGTTTATATACAGGGTGGACCATCTGAAGTGATCCAGTCAAATATCTCGAAAACTAGTAGGGATAGGGAAAAATGTTTCGTAYGAAAARTTTAGGGTTACAAGGGGGARGTATGRKAYTGACCTTGAAAAATCCTTGGAAGATCATTTTGAAGGTCATTCAGAGGTCACGATGGTTTTTTTAAATGGAATCTCTAGTTTTTCACCATGGGATGAGAAAGCTGGTTTCAAGCCCTTTACGAAACACTGGTTGTGGTC
>JANQDE010000904.1:12847-23925 GCA_037157785.1 Cephalotes varians | reverse complement strand
CTTCGATTCGACGGAAATCGGACGCTGATGTAACTGTTGCTGCATTCTCTCGAGATTTTCCGTAGAAATTAAAACCATCTTTTTTGCTCTTTCCATAATGCTTTATTTTCACGAATTTGATCCGTCGATAATTCGCGATAACAAGGTCGATAATATGGGTCCAATAATATAATAGGAATCCGCCCCGCTGCACCAATAACTTTCTTTTATCCTTCCAATTACGCGTTTTGCTGCGATGCGACGCAGAGCCGTTTTGTATTTGCTAAGTCGATTTTTTTCACGTCGTTCGAGCGGAACGTTGCCTTTGATCGTATTAAAAACGCATTCACGAATACAACGAATGAATTTTTCGTCCGCGGTTCGAAGAAAAACCGCGCGCTGATTTTTGTTCAGATGACACAACGCTTTGAGAAGACAAGCGTTTCTCCTCCCAATCGAGTGTCTAGCGATTTTTGTCGCTTCGTCCGTTTTTTCATTACTCTCCCTTATCGCGAGAGAATCGTGCGACTGGCTCGCGCGTCGCCGATACGCTTCTTTAATACGTATCCGCTGGAAAATGATTTGCGTGGCACGTAAACGTAATGCGTCATATCGTCGGGAAAGATGCACGTTCGAAATCGATATTCATCCGCAGTCGATTGTTTTAAATCGAGCAATAAATATCCGTGAAGCCTCGATGTAGCGTCGTAATACGCCTCTTCTAGAAACTTCGGATCGTCGGGATAGACCTGTCGCGCCAAATGTTGAATTTGTGCGCGATCGCGAGGATTTTTAAAAACTACTATGTAATTCGCGTTGAGAGATATGTCGCGTTGTCCGCGCCCCTGATGAAAGAGATTTTGCGAGATAAGAATGACGCTGAGATTCTTATGATGACTGCCTTTGGTAAATAGATCTACGATCACCTCGCTCGACGACGATTCCTTCATAAGATCATCGATTATGACTAATTTCGGGGAAAATGGATCGGACGAATAATCTTCCGGACGTGGTAATCCCTCGTGAAATTCGATTATATTCTTTTTCTTTGTCACTCCGACGCAGTCCTGCGTTACTTTTTCTCCTCCTCCTCCTCCTCTTCCTCCACCTTCTCTTTCTTCCTTCTCTTTTACGACGCATGCGTCGTATTGTAATTGGCGATAAGCGTCTTGCCACTCCGCGTAATAGAACAAAACTCTCTCGAAACGCGCGTCAGACATGTACGATAAATAACGGAGAAAAGTTTTTACGAAAATCGTCTTCCCGCAACCGGTGGGTCCACATACGATCGATGTCCAGGGATGTTTCCAGCGCACGTCCATTTTGCGAAATGACCAATTCGATTTCCTTGCGCGACTTCAAAAAGTAAAAAAGAAAAATGGCGCTTTATGTCAATAATTCACGGCGCAAAGTTAAGTTTAAGCTGAGGAATAAGCTCATCAACGCGGCGGCGGCGGCGGCGATGGGGGCTCGCGCGGCGCGCTCGCGTCAGCGTACACGTGTGCTAGCCGACAAGGAGCACCGCGGCTGACGAACAGCTGATTGACGCCGCGGTGCGCGCATAAGCTTATCCACCGCATACAGGAGGGGAGGCATCGGTGCTAACGAGCTCGATACACGATGCCTCTCCTCCGAAACTGAGAAAAGGAAAGGGAATTATACAATAAAATTTCTGAAATATTTTAAGTATAAAATGTTTTATTTATATTCGTTGCTTGATTTTGAAGAAAAGAGGAAAATGAGCTTTTAAATCGTTTGTTATATTTAAGCACATCACACCCAAATATTTATACAAATTTATATCATAAAAGTGTTTTACATACATTTTTATATATACAGTTTAATAAATCTAACACTAAAATATATACAGATAACAATTATATTTTATTTTTTACAAAAACTAAATGTTTATTTTACAATTTTTCTTATACATACATATATATGCTATATACACTAATACGGGCGGAAAACTCAATGTAGAACGAGCTAAACTTAAAATTAAAACTTAAAAAGAAAGAGAAAGCTCAAACAAGAAAAACGTTATTCTGCCGCGAAATCGTACGGCAGAGAATAACGATTATTAATAAATCTACGTTTTACCAATACCAGTGCACATGATTTCGTTTCACTTCGCATAACGATATCATGAAACGCAGTGCGCCGAATTGCGTTAAAACGTAGATTTAATGCTGTTCCCGCTGCTTCTTCTTCTTTTTCTTCTGTTTCTTCTTGTTCTCGCCTTTCTCTTTCCATTATTAATTTCCTAATACTATTAAAATTAACTATTAAAGAATTATTATAATTTAATGTTATGCCTTTTACTTTTCAAATTTCGTGCGTGCGTCCTTCCGGCGTATGAACGACATACGCGTAAAATTTCGGGCCTCCTGACACAAACGATTCGATATAACTACCGCGACCGTAGCTCTCGAGTTCGTCCGTCATATCGCCCAGAAAATTTCCCGTATGTGGTTCGTACTCGTTCGGTTCGCCAATACTTATATATATACATGAATCAGTATCGTAATATAATACACGCTTATCTAATAACTCTAAATAACTGTACAATTTTAGCCGTGCCAGCACTGTCGTATATGCCGCGATTACGACGTTTGTCAACGGCGAGGATGTAACAGCTTCTTCATGTAGCCGCCACGAAACATATATCACGTTGTCATTGACGGGTAATATATCGGTTATTTCGTGCTCCGGACTTGTGAGTGAAGTCGACAAATGCTGGTACGATTTTACGATCTCGGTCTTAGGCAAATTAGTTCGTTGGTCGAATTTTCCCCAAAAAGAATTGAGGCAAAGTTTCGCGACCGAGCGTAAACCAGAATTTCGATTAATGTTATTTCTATCGAGAACGATACCCTCGGTTTCCTCGTATTCCCGCAAGTATCGTTCCTTAGCATTATCGTCATTCTCGCATTCACTCGGCCATCCACTGGCCTCCTGTTTTAATTGTAAAAATGTATTGATATATTCGGCGAACAAACCACCCTGCCGAGTACCGGGATCGTATCGCGTGATTTTATATTGCCAGATTTCGCTCACATTTGTCACGAGATAACCTTTCTCGATGGCTTTGCGCAATTCGCAGGATATCCACGTACYCTCGAGTTCACGATCGGCGGGATYGTCGTGAATGCACGCAGCCTGCGRRAACGTTTCGCAGCAACTTCGGCACAACGCGAACAACAATTGGCCTCGCACGCAATACGGAAGTATCGGATGAAAGAGATCGCGCGGAGAGAGTACTTTGCAACGAACGAGTCCTTCGACCGAGCAAAAATTATAATTTGACGCGGCTCCAATTAGCTCGGTACATTCCTGACCGATGTAAATATCAGGATGTCCGATCGGAAATGCACCCGTTTTCAGTATATACGGATACAGAGAGCACACGTCCACGTAATGTATTTTCTCCGTACTCGTAATTTCGTATCGGGTTACAATATTTTCCGTACGACCACCAAAAAACGCATCGCGCGAATCGAGAGGCGCGATTTTTATCATCGGGTGGTTTTCGAGAAAATCGTGCATCTCAGGATTTTCATTCATCTTGCGATCGAAATTGCACTCCCATTTCTCCGTCACGTGGTACCCCCGTTGTCGAAGACGCCATGTCGTTGCGAGAGTTCGCTCGCGTGTCTATCGTATCACCGCGATTCGCGGACGAAAGCGCTCTATCGCGATTTACTTGAAAGCATGATGGACATCCGTGCCAAAAGCAACCGTGAAATTGTAACACGTAACGTCGTGTCTCAACGTTTTCCGATTCAATTTCATAATATCCATCAACGCGCCTGCCTTCGATTAGATGCTCGCGTCCTCGCCCTGCGTGAATTATAGGATGACCGAGCTCACGCTCCATCCATACTAACCACTGCAATGCTTTACGCGAGTGATTATCCTTCTGCCTGTATCCGCCCGGTGGAATGATTCCTATTTCTTTCTCGCGTAAGAAGTTTTTGCGAAAAACTTTCATACACATGGAAGCGATAGTCGTGCATTCCTCGAACGGACACATGTTCCCGCGCTCCAGGAAAATCTTTTTAAACGCCATGTACGCGCGTCGAAGGATATTTACATCGTTACGACAATATTGCACTATTTCGCGTTGAAAATCGAAAATGACGTTTTTACGCGTTATTTCTTCGTGCCATGTTAAAAATTGTTCGCGATCGACGGGTTTCATTTGCTCGGGAGAATAATATCGCGCCTCGGGTAATGGTCCAATATACGACTGATTTTCTCTCGTGTTAAATAAATGCGGAAAAGTGCCTTTACTCGATGTATCCCGCAACCCGAAAGCTTTAGGTAAATCGGATAAACGCATCGGTATATAATTCACGCTATCGATAAATTTTGTACGCCCGATCGTCATCATGACAATTTTCGTCCCGTTCAAAATCACCCGCGGTTGTTCCGTTATTTTTAATTTTTCGACGATGTATTTCGAGATAAATTGCGCGTCGAATGCTTTCGCATTATGCGCGATACAGATAATCCGATGAAAACATTTCATCGTTCGCGTTGCGAAATCAACAAATTGTTTCACCGGATCATCTCGAAATGTGAATTCGCGTATCCCGCACCAGCGACATCGCACCGATATGTCGTCTATTTCCGCGCAAGTTTCGCAAATTTGTTGTGCGACGCAATGAGTCGAAACGTGAATTTTTACATTTTCGGTTCCTTCGAGCGTCTCGTCCTGACGTGTTTCAAAATCATAAAACACGAATGCGACGCGACCTTTTCCGCGATTGTTCTCGCCTATCACTTCATTCTCGCTTGCACGCACCTCTTCTTGCATTGCCGCAGCAGCACTCGTATCATCTCCTGGGTTTTCGATTGCTTTTACGACGGCGAAGAGGCTGCATGAAGCAAGAATGATTCGTATGTTGCAACGAGAAACATGTCTTGCAAAAGATAACGTCGCATTCGTGCCGTAAATTAGATTTTACAAATCGTCCGCAACCGTTGCAAATTCTAACTGAATCGCAAACACTTGCAAGGGATTTTTCGTCATACGATCTTTCCGCGCGATGACGCTCGAAGCAAGAATTTCCGAAGAACGCGCGATTACACGTTTCGCATTTAATAATTTCCACGTCGGGCCGTTCGCACGACGATGAGGCGTAACAACGTGGGCATTTTTTCGAACATCGATGGCTTTTACCGTTTCGATAGCCCATGTTGCACGCCACGCAATATCCTCCGCGAGCACCGGCAGCGACTTTTAAACTAAGGATCGGATTGTAATGACGCGAACGCTTGTAATACATTATATGTAAACAATACGAGTGTTCGCGTCCTAGAGAGGCGAGCCGTCGTATAACGCGCGGTCGTCGTATAACGGATTCTCGCCGCTACCGAAAGTACTAAAATTGTAAACTATTATAGCTATATTTTCGGCGGCGAGAAATCGTTGGAAACGCTCGATTTCATGAATTCCACATCCCTCCTCGGGAATTATGATACCGGCGCTCCTCATTAGTTGCAGCGCTAACTCGCGCTGCAGCACGGAGTTCCGGCATCTTATGGAATTCCATTTGTCGTTCAATTCCCCCGTACGCAAATTTCCGCGTTCGCAATACACGCGAGCCACTACGAGGGATCGAGGAAAACACAAATTATCCGAATTACATAATTGCAGAATCGAGCGTTTAGCCACATCTTCGCGCGTCAATCGGTTCGATACGCCACATAGTCCAGCGGGTGCCGTAACGTTGAAAACGCGCACGATAAAATTTTTCGCGATATCGATTCCACCGGCACTTTGAGCTATCGCACTCACGAGTCCCCATATGACCTCGGGAGTTAAGTCGCGTGCCGGACGAAACGATAGGCCTGCCGGTCCATGCGCTAGATCCGACGAATTGAACGATAAACCTACGTAATCGGTCAGTTCGCACGAATGTAGCGCATACGCGTGAATTTCACGAAACGCGTTTTCTAGCCAACGTACGGTATCGGCACCTTCGGGCAGCGGACGTATCGCAAAACTCGCCTCCCTCCCGAGTATTTGGAAATTTCTAAAGCGGCGCGCGTTTTCCGCCCGTAATTCGATAAAATTAAACCTATCGCCAACCTCGCGATGATGCTCCTGCTCCTGCTGTTGCTGATGTTGTTGCTGCCGCTGCTGCCGCTGCTGCTCTTGATGTTGCAGATGATGATGCTGCTCACCGATGTTCTCCGCAAGATTTTGTTCGTTTTCCACGCGAATCTCTCTTTCATTTTCTCCAGATGAAGATCTCACGTCTCGGCCAGCACCACCGCCAGTTTTTACTGAAAAACAACATTTTTGATAAATATCGCTAACATAAAGTCATATTAAGTTTCTATTATTTATTTATTTTATTTATTTTATTATGATTCATATTTTGAGCTATAGTATGAAACTTGTTTTACTATATATAGTATATTTTTTATTCGTGAGATATAGATCTATCCACGATATAGCATACTAAGGTATTAACTCACCTCTAGTTGCTTTATCGATGTTCGAATGAGATAAAATTTTTATTTCATTCGGTCTTTATTTAATATTCCGGTGACCAAACTGGAACCGGAGAATATGATGCATCTAATAAAAATTATTCATTTTGAAAATACTTTCATTACTTTGCGATAAATAAATTTAAAAAGTATAGCAAAATATTTACCATTTTCGAGAAGAACATCTCTGTCTTCTTCTCCCTCTTCCTCTTTCTCCTCTTCCATGTTTGCTTCTTCTTCTTCTTCTTCTTCTTTTTCTTCTTCCTCGCTCTCCGATTTCCTCCATTTCTTCGCCGATTTGTTCTTCCTCATTTTCCTCCGTCTCCTCCTCCTCCTCTTCCATCACGTTATCATCTTCGTTTCTTTGGTCTTCCTCTATCTCTTCCTCTTCTTCTTCCTCCTCATTTTTGCGTACTAAAATAATATTGTTATTATTATATATCCATTATTATTATTATTATATATCTCGCAAGTTTTCACAAGTTTATTTTTAAAAACTTACTCTGAGTGAAAATAACGGATTCCGGGGAGGAAACAACTTCATTTTCGTCGTCTAAAACATAATTATATCCATATTAATTTATTACACTAATATAAAATAAATTAGTTTTATTACATGCTATTTTAAAGTATATTCTTACTGGATGATATTTCAATGACTGGGATCTCTCGTGCAGGAGGAAGCGGCGCGACTTCAATTCGTGCTCTCTCTCTAAAAATTTAATATAACAGTTAGCTAAAATTTCTATTAATAAGTTAATTTTTTCATACTTACGTCGGGGAGGTGCTCCCTCAGGCACGTCTTCCGCGCGGCGACGCCTCAGTCTTAGCCGCCCCCAATTCATGGGATTAACAACGGCTACGGGATTTGCTACGAAATAAATATTACGTTTTATTAACAATGACTTTTATACTTTGTTTTATAAATTTTTATAAATTTAATTAATTTTTCTTACCTCTTTCTCGACCATTTTGAATACGTCGCAAGAAGCTAGCTATATAGCCTCCCGCGTCATCTTCCTCGTGGTCAAAACACTGCCGCATCTCCAGATGTCGCGAGATTATTTCAACTAATCTTTGATCGTTTCCGCAATGCCCAAGACTGTGCATAATGCACAGTAACGTGCTTGAGCACTCCCGCGAGAAACTTTCAAAAATTTTATAATTTTTGTCATTGTTCTCCGATAAATTGCACAAACACTCGGCTGCAACTAATTTCGACGTTTAAGTTGCAGCCTACGATAATAAATTTTCGTAACAACTCGCGAAGCGACATTTTTCAAACAACGACAAAACGTCCGAACACGAAGAAGCGTAAACGAAAAACTGAGACTAAATGCATGTCTCACGTGACATTTATACTTGCGGGATAATTTAAAAAATTTTTCAGAGAAAGAGAAATGTTACGCATTTTCTAGCACCGATCGTATAATATATTGTCGAATCAAGGAAATTTCGTTTTACAAGGGTTTCGTCCGCATTTTAAAACAAATTGTACCGTACTATAAATTTTTTATTCTGTTCTGTGTTAACCGGTGAAAAGGTAACGTTAGTCCCTTTTTTTTAACCCTTATTTGCTTTTAAGATCACGAAAATTATAAAGAAAGTTCTCTTTTGAGATCTCCTTTTTCTTTTTTGTTGTCATATAATTTTATTCCTTTTTTTCTATAATTTTCTTGCCTTATAACGTTTTATGGCTTTATAGCTAACTTTTATTCCGCTTAGTTAATTCTGCCTCAGCGTGATAACCGGTGAAAAGGTAACGTCAATCATATGACGAACTTTACTCTACGTTGGGACGGAAATGTATTAACTATTGTCCCTAGTTCGTAAAAATGGACGATATTTCCATCAGGTTCGAGGAACTAAGAGAAATTATCAAATCGACTACAGGATATTTATTGTGAGATTCTCGGATATTTCTACTTTCTGTAGAAACGTTTTAAGTTCAATAAGATAATTTGCCCGTTATTTGTAAAAAAGTTTTTTATCCACTCAAATACCTTTTTCTATTTTTCTTTTCTCGAACATTTTTTTTATTACCTTGATATAAAGTAACATAACTCATAACTTTTTCGACAAGTTTCTATTTTAGAGATATTTTTATATTTTATTATTTGCACAATATAATCCGAGTTAAAATTTTTTAGTTACTATTCTTCTCACGTAATTTTTAATTGGACATGCTCCCTTTATCATTAAATTCAAATATTTTGCTGTATGCTTTAAATAAAATGTTTAGCTTATTACTTATCTTTTATCTTCTTTGCATTTTTTAAATTCCTATGGGGGAGGGGATATCTGCAAGAATAATTCTAGAAAAATCTAGATTTTTCCTGTTTTCTATCTGCGCACGCAGACTCATTTTTTATATATTGTTTATATTGCAAAACAGAGTCAACGACGACGCTACAGCTGAGAACTCAGGTTCATTCGAGTCTTGTTATTCAAAGCTTCAACTTCACGAGCAAGCAAAATTGTAGTTCTCCAGTTTTCACCCAGTGTCTTTTGAATATCAGCATCGTTTCAATATCACGGTGAAGTGAGAACAATGGCCAGTCATAAAGACGCTAATAATTCTAAGAAGCGGGCGTACGATATCCCCGATAATTCCAAGATRTGTAAYGAAGAAGGAAAAMATGAACGATTTCATATGTTGCTATCGACAACGTATGGTCTTAACAACTCTCATACAAAGAGATTACATGTGGGATTGCAAACAAGTGAGGGGGTCTTCAAGCCACTAAATGCGGAAACAACGCAAACGGAATTTATTTCGATGCCGACTCGTTGCAGGAGTTTCTACATAACATGGGACTCATGAGCGAGTATTTAACTGGAAATAACAAGATAAAACTGAATTCCGTCATCATAAAAAATATCTGCATCAACTTTACCACAAGCTATGGAGCGAGATCGATATTGGTGACGTATAAAGAAAACGAGGAGGAACACTCTATGGAAAATATCATCGGGGAGCTTCGAAGAAACAAGGAGACGACCGATTCATCGCCAGCGTCGAAAAAACGAAAAACTTATGCTGTGGCAGTTGTAATGCAAAAAATTACTTTCCAAGGATTGAAAAACGTTGTAAAATGCGTCGACGCACATTTAAAACATTTATAATCTTTAACGGAGAACGTCAATGAATGCGCGCGATATCTAATTAAAGAAATCGAATTAAAACTTCCTAGAAATTACATAGATTGTGATATTATAAAATTAATACTTAAAGGAAACTGCGGCGAAATCGAACGCAATGTACGTACACAAACGATTTGACTTTTCTAGACATGTATTTGAATATAATATTTTTGGAATTAATTTCACTGCGCTTCAACGAAATTCTTCATATAATTCTGTCGAACCGAGAATCATGACTTTTGTGTTTCTCTACAATTTTTACTTTTACTCGTATAAATTATACTTTTCTATGGAGAAGAATTTGTGACAATAAATTCTATTTTTTGTAACTCAATTTATTTCTTATCCCCATCCCATCTGAAATATCATCTATTCTCTCGCATTTCAGGGTTAGCTATTATACACTATTATTGTTTAAATAAAAAATTATTATACCAAAATTTGTTTTTAGCGATTGTGGATTCTCTGGAACATTCATTCATATGAATAATATGAAGTCTGTTTTTGTTGCTGCACTAAAAGCTTTCTATTTCGCCTTCACTAAACTTTAAATATGTAACAATTTTATTTTAAATGCAAAAAAATGTACACTAGTTCAGCGACAAAAACAGATCAACGGTTTCTAAAACAGTCGAATAAGCATGTGAAAAGGTACAGTCATAAAACATGTCGAGACAGGCACGATTTTTCGGGAGTGTCCCGCTTGGTCATGTTAATATTGATCACAGTCCCGATTGACCACGTTGCAATTGACCACGTTGCGATTGATCACGTTGATATTGACCACGTTTCGATTGATCACCGTCCCGATTGACCACAATAATATTGACCACCGACCCGATTGACCACCGTCCCGATTGACCACCGTCCCGATTGATCACCGTCCCTATTGGCCACGGTCCTGATTAACCACCGTCCCGATTGACCATGGTTCCGTTTGACCACGTTAATATTGGTCACCGTTCCAATTGACCACACGCAGATTGATCACGTTGTGATTTACCACGTTCATATTGATTACGATCTTAATTGATTACCGTCCCAATTGTCCACGGTCCCGATTGACCACCGTCCCGATTGGCCACCATCCCGATTGACCATCGTCTCGATTGACCACCTTCCCGATTGATCATTGTTTCAATTGATCATGTTGAAAATAATCATACTGAATGTAATCTTATTATCGTTGCAATAAATAGTATTTTTTGTCAAATAATATATTGATATATATATTGATATAGAATTGATTTTCACTGTCTCTAAACACTCTTTTCACTCCACTGTCCTCATGGGTTAGAAATATTCCAAGTAGACACTGTCTAGGTTGCAACTTCTAGGCAGTTAGGTTCCAAGCAGGTAGGATATGATATTTTTTTAATAATCACTACTGTCTATACACCCCACTGTCCACATGGGTTTTTGTGACAGATTATGTATTTTAATAGTAATTA
>JANQDE010000903.1:0-17603 GCA_037157785.1 Cephalotes varians | reverse complement strand
AAAATCGAGTAAATAATGGTAGCTGCCACACTGGGGTCTCTGACGGCACCACTCCACTTTACACGACTGCCAAAGCTACTCTAATGCTTTCAACGTCATGCTCTGGACTCAAGAGGGAAGAAGCACCCTCCAACTAACGACAGTTGGCATCATAAATAAAAATTTCTTCTGATAAAAATGTTCAAATTGGACTTGATTTCAGCTGGGGTCAATTTGACCCCAGTGTGGCAGCTAAGGGTTAAAATAAAATTTTCTGATTGGTGGTTCAGTGGAAAAACTCTAAGCCGATGTGTGTGGACGTGTGCTATCGGGACGTGTGCTAACGGGACCCTCCCATGGACGCTAGTGTCGTGAAATAATAAAGAGGGTCTTAAGTGGTATCTCTCTTTCTTTCCAGCACAAAGATACGATCCCCTCTATGACCCTGTATGATCCCCACTATCGTCTACCACGCATGCGTAGTATAGCTTAGAGAAGGCTAAAGATATCACCTTAGACGCTCTCTCTCGGATCACACTTATTCATAGGGTCGCGCATGTTCCAGTATTATTATTATATTTCAGTGCATCTGCCCAAACGCAGCCAAAATATTCACTTTAAGCCCGTATCAAACTAGAGATTGAGGGCATAGATATATAGATTGCTGATGTCCTTCCCCCTCCACAATATTCTCGTCAGCCCGCCAATTTGCACCGAACGATTACCGCGCATGCGCATTTAACCCTTACTATAGCTTGTCGGCCATGAATGGTATTATAGGCCAAAGTTATAGGTTAKRGAACAAAATTGTTTCCGCAAAAACGTTTATTTGAAATAAATTTTAATATATATTTGAAAATGAGACGGTGCTTTTTTTGCGGAAAAATAAAAACTCATCAGGAATCAGGATTAACATTTCATCAGTAAGCGTATTGCATTACTTTATTCACATTATATTTATAATATAAAGTTTATCTTGTCTGACCTAAATAATTAAATTAAGTAGTTTAAAATACAAAATATTCGTAAATACGTTGTAGGTTTCCTCTCAACAATCAATATCTTTTGAAACAATGGTTAAATAATATTCCTATAGAAAATTGGACACCAACCAACTCGACCGTGTTATGCTCTAACTATTTCACAGAAGCCATATATACCTAAGAGACTAACATTAATATTGTATACAGTAAAAGTAGATATTGAGTAATAAAATATTTCATATAGAATTTTGCAATCTATAGTCATGAATAGTCTTCTATTATTATTTTTCTATATATACACAATGTAATTTATTTATTTATATTTTTTATCTTTTTCTTTTAATTTGTAAAATAATTTGTAAAATAAATTGTAATAACACGGACTTATTTTTTGACAACAACCTTATAAAAATAATAGTCGGTATAAGAAATATTATAAATTTACAAATATATTACAAATAAATATATAATATACACGTGTATATACCACGCGCATGTGCAGTTTACCACGCGCACCACGCGCATGCGCGGTAATCTGCTTAGTAACTGACACTTTTTTTCGCGTATCAGCAATCTATATATCTATGATTGAGGGTGCTTTCCAACATACACAGGCGACACTGTGTAACACAGTGTCCACTAGTGTAAATGGCTGCGTTCAGCAGAGGAAGCAGCTTAATAAGCGCTTTGCGCTGATTGGATTATATTTTCAGATCTAGAGGAATAGTCCTATCTTAATTTAGATCTAAAAGTGTAATCCAATCAGCACAAAGCGCTTACTATGCTGCTTTCTCTGCTGAACGCAGCCAATGACACATACTGATATACTCTTTTTCACACTAGTGGATACTGTGTTACACAGTGTCGCCTGTGTACGTAGTTGGAAAGCACCCTGAGGGTGCCGTCCCATGACACGTTTTGCTGTACGCGCGTATTCGCGTATCGAAGCTTCGACCAATCGCTGATGTTTCGCCGTTTTACGTATGCATCAATTTTGTTCTACTGTCCCATGCAGCGGATCGCGCGTAAGCGGATTAGCGGATCGCCAATCACAGAATCCTTCTATTAGATCCGTTTGCAAAATAATATTTAAAGTTATCCGTGATTGGTAATCACCCCTGAGATTGAGATTAAGTCAAAATTTAACCAATCAGAAAGAAGAAAACCAATTTTAAGTTTAGTGAACTTTACTTTGATTGGTCGAAATCCAATCTAATCTCAATCCCAATCTCTAGTCTGATACGGGCTTTAGTCCTACTTCAGATCTCAATCTCAATCTTTAGTCTAATACGGGCTTTATATTTAAAATAAAATAGATATATACATATATTTGAAATTTGGCAAAAGAGAGAAAAAATTTTAGACAGTGACAAAAAATAGAGTTTGATTTCTGATAATAATTAATTTCACTTGTACTTAAATCACAAGTAAGTTTTTATGCAACATTGTGTGTGTAAGCTAATTACAAATGTTATGTTTTATGTGATATTAAGTACGTACAAGAACGATTCATTTGGAGAGAAGTTGCAATTGGACACGTCATTAATTGGTTATTTTAAAATAAAAATATGTGATTAATTGATCTAAGGGAAAAACTTTAAGCACTGTTGTGAGTGACTGTAGGCAATCGCATCGTGTCCAAATAAATCGTTCCCTCATTTGCTTAGAGTTTTTCCTTTGGATCAACTAATCAGATATTTTTATTTTAAATTGACCAATCAGCGACGTGTCCAATTGCAAAACCTCTCATTTGTATATATTTATATATATTCTTATATGAAAAATTTTTTACTGGGCTTACAATTCTTCGATTTTTTTGTTTAACGCACGAAGATAGATATAAAGAGACACTTACAAGAAAAAGTTTATATTAATATTACATTTATTATATTTATTAATTTTTTATTACATTTTAAATTATATATAAAAACTACATATTGTTTTATTGTATCTAAATTTTGACAGTCAGGCAAACTTTCATAAGATTTTCGGTTTTCACAATAATATCTTATTAATCAACAAAAATTCAAATTTCAATTTTGCGGTAAAAACTCGTTTTGTATCGATAAGCTTTGATAAGCGATTAATCGATAATAACAATCGATTTCCATGACTCATCTCGTAAACAGCCGAAGAGGAACGAGGACCAAACGCGAGGAAGTAAGAAAAGATAGAATTGTCAAAGTTGCATTGAATCTATCGCAAGCTGATTGCCGAGTATATATTATTGTGCGTATATACGCGATTAAAAACTCCAGGAAAGAAAAACGCGAATTTCATTAAAGTTACAAGATGTTTCGCAGTTCGACGAATTTTGATAAATTATTAGGTAAGCTTCTTTGAAATCTGTTCAAAATGTCGGAGCCTTCTAAGCCGTCATTAATCATTCGTAGATAAGGCAACGAGTCATTTGCAATTAGAACCAGACTGGCCTACAATTATGCAAATTTGTGATCTTATACGTCAGAGCGATGTTCAGTGAGCATAATTTTTATAAGTCCACTTTTATCTTTTACTCAATAATTATAGTTGTTGATTATATTTCGTGTTATTTTAGAAAACTTAAGTTATAACTATATTATTATAAATATTATTATTTGTTTCTAAATATTTTATATATTTAGACCAAAAGCTGCTCTCACTGCTATAAAAAAGAAGATGATGAACAGTAATCCCCATGTAGCATTGTATGCCTTACTGGTAAGAAATAATATATCAGAATTTTTTGAAAAAGATTGTTTATTATTTTTATATTTTAATGTTTACTCAGGTACTGGAATCTTGTGTGAAAAATTGTGGGACATTGATTCATGATGAGATAGCAACCAAGCAATATATGGAGCAACTAAAAGAATTAGTTAAAACTTCTCCACATGAAAATGTTAGACTAAAAACTTTAGAGCTAATACAAGCTTGGGCTCATGCATTTCGTAACAGTCCCAAATACAGGACAGTTCAGGTAATAACTTATTACCTGCTATGATTTAATTGTTTATATAATTTGTTTATTTTACTTTTCTAATTATTTTTTTCAGGATACATTAAATATAATGAAAGCCGAAGGTTATCAATTTCCTGCTTTAAAAGAAAGCGATGCTATGTTCAGAGCGGATACTGCGCCCGCATGGGCAGATGGTGAAGTGTGTCATCGGTGTCGCGTAACTTTTGGTATGGTTCAACGAAAGCATCATTGCAGAGCATGTGGTCAAGTCTTTTGTGGTCAATGTTCGAGTAAAGTATCTACTTTGCCAAAATTTGGAATTGAGAAAGAAGTACGAGTTTGCGAAGCTTGTTATGAACAATTTAACAAGTTAGTGAAATTTCTTATTTTATTTATAAAGGTTTATATTATTTGGATAGTTTTTAAACATAATTTTTCAGACCATCTGCAACGCAAACTAAAGATACCGACCTTCCAGCGGAATATCTCAAAAGTACTTTGGCTCAGCAGCAACAAGTAAGTATTTATATTTTATCGAGCAGTAAATATAATATAATAAATAAATATATATTGAATAGTAAATTTACAATAAATACATTATATGTAAAAAACTAATTACCTTTTTTTAATAATCTACAATCAAGTTGCACATGTTTTTTCAACAGTTTTTAAAATTAAATTTCGAAATTTATAGAAGCTTACATAGAAGTTTTATTAGTAATAAAAACAAATCTAAAGATTACATATTATATAAATGCTCCATTTATCTTGAACATCTTAGATATTATTGCTAAATAAAATCATAAAAAAAGATCTATCAAAAAATTGAGTTGTCTTCAAAATTTTCTTCGTGTTTTACATAATAAAAGTATTATTATATTTGTACGTATCCCATGAAACCTTACAATTTCAATATTTTCTTTATTTTAGAATAGTAAAATATATTTAAGATACTGGAATTAGAATTTAAGATGGAACACACCTTCTATCTCACACCTTTAAGACTATTCATTTATAATCAAATTAGTGGTTAAACATGGCTTCTTCATTGCCTTGCACACAGATACTTTTGTTCATTATTTAAAATAATTATGTATATGAAAATTATATTATAAAAGTATTAAATTTAAGAGAAAAATGCTTTTCTCGAAAATAATTTTAATTTTAATGCAATTCTTTTGTAATAATATTGCATATCATGTATTAATTTATATTAGGTATACAAATTAATTCTCGGCCCCTATTTTTCATCGACTATAGAATCTATTCAACATGAAATTTTTTCCCGTTTCCCCATATAGTCATTTTAAAGTACATCTTTTAGCTTTAAAATGCTTGAGGTATAATACTTGATTTTACTGTGAACATAACCTGCTAAAATTAGTTATACATGTAATATCGTTCGAAAAGTAACATTTAAAGCCTATTTTTCCCGTTTCAACTTAAAAAAAACGCAGCTGAGGCAAAAGAAATGATTTGTTCAGCTTTGAGTGAAAACGCTGTATCATATAACACATGTAAAAAATGGTTCCAACAGTTTCAAGAGGAAAATTTCAATCTTCAAGATAGTGAATGCCCTGGTCAACCAAAAAAAGTGAAAGACAAGGAGCAAATTTTGGATGAGAAACCTTGCCAAACTCAATTGGAACTTGCAAGTGAGCTTGGAGTGACACAACAAGTCATTTCCTATCGCTTATAGAAGCTAGGAAGGATTTGGAAGGAATCCCGGGGTCCCTAACGCCCATAACGCTTGGTTCCATAAAGCAAAAAAGACTCTGAAAACCATCGCAGACTTAGGCTGGGAAATTCTTCCTCATGCAGCGTATTCTCCGGGCTTGGCTCCTGATTATCACTTATTTCGATCCCTACAATATCACCTTAGCGAGTCTCAATTTAAATGAGTTAATAGGTGCAAAAAAGCCTCGATGAATTCATAAAATCGAAACCAGCATCATTTTTCCGATCTGGAATCTGATAATTGCCTGAGAGATGGCAAAAATGTATAGAAACTGAAGGAGATTTTGAAGATTGAGTTTCAATTAATTTTTTAATAAATAAAGCTCAAAATTGAGCTCCAAAAAAATCAAAAAATTTAATTTGTATACCTAATATTTTCTATGCGCACGCACGCACGCACTGCTTAAAAGTTTGGAGCAATTTCTTTCTGGAGGATTTCTAGATAAAAATACAATTCTTTACAGATATAATTATTTTATTGAAAATAATTTTCATTTTTGAATGTTTATTATTGCAATAAATTATTGAAACAATATAAACAATAACTTTTGTATAGTTATAATATTAGTTATAGTATTAGTTGGTTAAATAAAGTTGATTAAATTTTCTTTTCAAATTTTTTTCTTTTAGAAAACTTGCTTCAAACTTTCGAACGATAGTTTTAACACACACGCATGCATATATATGTATATATATATATATATATATATATATATATATATATATATAATGTTATATTTTATTTATATTTTTATAGGTTCCAGCTCGAAAAACAGAAGAAGAATTGCGAGAAGAGGAAGAATTAAATCTAGCAATAGCGTTAAGTCAGAGTGAAGCTGAACAGAAAGAAAAAGAAAAGAAACGTACTACAAGCGTTTTAAAATCTAATCCAACTCCCATATCTAGAACATATTCTCCACCACCATCACCTGTAAGTTTTTCATAATTTTTACTGAATGTTTTTGTTATAAAATTATTCTTTAATATTTTTTGTGAAATAGGAGCGCGCGCGTTCCTATTTTATTCTGGATATAAAGTTTTAATCTAATTTTTCTTATTAGGGTCCTAGTCCATTACAAGTACAAGATGATGACGAGATTGAACCCGAACTTGCTAAATATCTAAATCGCAAGTATTGGGAACAAAGACAAACTGTAAATGAGGAACATGGATCAAGAGTGGATGTGACTAGTCCATCTGCACCTAATATAAGCAGTCCAATGCCTCAAAAACTTGTACTAGTAAAACAAGAAAATGGTGAAATCGATACTCAAATGGAAGAATTTGTAAGTGGTCTAAGATCTCAAGTCGAAATTTTCGTAAACAGGATGAAAAGCAATTCCTCAAGAGGCAGATCAAT
This sequence comes from Cephalotes varians, assembly GCA_037157785.1. Lineage (NCBI taxonomy): Eukaryota > Metazoa > Arthropoda > Insecta > Hymenoptera > Formicidae > Cephalotes > Cephalotes varians. Next base: position 10,603 of record JANQDE010000903.1, on the reverse strand, counting down.
TGCTAATGATAGTTCAGTTCAAACTTTGTTTATGAATATAACAGCTATGCATTCCAGGTATGTTTAAAATTAAATCATTAATTTTATTTCTAATTCTATTAAATTTTTTATTTTGATCACAAAAAATAATGATTTTTTGTAGATTATTAAGATATATTCAAGAACAAGATGATAGCAGAGTGTATTATGAAGGCTTGCAAGATAAATTAACTCAGATGAAAGATGCTAGAGCTGCTTTAGATGCACTTCGAGAAGAACATAAAGAGAAGTTACGCAGAAGAGCGGAAGAAGCTGAAAGACAGCGGCAGATGCTAATGGCACAAAAACTGGCAATTATGCGAAAGAAGAAGCAAGAATACTTACAATATCAACGCCAATTAGCTTTACGAAAGATTCAAGAACAAGAAAGGGAAATGCAAATGCGTCAAGAGCAACAGAAACAGCAGTATATAATGGGTAAATTTTAATTTTGCTATTTGCAATTATGCATTTTTAAATTTATTTTGTCTTGAATCATCTTCAATTTATTTTATCTCTATTTCTTTGCAGGAGGTTATCAAGCAATTCCAGATTTTATGGGACCTTCTCAAGGATCACCTGTTCGCCATGTCCATTATCCAACTCCTGGAACTAATTACAATCCTATGTCTCCCACAAATCAAGGAGTTTATATGTATGGACAACCAACCATGAATCAATATCCTATGCAGGGTTATAACATGCCGCCGATGAATACTCTGCCAGTGCATATGATGTCATCACTTCCTAATCCAGAACAATCATCAGATCCATCTATCCAAGGACAGGAAAATATAGGTCGTGTGTCCATATCAGGTCCAGGAATAGTAAGTCTACGAACTTTTAAGTGCCTTTGCTAATCTTTTTATCGATAAAAATTTAAATGTGAATATTACTTTTTTTATAGATACCGCCTCAAATGACACCACCTATTCAACAGCTTCAACCAAGCAATCATCAAATAGGATCTCAACAAGGACCTACGATACATGTGTCACCAGGACAAGCTTCAGCAGGCAGACACATATCACCTCAACAAGGTGCCTCCCAAATACCATCACAAGTTCCTCCTCCAACTCAAATCGGACTACCTCCGCTATCTCAAGGACACATGGGTCCTTCATCAGGTCCAATAGTTTCTGGTAGTCATGTACCTACCGGCGTAGTTGGTTTGCCACAAATAGGATCGCAACAACCACCTACCTTGCCTGGTACTCAAGGATCTGCAATATCAACGCATGTTTCCAATACTGCTATCTCGTCCCAGTCTTCAGGTGTTATTCAAATGTCTGCCGGAGTTACCAGCGGACCTGTTCCTGCAACGAGTCAAACTTTACCTGGTCCGCAAGTGTCTGGTGTAACAGTGCAAGGAATGACTCAAATTCCTGCACAGTCAATGCCATTTCAACCTGCTCCTTCAATTCCAACTAACGAAACTCCGCAAGATGCAGAAGATATAAAACCTAAAACAGCAGAGCTAATTTCTTTCGATTGAATAAATTGAATATTATATATACATTTAAAAAGTAACAGAAAAAATGGTCTACTTTTCTCTCTAAATTAGAACATTATAAAGTTAAGATAACAGTAGCTTATTTTATCAAATAAACTTTTAACTTTGGCAAAAGCCAATATTTTATGTTTGTTGATTATTGATGACACGATAGTAAAATATTACAGAATAGAACAAATATATCAAAAATACAAATGTCTGTAAAGAAACATTATATTAGCTAGAAAAGATGTGATTCCACTACAGGTTAGTTTTATATTTACACACACACACACACACACACACACACACATTGTGCAATTTATAATACCAAACAAAACTGTTTCTTGCAATTCGTTCTGTAAAAAAAAAAATTTGTTTATGATAAATAAATATTCATGTACAGGACATGCTCCGATATATGAAATAAAAATACAATTTCTAATATATAACAGTTTACTTAAGTTCAATTATATTCAATTCTAAGTATTTAAATCTTATGCTTTTTACAATCATTCACAAAAAATTAGTTTTTTGAGAATTTATTTTAGATATAAATATAAATGATTAATGCCATCTAAAGATTGTAACTTTTATTTTTTAAATTATAGAAAAACTATAATGTTCTCAAAACAAGAATATGTACATATGAATTATCATAATTGCATGATTTCTTTATTATTAAAGTGATATTTATATTAAGTAACGCGAATAAATTTTATTTAAAGTGTGAGATGCCTATATAGATAAGGACAGCCTCAGTGATTTCTTAAAAAAATAGTAAGAATGGTTCAACAATATTATTTGGCTTCTATCTCTTTATTTTTTTCTATGTTATAAGAATTCATTGAAAAAAATTGCTATTACCATCACATATTTGATAAAAATATCATAAAAATTACAGTTTTACTAATTAGAAGATAAAACGTTCATAATAAAAATTTTTTATTAATTTAGTCAAGCAGATTCTTTTTGCTAATTCAAAAGTATGGCATGTACACATTTTCATTTGTCCTCTAAAATTTGTTACATACGTTTAGTTTGAATTATTAGTTTGCCAAGTTAACTGTATTATTTTTTTAATCATACAGTTTCCACTTGACCCTTTCTACGTGGTTTTAGTTCTTGCCCTTGCGGAGATGTGAAAGACGTTTCTTCAGAATGTTTTCTGATTACGGACGAAGATTCGCCGTTATTCGAGCAAGCATCTTGACTGTTCCTCCTTTCTGGACATATGTGCGCTACATTCAGCCCATTGGACGTAAGAGAAGTTTTCCGAATACACATGTCCTCTAAAGGGATCTCTTCGCTCCTTGGCCTCGGCATCTTAGGCGAACCATCTTTAGATCGCAAGCCGTTTTCGTGAATCTTCTCATTCGAACTGGCTTCATCGCGTTTGGAATTCGATGATTCCACCGGTCTAATATTCTCTCTACGCATCTGAGCCGCGAATCCAGGAACTTTGTTTACCGTAAACATTGGCCTCGCTTGATCCTTTTGCAATTTCTGACCACGTCCGACTATACCTGAAAAAATTGAATCCATTGTTCATAAAGATTCTGCTGACTAATTCTCCTTTTAAACTTACGTTCATATCGTAAATTACGCAAGGCATAATTGGGTGGTGTCGAACAATGAGGCATACTTGTAGGAATATCCAACAATTTTGCGATTTGATTCATCTTCTTTTGTCTCGCTTTTATTCGTCCCTTTGTCAATCTAAATTATTATTTAGTCGATTTAATTAATTGATAACAATACGAATACAATACGATAATGCTTGAAGTTTTGTTTAAAGTTTGAAATTTTGATTTTGCTACGTTTGAAACCAACCTTTGTTTGGCTGCCATACATCTAATATGATCATCGAAAATAAATTTAGCCGACAGCAACGGTATACGATTGCCTGTGCTGCTGCTTAATGGCTTGTAAATTGTCAGATACAAACATCTTGAATCATCTTTGTCGCCAGCCACATCAATATCCTGTAAAAAACCAACTAACTTTGCAACACCCCATCCAAGTTTACTGATATCAGGTTCCACAAGAATCAATTGCACAACGTCAATGACTAAGAAACGGCGAATTTTTTGACCATCTTTCCACACGACAGTGCATGCAATCAAATCACTGTTATCTGTAAAAGTTTATAACAAATCATGTCGTTTATTTAATTTTACTTATAATCACAATAACTGAATGAATGAAAAGATGTTGTATATTGCAACATGTTAAGTTTATCACTTTTTGAACAGTTAATTGTGTATGAGATAATAAATAACTCTTACTTAGATCAAGAACATTATTAACTTGTACGCAATTAGCCGGATTAGTCAGTGGTAACTGAGTTTCTACTTCCATATTGAGTGTCAAAGATAGTTCTCTTATCAAGAAGAAAACTCTTATCGCACGACGTGCTCTTTCCACCTGCACATTTATGATTTTATTCTCTTATCATACGATGTTATTTTTTAGCTTTATATATTTATTTAAAAATGTGTTTCTTTCTGTTTCTGCTTACCTCACCACACGGCAGCCTTTTGCTAAATTCAATTCCAGTCATAGGTGTGCCCGTAGGAGGCAACAAAATATTGCTATCCATCATTAACCACTCGACATTTAACGGTCGTTTTTGTATTTCACTATATTCATCCTCGAACATATCCAAAAAAATATCTTCGCTCTAAATAAAATTAATATACATAATTAAATAAARAACCACCAATTAATATATTGTTAATAAAATACATTTATAAAACAAAAGGCAAAGAAAATTTGTGTAAGTATACCTTGGTCTAATTTCATAAATCACACACCTTGTAGAAGTTCTTTAGCAGAGATGTGCTTTGTTCTTTCGCTGCTTCAATGATTGCTAGATGTGATTCACATAATAAGCATTGTCCTTCAGATACTGCCAGTTGTGTTAATAGCTTGATAGTCAACTCCAATGTAACAAGCCTCACTTTGGAATCTAATAAAGAATTGATATTTTTATAAGACTTGAAAACTTGTGTGCGAAGTAAACATTAAATTCACATATATTACAATGGAAAATATTGACACAACTCACTTGTTTGACAACTCAAAGTTATAATATGAATCAATCTATCCATGAGTAATTCATTATAAGAATTTTTCGTTGATGTATTATTATAGAAAGGAGACAAGATTATATCAAGAATTTTATGACTTATACCCTGATAAATAAAGAGTTGACTTATTATTACATAAAATATTTGAGAATAAGACAGGTTTCTACCAGAATTTGTAACAATTACCTGATTATTAGCTAGTGCGTATAATAAGCAAAGTGCGAACAATGCAGCATAATCATTTTCTGTACATAATAAGGAATTAGTTATTGTTTCTAAAAATGGCTTTTTTGCTAAAGATTCGAATATGTCATTTTGATTTTGATGAGGCATCAAAGGACTCTCCAATGCCAAACGTTGCTCTTTCTCTTCATCCGTCACATTTAATTGCTTAATTTCCTCTAAATCCTCTTCATTTGGAATGCTTGTATTTAGTGATGTATTTGTAAGAACAGGAGTATTTACAGGGGTTGAAGCATCGTCAAAAGACGTACTTGGATGATTAAATTCTTGCAATTCATCAATTGCATTTTTAACCACCTCTTTTATACTTGTTATACTGTTTTCTTGATTGTAAAGTTCTTCAGACGTTGAGCTTTCATTTAAAGTTTCCAAAGATTTCAATGTTTCTTTTGGCGGTGAACAAGTAACAGATTTATTCGACGTTATATCTCCAAATTTTTTTAGAACTTTATTTGTTCCAATTTGAATCGTTTCTAAATCAGACATGAGCATTACTGCCGCTAATGTGTGTACAAGAGGTCCATGCGATACTATTAAAAAGACTTGAGAAAGTAGAAAAAGGGCTACCACAACACTAACGTGTTTTCTTTCATCCTAAAAAAATTAAAAAATATTCAAATTATTAAAAAAAGTATAATAATAAGTATAGTAAAAGTATAGTATAAAAACATATATATATTATTAATATATAAAACAAAACAACAAGTTTACTAACATTTAATATTTTTAAATAAAGTATATAACATACTAAACCTTAAATATTTTGAAACAAGAAAAAATAAACGCTTGTCCTACTTTAAAAAAATTTATATATTAATTATTTCTATAATGAAAGAAATAAAAATTTGATTCTACCTGAGGTTGGCACAAAGTGTTTTTGTATTTCATCAAAGAATAAACATACAATGGGACTAACAGTTTATGTAATAAATGTTCGGATAGAACTTTATTCAAGTCTGGTATATTCAAACATAAAATATCATTTAGATAATGCAGATGATCCAAATGTTCTGCAACCAAATCTGACAATCTATTTTGACTCTGATGACTAGAAGAAAACACATTTTATTATTATTATAATAGAGTAAGTAACAGAGATTATAACATAAAAAGGTTTCAATACTTACTCAGCATCATTCCGAACACAGGTGTCTAATTCTATAATATGATCACCGATAAACCACACGAGATTACTGAAATATGGCGCAGCTGTGCGATCCCTTATAAAAGCTAGCATGGATGCATCTTCAACACGATATACATTTAGTGTCAAAGTTCTCACAGCTATACGCACCATACCTTCGGAATGATTAAAAAATTTGATTGCTTCTGTATACAGTGGAAAATCGTTGGTATGCTATTAACAAAAAAAAAATTCATTATAATTTTATCAATGGCAGTGAATTTAATGGACAATTACAATACAGACATATCTATATGCATTTTTTTATTTAGCAACTATTTAAATAATCAACAAACACAAGTTTTGATTAAAAGACAAACAGAATATCATTATGCGTGTACCTCGTTTACCTCATTATAGAAGAAATGAATTGTGTGTGCATTTAACTTCAAACTCAATGTTTTCAAAAAACTGATATAATATGCCATCACTTCTTCATCGCTGAAGTCGAATTTGTGCACTATTATACTGTTTACATGATTGTTACTTAATAGATAATCTAAAAATGAAAAATTTTAACAAATTAATTACTTGGTAATCACTTAATATAGAAGAAATAATTTTACAAAACTCACATAAAGATGTCTCATTGCGTATGTTCTCAAATAAAATATTTAATGTTTGAAGCAATTGAACACATACATAGCTCCCACATTTCTGTTTCATAATACGTAGGAAAAATGAAAGCATGTTCTTCTCCAGAAAAAAACTATAAATATGTAATATCCTGTTAATCATGTTTCTGCATTACATGTGCCAAGATATTAATTTTGATTGCAAAATAGTATTATCAATAAGAATCTAAAGATAGAATTGTTCTTATCTCTACTTACTCAAATACACTACTATCATTTTGATCACCCCATATGAGAATTTCAGCTATCGAACGCAGAGTTTCAACTAACAAACCTCTATTGTTTTCAGATACAGTCTGATTCTTTGACAAAACATTGTATAGGTATCTGAATATAACATAAACAAACATATACTTGTAAGGATATTTTTTGGAGGTAACAGTAGCATGTTGATCGACTATACATACTTAAGGTGCTCTGGGGAATGAGGATTTTTAGGTTTCCAAAGTCCGCCACCGAACCAGCTCCGACTGCGAAACATCTTCAATTATCTCGAATAGAAGTGCCTGCATTCGCATTCTATCCAAGCTGTATCTCCTGCCAGTAAACTCTTTCTCATGTGACAATCATAGAAATATACCGTTTTATTAAGCTCATCGTATGTAGTAGCGTTTGTAGCAATTGTCGAAAACACGATAGACTTTATATTTTACATTGCCATTCAGGTTTACATTCAGGTTCAGGTTAAAATTTCAATTATTCGTAAACAAGTCGTCACTGCTTCGTTATGTGAAGGTTAAGCTCCCATTCATTGTCCTTAATCGGACGATACATTAATCTTGCTTCTTTGGCCAAGCCATTTACTAACTGTTAAATCTTCCTTTTTTCTTTGTTGACCGATGAATCTCCGACTCCGAATTTTCGATAATTTCCGACTATGTAATTAATCTTCTTCTTATTGGTAGTGGCTCATGATCCTCAAAGCTTCTTCTCTTTGATTGGCCCCGTCTTCGCTAAAGCTTCGGAACCAGCCATATAGGGCTCCAGTCCACTTGGTCCTACGAATGCTTCAAAGCATTCGATCAATCAGAAGATATAATTTTACAAATTAATCAATCAAAAAAAATACTTCGAAGCATTCGTGCCTTAAGCCAGCGGCACACGATGCTTGTTTTCCTGCTGGATTGCTTGCGTTTTAGTAAATTACTAGAAATTCTGCCTTCTGTTTGGTGCAATTTTAGTAATTTACTAAGCGCAAGCACGGTTTTAATGCATAGTCTACAATGGGCAGCAGCAGTATGGATGAGGCTGTAAGAGTAAGAAATTGACCAATCAGTCAACTATTCTTCTTATATTCTTCTGTGATTGGTCAATGTATTACTCTTACAGCCTTATTCATACTGCTACTGCCCATTGTAGACCACGCATAAGGCCATGGCACACAAAAAAACTTAAGCAGTAAAACGTACGCAGTAAGAAAATCAATAGTTTTGATTTGCTACCACTTATGTTTCGCCTTAAATTCTTGATTGTGATTGGCTAATTCGCTTATTGCTTAAGTTTTATTGCTTAAGTTTTTTTATGTGCCATGAGGTTTGTTCGCGGCGCATGCCCCAACATGCTCCTACTTGCTCCAACACGTTCCAATCTATAATATTACGTAACGTATATTATAGAATGGAACGTGTTAGAGCAAAAATAGGGCATTACGACGCGAACAAACCTATGGCCTTTAGACCGGTTCTACAATAGAGTCGCAAATCATGAGCCGCAAGAAATTAACCAATCATAATCGACTATTCTTTTCACATTTGACTATGACTGATCAATTTCTTGCGGCATACGACTTACGACTCTATTGTACCGGCTTTAGGGCCATCACACACACTTTCCGTAGACGTAACAGTAAGATTTCGACCAATTATATTGCTCGATTTAGTTACAGTGTCACGTCCGTAAGGACACTATATGCAAAAATTGCTCTAATAATTCTCTTTTCTACTCCCTTATGTTACATCCATAACAGCATCACACGTGGAGGTTCTCTTTTATTTTTTCTGCTTCCCTATGTCACGTTCGAGAGTTTAATATGTGCAGAGTTTCACTTTTATTACTTCCTTACCTAAATTTTTTGCCGCTTTGTGAAATCGCGTGAGCACTATGGAAGGCGCCTTGCTGACGCCTCCCCTATTGGTCGCTCGGCGCCCGAGCGACGCGCCGGCCGAGCGACCGATCAACCAGGGAACGCCGCGCAAGAGTGAGAGAACTTTCCCTAGAACCGAAGCCCTCGCAAGCGCGCGTAGGCTCGCTCTCTTGATTCCCAGTTCTCAAGTAAGCAACATCTCTAGACTTTTGTGCGCGACGTTTTCAATTTCTACTATTTCGAAAACATCTTCTAAATCACAAAGTTCTTCAATATCTACTTCTAATTCCAAGGGGTGGGTTCCGTTTAGACACGAATCGATTGGAGCCACTCGTAGCGCTTGAACAGTGGAAAGCCTCTAGGCACCGGTCGCTGTGGTTGGTGGTGTCCAATTGAGCCGTGTCCAAATGGAACGCTCCTATTCTAAGTCGCGTTTCAATTAACCTTAAGTAGTGTAACTAGGTCTTAACTAGTAAATTGTAAGTGAATCTAAATATACAGTTTATATATATACTCATAATCCAGAATTTGATAGTTCTTTGTACTCGATTCTTCCATCTATTTGCGGGAAATTACCATTAAGTCAATCGCGAGTGTGAGTGAACAAAGCTTATCCAACAACTGACGCTGGCCAATCAACTTGGGTTCATTCTAGAGAGAGAAAGAGGCAACAACCAAGGACGACCAATTAGATTAGCCCAAAGCCGAGTCCACCGGTGAAAGGTAGGAAATCATTCTTAATATTTGCACGATCCGCGGGACACCACCATTCGAGTCACGCGCTATTCTGTCCTCTAGGAACCAATAAGAATTAACACGGAAATGTCCGATTTATAATGTGTCCGCCCTTATCAAGGCCGCATCCGAATTTCTTTTCCCTATCAAACGTGTTGTACCACGCGTGGGTAAATAGCGCTCGTTGTGTGTCAGTCCCCTTTTTCGAACGTGAAGGCGATAAGTTAATCAAATGCCCTGAGTGCTATAGCGCGAGACCGAGTACAGACGGATGGGCTCCGATAGCCCACGTCGCCGATTGGCTAATTTAAAATAAAATTTTCTGATTGGTGGTCCAGTGGAAAAACTCTAAGCACCGAGCAATGTGTGTAGACGTGTGCTATCGGGACGTGTGCTAACGGGATCCCTCCCGTACAGACCAAGCAAGTTATACCGGCATATTGCGCCACTATATCCACTTCGGTAACACCCCCCGTTTCGAGAAATGCAGCACATGTAGCGTAGTCGTTGCAGCCCCGGGCGATATTTTGGAATGCGATATCTGCCTGAATCATCGAGCCGACTTCCTTGAATATCTGTCAGAACAGGGTTTAACCCCGTGGACAGGACCGGAAGCCACAATAGTGGGAATATCCACTACGCGATTGTAACACCGCGCTTTAGTCCCCGCGGCGCACACTCGTAACTCCGTATTTTACGCTCGCACCGGCAGCGGAGCCCGCGCGGTTCCGAGAAAATAAATTCTCAAATTACTATTCGTTCCTGGGCGAGCCTACTATCCATTAATTTAGTTGTGCCCCCTCGTGACGTAACAACAGACGGCTGAATAGAACAACGCGATTGGTCGAAACCTTACTGTTAAGCCCGTATCAGCAGAGAGAAGCCTGAGAGCGGCCATGGCCGCGATTTAGCTGTTACCTTATTTTGAAGCGCCTCTATGTCCATAAAACGTGGACATTGAACTACATAGYCAATGTCCACGATCGCGTAGGTAATGTCCACGATTTTATGGTTCTCTTCCGTGCTATGTCCACGACCTTGTGGTTCTCTTCCGTGCTATGTCCACGAATCCTGTAGATAATGTCCACGACTTTGTGGTTCTTTACTGTGCTATGTCTACGA
>JANQDE010000902.1:0-32617 GCA_037157785.1 Cephalotes varians | reverse complement strand
GAAATTGACATTTTTCATTGAAATTCTCTGAGACTGCTAGCCATTCAGCTTTCATATTAGGCTTTAAAACCACAGGACACAACACATCCCATATAGCTTGACACGTTTCATGAATAATATTACTTACTGTTGTAATTCCTAACAGATATTGATATGACAGAGATGTCATACTATCACCGGATGCTAAAAATCTGAAACGCCAAAAAGAAATCTATGAAAATGTTGAACTTAATATTTCCAAATTAAAAGAATACTTTACAGATTTGTGTACAAATATTTTTATAAAGTATATACAAACCTTAAAGTCAACACTAATCGTTCTGGTGCCGAAATTGGATCACGCACAACATATTGTTTGCTTATAATTGGCCCAACTAAGCACAACAATTCTTCAAATTCAGTTGCAGACATGCGACAATAATTTATAAATCGCGGATCTTCTAAACGCAAAATAGGAAATATTGCATGGTAAAATCCATGTACTGCACGATTGTTAAAGATCTCTGCAACCCAGTATTTCTTTTTCTTATATTTCCTCTTTTCATCTTTCATTGCGACTATCACAGCAGTTGCTGCTACTGTACGTCTTTTTTGCACTTCTGAATTTCTTAAGTTTATAACATTTGCACATTCTACCATCCACTCATAATATTTCATTGATGGTGAACACATTTTTACTAAAACTTTGCTGCAATAAATTAATAGCTGTAGGTTATGTGTACCTTCTTTGACGTGAATTACAAAAATTGACGCGAGAAAATCTTTTTCATTGTGCGTCAGAATATCGGCGTCATTATACTAATCTAACTTTACCCGAACCCGATTTTCAGCGTCAACTGACGCCCATGAAAAAGCACCTTAAGGCTGTAAGACGTAAACAGAAAACAAATTGGCCAATCACAGTTGAGAATCGCATTATGTTCTCTACTGTAAATGGGCAAATGGGACACTCGCAAATCTTCTATGTTAAATCATTCTATTAGTTTTTGAATAGGATGATACTAAGGGATTCAAAGAGAACTGAGCACGCGCAGAAAGGAATATTTAGGAAAAGGATCATGATAGATACAGAACCCTCTCTTTCGGCACTTCCAAGTCATCTTCATCTTTGCATTTAAAACTTTTCATCTCGTTCCCGCCTATTTTTCAAATGTGTGTGTCTCATTTTAAGTGTAAAGAGTATAATACAGAGAATAATACAAAGAACAGACCGATTAACTGCGCACATACTAGTATTATTATAATTCAGTAAAGCCATCATTATGAAAGATTAGAATTAACTTTTTGATAAGACTGTACAATAACAAAAATGGAGTTAGTATGTGTCTATCCCTTTCGGCACGATTGTATACATTCCAGTATTACTATTCGGTGGATATGAGCATTACGCAAGTTATGCTACATGGAGAGATAGCATAACAGACCAATCAGTTATGCGTAATATACAATCTCTTTTCTGATTGGACTCCATTGCAACATCACTGCGATTTCATTATAGATCCAGATTTAGCTACTTTTTGGAAAATTGACTACTTTTTTAAGTAACTCATAAGAAATAGATCAATCACAATCAAATGTAAAAAGAGAATAATCAACTATAAATGATTTAATGCAAGATTCAAGCCGGTTCTACAATAGAGTCGTAAGTCGTAACCCACAAGAAACTGACCAATCAATTATTCTCTTCACATTCGATTGTAATTAATCAATTTTTTATGGTTTACAAATTACGACTCTATTATAGAAGCGTCCTTAGCACACATCCACTTAAGTTCGTATCAGACTAAATATTAAGATTGAGATTAAATTGGAATTTAACCAATCAAAAGAAAGAAAACCAATCTCAAGTTTAGTGAACTTTGCTTTGATTGATCAAAATCCAATCTAATCTCAATTCCAATCTCTAGTTTAATACGGGCTTTATATCGGCCGATTCCTAAAGATTTTTTAACGGACTAATCAGAAAACATTTTATATTAAATTAGCCAATCAGCGGTGTAAGCCATCGGATCCCACACATGATATCAATAGCCGCGTTCAAGTTGGACGAAGTAGCAAGCCTCGTCGCCCGCTCGCTTAGCAATTTAATACGATTAGTTAGATCTATAAGTAAGAACCAATCGTGTTCAATCTGCTTGGCGAGCAGGCTAGCCGCTTTGCCGACTTGAACCATATCCATTTGAAGCATGTGTATGCTGTATTTTTATTAAAAATGAAACATAAGTGAAGAGAAGCAATACAATGGCTGCATTCAGCAAAGAAAATCGCTCAGTGAGTGTTCACTAAGCGACTTTCTCTGATGAACGCATTCTTAACAATCCTTTTATAATTAATTAATTCCTTTTATTTTAAAATTATAAAACAGATTCTTATATTGTGACCTAATATGCATCAGTAACAGAGAAGCTAAATATTTAATGTCTAAGAATTTAATTTCTCATTAGACAGTTATTTATAATTAATTAGAACAAAATAGACTAATATTATATTAATATTATGTGTAATATTATTTAATATCTTTTAGATGTAACATTGAAAGTGATTTGTTTTCTGTATCAATTGCATTTTTTACAGTAGATATTCGACTGTTAATAGAAACAAGAAGAAAGACATTTATAAAGCAAAGTATTTTTTAAAATAAATGTTTAAAAATATTGTCTCCATTATTAAAATCTTGTTATATGAAATTATTGACTATAATTTTAATTACTCAAGAAATACCTCCAGAAAATGATGTGCTTCTATTGCTCACGCATATTTAAGGTAAAACACATTTATATTTTTTTTTCAAATATGTATTTTGAACGAATTTTTTAACAAGTTATGTTTAGTTTATTAACAAGTACTGAATGTATCAAATTATTTATATCGCAATACTTAAAGTTTATGTATGTATTATACTTATAGCAGCATTTTTTCATAAAAATATGTATAGTAACATGTAAGAAAAAATTTAATGTAATTAACTTTTTAGCTGTGATATGTATATAATATTGCTGTTCTTTGTGTGACACATTATACTACATTTTTATTTTTATTCATAAATAATACTTGCAATGCAATAAAATAAATGCCACTTCACAAAAATATTTCGATAGTAAAGGACTGATTTTCCAAAACGTCTAAAAGATTAATAAATGAATTTATTAAAAGACTAATAAATAAACATTGATATTTCGACAATATTTCACAGGAGGGGGAAATAATTTTAATGGGGGAAATAATAATAATAATCTCTCACTTGAAAGAATTTTGTGCTTTGTTAATAGAAAACAGATCTGCTTTGCAAATTGCTATTAATGCATAAGATATGTCTTTCATTTTCTTTATATCTGAAATAATAAATTTTTAAATAATTTATTACTGTTCTTATCAAGTTATCATAAATTCTTTTGTAAATTCAACGTTGGTGAGTGTTTTAGTACAAATTAATTATAAAACATCATTAGATAGATATCTTTTAACGAAAAAACATGAACAGAAGTGTCATTAAAATAATCGTTTTTTGTACATACATGTAATAACAGTGTCGTCATACTGACCGAATAATATATTATTGTACATAATTTTGTACTGTCGTCGAAATAGCCGATCTATAGTTAATTGGTTATACATACGTACTACTAAGTTGTACTTAAAAAAGGTTGGTAATGTATACGTCAGAAAGTCAATGTACTCTGATGTATACAATAATATATAATACTTTTTAAGTGTCGTCAAAATAGCCGATTAACATACATATATATATATATATATATATATATATATATATATATATATATGTATATATATTGTGACGTGACGCTTTGTAGGCTCCGTCACTGGTAGTCGAGATAAATTTTAAGAGTGCGCCTGGATCCTGTGCTCCACCACAATTTGCGGGAAAGAGACACAGCAGAGCCGCGCGGGGCTCATTTGCGCGCCTTGTTTTCTTATTTTATCGGTGTTAGAACCTTTCTTGTAGCGACTAGTACTATGTAAACGTGCGGCGAGTCTCACCGGAGGAGGGTAAAGAAGAGGACGACAATTCGCAAGAGGAGAAGTTCGCAAGGACCTGCTGATCGACTCGGACGCACAGGTTGTATCGTCTCTTCCGTCCTCCCCGCCTAATCGAATTGTGTTTATCGTTCTGCATCTACAGCTGCCGCTGAGTCTGGAAGCTGCCGAAAGGATGAGCCCTCGAGGGGCGGAGGGCCTAAGATCGAATACCGTACAGGAGCCAACAATGAAGGCCGTTCAGAAGGGGGAATCCTGAGACGGATCCCGACGAGCGTCGGGAACGGCTTACGGAAGACCTCAGAAGAACTGCTACCGTGGCGACTCATCATTTGAGTCGCGCACCATGGGCCGCTGAGCGCGGTTACGCATGATTGGCCCTACAATTGGGGACCGCGTGGACAAGGGGCTCCAATTGGAAGACAATTCGTGGCAAGTAAGTGGGAGCGACGGGGAGCGAGCTCCCGGCAGGACGGATGGACCATTACTGTCGTTGTGGCCGTGAAATTGTGCGTACGTGCGAGAAGAAGATCCGGCCGGGGAAGCACAGATCCAGGTTACCGAAGACTGTAGGAGAGGACGAGGAGGACCCGAGCCGAAATCGCCGCTCTGGTGAGACGAACCGTACAGTCGAGTCGCTCGCTCTTGTGGAATATTGAGAGGTTCGCGCGGCGGCATAATCAGAGATAGATGATTGTAATAGCAAAGTAACGGCTGCCACGCCGTCCTGTTGACCTTCTTTTGGTGTGTCTCTCTCTCTCTCTCCCCCGCGTCTAGCCACAGCGCAGTCATATTCGTGCGTATTTGTTGTCGTTGTATTGTCCGGTTTCTAGCGCATTCTCGTCATATTACGCGAGTTCATTGTATCGGGCTGCCGAGAGCCTCGCTCTCGTAACAATTCTTGTAATCGCGCTTGCAGCATAATTGTATTAAAGCCTCGGGTTGTCGATCTTTTAGCGCTCGCGAAGGGGCGAATGTCGTTGGGGCGCAAATCCGCGTCTCTCGCCTTTCTCGCGACCCGCACTACGCGTCAGAACGCTTCAATTAGAATTCTGGTCGCCTGTTAGAGCCCAGATCGGGTCGCGAAGGAGGAAGGCTGCGTCATACCGTCTAATAACCATGGATTCATCTAGCCTGTACGAATCGTAATATATCTTTGTTATTACTTATTTAATTGCTTGCGTTAATTATTTGGGCCTCTCTCGCCTCCCCGCCTTTTCCCATCTATGCGACGAACCGCCCCTCTGCCAATTCCGTGGCTGAGTTGCCGGCCATCGGCTCCGCTGCGACTCGCGATTTTCGAAAAATCCCGTATTTGATAGCCTACGTTAATATCGCGTAAGAGTGGYACGCTCTCTCGTGCCTGGCGCCCAACTTCATTACGAGACTTAAGAGAGATCACTGAGAGATTCAGCTCAAGACGAATATCGGGATCCCGGCGATCGCGAGCCCTCAGCGAAGTTGCCCGTCACTCGAGAATGCGGTCGCAATATATACGTACATATATATATATATATAAATATACATATATATATATACATTATATATATACATTATATATATACATTACATATATACAGAGTGCGGCATTTAAATTGAAACAACCGAATATTTTGAAAACAATGTATTTTATGAAAAAATGTTTCAGACAAAAGTTGTTCTATTTTAAGGGGGAAAGAGAATTACATTAATGTTTTTGAAGTTCGTGAACGACTTCAAGGTCATTTGAAAGTGAACTCCATTTTTTAAAATGGGAACCTATATTTTTCTCAACGGATCTTCAATTCCCGCAAAGAAATGAGCAACTTTTATCTGAAACGTTTTTTTCTGTGATACATATTTTTCGAGTAGCAGTAACGTTCCGAAATTTCTCTATCTCATCATTCTTGCGAATACTGGAACAAAAAATAAACGAACAAATTACAAATTATTATAAGAAGAATTATTAGAAGAAAAAGTAGTTCTCACAATCAATTTGTTATTTCAATAGATATTCGAAATGATGGCCTTCAGCTTCGATGCATCTTTGTATTTGTCCGAGAAATGATCGACAGACGCGTAACAACAAGTCTTCATCGATCTGTCCGCATGCGTTTCTTATTCGGTTGATCATATCATCCCGAGTCGTTGGTACGTCGCGATATACGATTTCCTTCAGATAACCCCATAAAAAAAAATCTGGAGCTGTAAGGTCCGGTGATCGAGCAGGCCAATTTACAGGACCACCTCGTCCTATCCAACGACCATTAAATTTGCGATCCAAAATTTCTCGTGCAATTAGTGAATGATGTGCTGGGCAACCATCATGTTGGTACCATAAGGTCATTCTTTCTGACAATGGTAATTCTTCAAGGAGAAGTGGCAACTGTTCAACTAAGAAATTTCGGTACTTTTCTCCGTTTAACGTATTATCAATGAAATACGGACCAATTAATTTTTTGCCTACTATGCCTCACCAGACATTAATAGCCCATGGCCGCTGACGCTCCACTTCACGTAACCAATGTGGATTGTCTACCGCCCAATAGTAAATTGTGCTTATTCACTTGTCCGTGATTCGTAAATGTAGATTCGTCACTGAACAGTACATTCATAAAAAAATCGTTGTTCATTCGGAATTTTTTTAATGTCCATTCACAGAACCTTACGCGGTTTACGAAATCGTTTCCATGCAGATTCTGATGTAGAGATACGGTATGGGTGGAATTTATGCCGGTTGAGTATTCTAAGAACACTTCTTTGTGAAATTCCACTGGTCCGAGAAATAGTACGTGAACTAATTTGGGGGTCTTGAGCGATTGCAGCTAATACCAGTACTTCGTTATCCGAATTTGTTACAGTATTCTTACGTTTTCTTTTTCTTGGGTGAACACTTCCATCGTTCAAAAACTGATTAACAACTCGATGAACTGTACGCGAAGGAAACTTATTTGCTTCAGGGAATCGTGCTGCATACAAATTAACGGTCAAATCCCAATTTCGACCGCACTCACCGTAAAGCAAAATTATTTCGATTTTCTCCGCGGTTGTGTATCTCTCCATATTCGAAAGGCAAACTAATTCTGACTACACATTACAAATTTGCGATAAGTCAAAGATTTAATCTGTGTCCTTACAGGTTTTATTTACATCTTCATGTTTATTTCCAAGTGTTCGCAGGAATGATGAGGTAGAGAAATTTCGAAACGTTATATCTACTCGATTGAACATCGCAATGATATATGGAAACTTTGCCACATATTTCGAAAAATATGTATCACAGAAAAAAACGTTTCAGACAAAAGTTGCTCATTTCTTTACGGGAATTGAAGATCCGTTGAGAAAAATAGGTTCCCATTTAAGAAAATGGAGTTCACCTTCAAATGACCTTAAAGTCGTTCATGAACTTAAAAAACATTAATGTAATTCTCTTTCCCCCTCAAAATAGAACAACTTTTGTCTGAAACATTTTTTCATAAAATACATTGTTTTCAAAATATTCGGTTGTTTCAATTTAAATGCCGCACCCTGTATATAACATTATATATATATATATACTTATAATATTATTTATATTAATTTATAGTAGTAGTAGTAGTAGTAGTAGATTTTATTTGATTCCCCTTGGGGTTACAAAATAATATACACACTTTATCCTTACTCTAACTTAGCCTATGCTTACTCTCTATCTTACTCTCTACCGTGTTGGTTTCATGTTTGTAACACTCTCCAACACCTCTCCTCCTTTGTACACACACATATTCTTAATGCCCTATCCGCTTTTTGGACTTCCGTTTCCTCTTGCCTTCTCTTGCATTTCATTATGCATCTTTACTGTCTCTATTCCCTCCCTCGAATCCTCACCTTCTTCCTCCTCCCTTCTCCCCCCTCTCCTCTCCCCACCCATCACCCGCCTCTCTCTCTCCATTTCTCTCATCCATTTTTCACCCTCCTCCTCCTCTCCTAATACCCATTTTACCGCTTCTTGCCAACTACCTCCACACTCTTCCCATCTCCTACATCTTTCCCATACGTGTTCCCATTTTTCTTCCTCTCTCCCACATAACATACATACTCTTTTACTTGTCTCCTCCCAATATTTCCCCTCTCTGATCTCATTCCCCATCTTCCATCTCGCTATTTTTTTCCACCTATTCTCTCCCCATCCTTTTTTCAAATACTCTDGCACACCTTCCCCTTTTACTTCTTTATACCATCTGCAGAAGTTTGCTTCCCTTATCTTCTCCCATCTTTCTCTTCTTTGCTCTTCTTTATCTTTCCATAATACTTCCTCGAGTATCCTTCCACTCCCGTCTCTCCCCTCTTCTATCTCTCTTATATCTATCCCTCTGTTCTCCCAGAAGTTCTCCCTCTCCTTCTCCCACTCAGACTTAATCCTTCCCCCCGTCAGTCTTTTTTTCATCTCCCCTCTACATTCTCTCCCTAGCCCACTTCCTCCTCTTTCCTCCAACCTTTTTTCGTACCCCCATGCCCTCCTTGACGCCCTACACCTCAACTTTTCCCTTTGCGTCTCCTCTCTCACCATATACCCCGGTTATTACCCTCTCCACTCCTAACATCCATCTTATGTACCTTTCCTCTACCTTCTCTATTCCATCTCTTTCCTCCCACCCCCAGATTTCTACCCCCGTGTATATTAATTTATAATTAATTATTAATATTAATTATTATTATCAAAGATATACACAGCCAAATAAATTTCATTAAAAAACGTATGCTTAAAATTGAAGAAAAGTTGCGTTCCAGAATACCAAATGAAATAATGGTCAATTTTATTGACTCTAACTATCGTAGGATGAGAACTCACGAGTGGAACGTCAAAACAAAGTTGATAAAAAAGTTCAACCAATTGATAGGTGACCAAAAGTCAGGCTTGATATCTTTTTTAGACATGGACAGATCTAAATGGATAGTCAACAAAAGTAGCAGGAAAATACCGGAGGACATTTTAAATTTTTTGAGCCTTGGTGGAAGATTTGGCCTTCCTGTAAACATAAAGGATAGAAACAGAAAAAATACCATCCTGGATGTCATCAAAAATGTGGAGGCGTCCATTCATATATTCCCGGAAGCGATGATAGACAACGTTAGATCGATGATTGTTCTCTTAACAGGAATTTACATTCCAATAAGCATTTAAATTACATTGACAGATATATCTACAATGAGTTTAATAAGTGTAGAAAGTTTTTGGAAAACAATAAAGACGTTTTAGTTACGACCGCGGATAAAGGCCAGGTTACTGTTATTATGGATTATAATGAATACATTACATAAATGTCTGACATATTTAAGGATGATAGTACGTACCGTAGCTTAAATAAGAATCCTATAAAGAAAATTAGTCGCGATTTGGAGGTAATRATTAGGAGTTGGTTGGACAATAAATTAATTGATAACGTCACATAYCGGAATTTAAAATGCACTGGTGGAAATCTCCCTAGGGGTTATGGATTACCCAAGATTCATARACCTGGGTGTCCTCTCCGCATAGTAATATCATCAGTAGGAAGTCCGCTATATAATGTGGCAAAMTTTTTACATAATATACTYAGTAGTTCGATTAAGAAACCGAGATCTTTTATAAAGGATAGTAGATCCTTTGTGGAAAAGATAAATAAGATAACCATTACATCGGAAGAAATTTTGGTTTCACTGGATGTGAATGCCCTTTTCACTAATATAYCTAAAGAACTGGTTAGGCGGGGGATAGAGGATAGATGRATGRACATTAGTACGAAAACGAAAATGAATTTACCACAATTTTTACATGCGATCAATACAGTAATGAGTTCCACCAGTTTTACTTTCAATGAAAAATTTTATGAACAAATTTATGGAAGTCCTATGGGCTCTCCATTATCTCCCATATTARCGGACRTCGTTATGGACGATTTAGAGAATACTTGTYTAAGGAACTTGGGTTTCACCGTAAAAACTTATTTCAGATACGTTGACGACATTTTCTTGATCATTCCAGCCAAAAAATTGCAGTTGGTTCTTAACGAGTTTAATAATTACCACCCTAGGCTAGGTTTTACACACGAAATAGAATGTAATCACGAACTAAATTTTTTAAATACTTTAGTGATAAGAAAAGGGAATCATCTTATAACCAATTGGTACAGGAAACCCACACATTCAGGCCGATACATTAATTTTTACTSAAATCATCCTTTACAATATAGACTAAATACCTTAAAAAATGTAATTGACCAAGCAATACTATTGTCRGACAAAAGTTTCCATGTTGAGAACTTGGAAATTGTAAAAAAACTATTTTTGAATAATGGCTATCCTATCAATACTATTAACAAACAAATAAAAGATCGATTATATGTAATAAAAAATAAAACGACAGAGCAATGTTTAATTGACAAGCAGGATGTGAATAACAAAAAATATAATTTATTAGTWCCTTATGTTAAAAAAGTAGGTTATGATATCGGCAGGATAGTAAAAAATGTAGTGAATGTATGCTTCACCATACCTAAAAAGTTGAACTGTCTTATAACGAGRGGGAAGGACAGATTAACTGACTTGCAAACAACTGAAATAGTTTACAAATTAAAATGTAAGGATTGTGACAAAATTTACATAGGACAGACAAAACGGCATTTGGAAACGCGGATTAAAGAACACAAGAATAACATAWAAAATACAGCGGGGAAACTTTCTGTGGTTTCTAATCATAGATTAGATAAYAATCATGATTTTGATTGGGAAAGACCGGATATTTTGCATAAGGAAAAGAACAGGAAAAAACGGGAGGTAGCGGAAATGTTTTATATTAAAAGATTTAAAAATATCGTTAATCTTCAGAAGGACACGGAGAATTTGAACATATTATATGACAAATTAATAACAATTTAATAACATATTTGACTTACAACAATTATATGTTTTTCTCATTTCTAAGATTCAGTTCTCAATGGCATTCTGAAGACCGTGGTGTTTAGACGCACTAATTTTTAGTGAAAAATAACAATTGTTTGATGAAATGATTCAACAAACAATGTATTTGTGTTATTAATAAGCGCAGGTAACTCTTGGTAATTGTATTTAATTGTAATTCTAGATTTGTATTATTCAATATAACGATGTATCCCCTGTCCCGTAGATACTCTTGAAAAGGACTGGAAAGCGTCTGGTCGAAACGTCGAGTTGTAATGTTAATAAAGTGCCAGATATAGTCACATAAAGAATATTTTGTTTCATTTTAATTATTATTATTATTTATTACACGTGTGTAATATTTATTCTATTTTATATATATATATATCTTATATTACTTATCCTTATTATCATCTTCGACGATAATAAGGATAAGTATCTTCATACATATATATATATATATATGTATACAGGGTGTGCCGCGAGAATTTCGACATCACACGTAGGAAGGTAGATGGGATCGAGATGAACATAAAAGTCCTATACCGTTTAGCGATATTCGCAATAATAATCGAGATATTAATCTTTTAAATTATACTAATGAGAGCACGCCGAGAGAAGCGCTCCAGCCGCTCGAGGTATAGCCCGGCCCAGTTTATCATAACATTGGCTGTGGGCGGCGCGTTGCAGAGGCAAGAGGGGAGGCGTGCCGGGCGCCGAGCAACGGCGCACCTCCTCTCTTGCCTCTGCAACGCGCCGCCCACAGCCAATGTTATGATAAACTGGGCCGGGCTATACCTCGAGCGGCTGGAGCGCTTCTCTCGGCGTGCTCTCATTAGTATAATTTAAAAGATTAATATCTCGATTATTATTGCGAATATCGCTAAACGGTATGGGACTGTTATGTTCATTTCGATCCCATCTACCTTCCTATGTGCGGTGTCAAAATTCTCGCGGCGCGCCCTGTATAGCGTGCTTGTCGTGTAATTTCGCGTAGTTGTAGCGGGAAATATTTGAGATTGGCTTCGCCATCGAACCACTCAATGCCATGATAATTCCGCGAAAACCAGCTGTTTCCTCGGTAAATATGCATTTTAGGTCACACATCTCCGATTTCGATGTGCTTCAGATATGTTGTAGGGCAGGTCATACCGAGTAATTATGTGAAAAAATTTCGTGGGGGACGGCCTTAGTTTAGGAGATATGGCAGTTCAAARTTTTGGAACAATATTAGTATTTTTGTTCTTTTCGTTCGTGTTGTGAGCGTGTAGGCGGGGAGGGCTGCGCCCTCCAACATCTGCCCTACAACATATCTGAAGCGCAAAAAAATCGGTGATGTGTGACCTAAAATGCATAATTACCGTTTTCTCGTCTAACTCTCTCGGGTAAATCACTAAATGGGTAAAGTGACATCATAATCCAATGTCCGATAATTGTCGCGTTAATTGCAACAACGGCAACTTCTTTCGGAATAAACTTCTCGTCCACATTTCGGAAACCTTATATTTTGATGACTATATCCATGATTATATCCAAAACTTTGCCACGCTCTTAAGGCGCGGGTCCAATGGAGATTCGTAACCGTAACAATATCCTTATCCGTATTCGAAATCCCCTCCTATCGTCTACAATAACAGCCCATAATTTTAACGTTAATTTTAACGTAAC
Organism: Cephalotes varians; assembly: GCA_037157785.1. Lineage (NCBI taxonomy): Eukaryota > Metazoa > Arthropoda > Insecta > Hymenoptera > Formicidae > Cephalotes > Cephalotes varians. Next base: position 20,059 of record JANQDE010000902.1, on the reverse strand, counting down.
GAATCGTCTAACCTTCGATTCATTCGATTCTCTATGTTTTTAAAGTTGTAAAAATTTTGCTATTATGGATAACCAGCGTGTCAAAAAAATATTTGTGGCTATCAATTTAATTAAAATTATAATACAATTATTGAATAAGAAGAGAAAGAGTTCAAAAAGGAAATATTGGGTTCGACCAATGTTATTGGAGCGAAAATCAAAAGGACGTTTTAATAACCTTTTTCAGTTTATTAAAAATAATAACGACGAACAGTTTTTCAAATTTACTCGAATGACTGTCAGACAATTCGAGATTTTATTAGAAATAATACAAGAACCTCTAAGAAAAAGAAGTATTCGCGAATCTCTCTCACCAGAACATCGATTATGTATAACTTTGTAATAAGTATATTTGGTATTATAGTCGTTTTTATATTTTTTAAATTGTATTATAACACGAATATTTTATTTTGTAGTTATCTTGCTCATGGTTGTAGTATGCAAAGTATTGCATGGAATTTTTACGTGTCAAAATCAACTGTGAGCAAAGTTATCCGTGACACTTGCAAGATTTTGTGGGAAAAGTTATCACCTATATATTTGTCAAGACCTACTGCAGATGATTTCAAAAAATACGCACAAGATTTCCAAAAGTTATGGAATATGCCGAATTGTTTCGGGACGATTGATGGAAAGCATATTATTATACAATCTCCTTACAATACTGGAACCAGTTTTTTTAATTATAAGAAAACATTCAGCCTTGTACTAATGGCAGTTTGCGCTAATTACATTTTTACTCTTGTTGATGTTGGTGCTTTTGGATCACAAAGTGACGGAGGAGTCTTTAAAAAATCAGCTTTTGAAATAGCCCTCGATAACAACGAATTAGAGATACCAGACGACAGCTATCTACCGGGAAGTGACACAAAATTTCCATATTATATGGTTGCAGATGAAGCGTTTCCTTTGAAAAGATATATTATGCGGCCATATCCTGGAAGTAAATTGAACGAAACACAAAAAATTTTTAATTACCGTCTTTCTCGTGCACGTCGTGTAATTGAAAATTCTTTTGGGATTCTAGCCAGTCGTTGGCAAATCTTTCGATCAACGATTGTTGCACATATTAATACGGCAGAATGGATTATGTCTTCATAACTACCTCCGACTCTCAGAATTAAAATCAGAATCAAAAAATGCTATGTATTGCCCTCCAAATTATGTTGATATATGGGATAATGAAGGAAATATCATATCTGGGCAGTGGAGACAATGCGAAGAAAATATAGCCTTTAAGAATATGGGAAGAATGGGAGCTAATAATGCTACACGTAAAAATATTACCTTACGTGACATGCTTGCTGAGTACTTAATTTCTTCAGAAGGCGAAGTTTCTTGGCAAAAAGCATACATCGCGAGAGGATCACTTTAATCGTATAACTTATGAAGATGTTGACTATTTGACGAAGTACATAAGAAAAACTACTGTAATAATATCAAAATTAATTTCTTATGATCACTAATATTTTATTCAATTATTTCGATACATATTAGTTACTAAATATTTTACATAATGTTTATTATTCTTTTACTTAAACGATTCTTAAATAATAATCTTATTATCGTGTATTACACATTGTATATTATTAATAAACTTTGGATAACAGCTATATTACAAACTTGTATATACTGTGTAATATTTTGTAGTTAATTTACTATATTTATTTGTAAAAAAAGAAATTCGCACATTGCACAAATTATATTAAAGATAGTGTGACAATTTTCAAATTATCTACAGTTTTGATGAATGTGTCCATATTGTATTTGAATATATGTGAATATATTTCAGTATTATAAAACTTAAAAAAACACATCATTAAAAAAACATTTTATAGCACCATTTTAAATTATATTAATACTGTATTTATATATTATTTCTTTTTTATATGTAGTATATTTATGCAGTATATTTATTATAGCTAATACTCATAGGAAAGGAATTTTTCAGATAATTTATCCATAATCTTAATAACAGAATATATAGTATATAAGTTTAAAATTTAACACAGGTACATATTTTTTTAAATATTGCAACAGTAATATTTAAATTTAGTATAAAAAATAAAATTGATTAATAGGTAAGGTAATATTTTTACGTGTAGCATTATTAGCTCCCATTCTTCCCATATTCTTAAAGGCTATATTTTCTTCGCATTGTCTCCACTGCCTAGATATGATATTTCCTTCATTATCCCATATATCTTATTTGAATAGAATTACAAAATAGAAAATAAAATTACAAAATAAAAAGAAATTGAATCAAAATAGAGAAAAATAAAATATTCTTTGGTCTGACTCAGATTCCAATTCTAACATTATAGTACTAATTCTACTACGAGCAATTTTTTGTTTTTTCTTCGACATGCTCTTAAGTTGACTATATGTAGTTATACAAAAATTATAAGCAATATCATCTTTAGTATCAGATTCACACAATCTTTTTACACTCTGTAATGCTTCAGAAATAATTTGTAAAGTGTCATCCTCGGAACTTATAGTTTTCTTTTTCTTTACAGAATTTACTGTTTTACTAAGAACTGAAGTCTTAACATTTGACAAATTGATATTATTTTCACATTATTTCTGATGGTTCTATTTTTACATTCAATAAATTGTCTGATTTTTTAAGTTCGTTTGTCACTTGCGTTTCAAGTTTGTTTTTTTCGATATTTTTCAAATATTCAAATACATCTGGATCATCTTCCACTTTCCAATGTATCCCATGTAGATTCTTCAGATGATAGTAAATTTCTTTTCAAAATATTTCCACGTATCCTAAAAAATACTTTTTCTCAAATACTTAACATATGTAATGTATATAATGTTTAATACATCATATTGTAATAGTATAATTATTTCTGATTAAGAAACATACAGATTAATATAAGATAAGGATACAAATAAAAGATTATATTTGTATGTTTCTGATATTTTAACTATATGGATACATCGATTTTTAACAGATTGCATTGCAAGATATGGTGTATAAAATAAATATATAATGTAATAAATTAAAAATAAAGAATCGATAATAGACATACCTTCATTACATATCTTCTATTTTGAACATGAGGTTCTAAGAATTGCAAAACTTTATATACAAATCATTAGATGACTGTTTTAAGGATCCTGAGCCAGAAGGAAGCCCTGTTCTTAATGTTCGTCTCTCACGAATGAACCGTTCTCGCAGTTGGCCCCATCGGTGTTCGCAATCAGCAACTGTATGATAATATATACAATTAATTTTATTACATTATATAAGCTATTAAATAAACAAATAAATAAATAGATATCGCATACATACCTGATGCATTTAACAACTTTGCAATACTAACCCATGCATTTTGTGCTTTTATTTTGTCCTTGTAATCAGGACTGTATAAATGTGAACATTTTTCTACTAACTCGATTAAACGCAGATCTATGGGGTCCATGATTCGGTAATTATTTAGAATACCCCCCTGGGCTCAAATATATGCGTATCGTAGCGTAATCTAATCTCTTTCTTCAAACGCGTTCCGAAATCTCACCTCTTTCTTACCGTAACTGTAAAAGTTCAAATTATTCAACTTTTAAGGTTACGGTTACGAATCTCCATTGGAGCCGCGCCTTTAATCTTTTCAAGCGACGCGGTGTTATCCGCGTCTCGGCCAAAATTGAATCTTCTTACAATGAATTTGGAAACATATGTACGTTGAGTTTGTACATAAAGCGGGGGAGGGAGAATAATTTACGAGCGCCGAAGCAGATATTTATGTAACTTCGATATAAAATCTAATCGGAAAAATCGACAATGACTTGTCGAGAGGAGTCGATTTCCAGAACATTATCGAACTCGGCATAAACAATGCAATTAATGGTCGTGGTAAGGGGTTTTTCGAATCTCACTTCCAATCGTAAGCTCCCATGTTTCACGAGATTCCAGTGTCCGGCGCAATTAGCGGATAGATCGGGAGTAAGATCAAAAGCGAAAAGAGAGAATCCTCTGGAGTAATCATTTCTATTTATAGAATTATCTTTGTTCAAAAAGTGAATGCCAGTTCCGAAAAAAAGGCCTCGATGTAAAACGGCTCGTCTCTCAAGAAATTCGGTTGTAGCGGTCTAAGTAGCATAGTAAGGAGAGTTCTAACCTAGAAACTCCGAGGGGAATGCGGGGCAGGGAGAGGTTCTCCGGGGCGAGAGGCATGACGTCACGAGGAGAGAAGGTCTCCGGAGCATGATGTCAAGGCCCTTGTCGGGAATGTGTGACTAATTTCGGATAATTTTTACTTTGTCCCTTTATAATTTTTATTACTTTCGATCTTGAATTATTATTATTGTTTTATTACTTTGTCCCTTTTATTGTCTCTTTTATTGTCCCTTATATTGAACATGTCGCAACTGGAAACGTCTTGGTATCCCCAAGTTTTTCAAAAATGTCGGCCGACAACATGACATCCGTTTTATGATAAAGATCGCTATCTTTGCCGAGCGATATCTTTTTCTTTTTTTTTTTTTATTGGCACCGAGCCATTAACGTGAAAATAAACAATAGCATTTCTGGCTGATTTTGAAAATGATGGTTGAAAAGAGACAAAATATATGGATCAGAAAGCGAGTATCGCAGTAGTGTGTTGACGTCTATGCGACTAAGTCTTTAAGAGTTTCTAAGTTTTTAAGTGTGAATAATGAAAGCTGTGGAAATTGAACGCGATCTGTTGGAGCAAGCTAATAATGTCGTTATCTTGGGAGAGTGTATCGCATGGATGCAACGATACGACAAATGCATAGAACAGTTCGAAGAACGCAGTCGTGCCAAGCTTCCGGCTGTCAATTGGAAATAGACAATCTTTAGTGGCCAGGATCACGCGACTCGAGGGTGTAAAAATTCAATTGCAGAGACGTTTTATACATTTTGACGATGATTATACGGGTACAAACAGCAGTGACGCGGAGAGACTCGTTTGGCGAGAGATCGATACCGCGTTTGAAAATCGTATAATGATCGGTGCCGTGATAAATTTCAAGCACATTTCGAACCTCGCCAATTTCTCGAAGATGCAAGTGAAATTGTGATCGAGCGTGTTCGAAGTGTCGTGCAGGAACATGACAATATAAAAATAAACACGGTGTTTAACGGTAAATTTGTGGCGGGTGACAAACGCACCAATAAAAGTATCACTACAAGAAACTATGAACTCTTTCGAATATCTGCAAGAGTGGTACGAGTCGCGCGTTGTCGAGCCTACTTTAATATCGCTAGAAGAATTCCAAGAGCGCGATAGTGGCCGGGCGTTGTCACGTATACTCAATTTATTAATTAATGTAAACAAGTAATTCTTTGCACGCGGGATGTTACATCGAATTACCGCGGGAAGCTGAAGAGAGCGGTAGTCAACGTACAATGCTTCGCGTGGTCAGTGATGGCCGTTTTATATCCGGCTGAAAAACATTCTGAACAGAAATCTTCATATCCTGACTACACATCAGTGTTAAATCTCAAAGACATTGAGTTTCCGATGACGCTGACTCAAATTAAAAAGTTTGAAAATCAAAACAACATTTCCATCAACGTATATTGCATTGAGAAGAAAAAGGAATTCTTGATTCTTCCGATTCGACTCACCAAAAAAAAGATGGAGAAGCATGTTAATTTGCTGTACGTGCAGAACGACGATGATGTGGGACATTTCGCGTGGATAAAAAATCTATCCCACCTAGTGAGCTCACAATTGAGCAAACATAATGGGAAAAAATATTTTTGTGATCGGTACGTATACATTAAATAAAAATTATAAAATATTTTATAACTATTTGAAAGAAAAAAATAATAATAAATTATATTTCTATTTTGCAGATGACTACACTACTTCAACTCGAATGAAGAGTTGGAAGCTCACGCTGTGGATTGTGAGCAAATGAATGATTGCGCCATCAGGTTGCCGAATGAGGATAACAAGTGGCTGAGCTTCAAGAATTACTGCAGGAAGGAGCGCATCCCGTTTGTCGTACATGCCGATCTAGAATATATCTTGGAGGAGACGGAAGCGGAGGGAACGTCCAGCCACAAGTACCAGTACCATCGGGCTTATTTAGCTTAGCATACTATGTACACTGCTTGTATGACGCCTCATTATGTATCAGTTTCGTCGCGATAAAAATTGCGTCGCGTGGTTTACCGAGGAACTTAGAGTTTTAGTGAATAACGTAAAATATATTTTATCTAGTAATGTCCCCATGGAATTCACGCGAGATGATTTAGAAAAATTTAATAGCTCTATGCACTGTCGCGTGTGCGAAAAATCGTTCGCGCCAGACGACACGCGAGTACGCAGTCATTGCCATTTGACTGGGCGATTCAGAGGTTCCGCGCATTTAAATTGCAATTTAAATTACAAAGATTCACATTGCATTCCCATAGTTTTCCATAATTTATCCGGTTACGACGCGCATTTTATCATAAAAGAAATAGCTACAGCGTATAAAGGATAAGTAGAACTACTTCCGATAACAAAAGAAAAATATATCTGGTTTAAAAAAATGTTCAAAGCACTGAGGACGAACGGAAAAAAAATAACATAAAATTACGTTTTATAGACTCATACAAATTTCTCAATTCGAGTTTAGATAAATAGGCATCATTTCTCAATAAAGATAAATTACGGATATTGCAACGCGAATTTTGTAATTTATCAGCAGAAAATTTCGATTTACTCACGCAAAGGCATCTTTCCATACGATATATTGACTTCGTTGAGAAATTGGAGGAATCGAGTTACCACCGCGCGAATCATTTTGTAGCTCGCTTACAGGAGATACTGTATCTGAGGATACAGTATCGAATACAGAGGATGATTATATGACGCATGTCGTCAACGTGTGGAGGTTCTCTATTCGAACCCTCGGTAAATATAGCGATTTATATCTAAAAACAGTCTTGTTGTGTGTCGACATATTTGAAAACTTTCGCGATAGTTGTGTTGCGAGTTATGGACTCAATCCCGTGTATTATTATACATTACCAGGTTTTACATGGGATGCGATGTTAAAACATACAGATATAAATTTTGAATTGCTTATCGACATTCACATAGTCATGTTCGTTGAACGCGGTATACGCGGCGGCTCAATGTTCCGGCAGGTACGCGCGAGCCAACAAGAAGTACAGGTGTCGTACGATTCATCGAAACCGTCATCATAATGTATTTTGATGTAAATAACTTATACGGTTGGGTGATGTGTCAACCATTGCCAAATGCCAATTTTCGATGAATCGACAATATATCTAATTTCAACGTTATGAATGTCGCGTTAGACTCATTGACAGGCTATATTCTTTAGATAGACTTAGAGACTATCCGCAAGATTTTCACGATGCGCACCGACTTACCGTTTTAGCCAACGCGCGATAAACCGCCCGGTAAACGGGGAGACAAGCTCCTAACCACATTATGCAATAAACAGCGTTACGTTATACATTATCGAAACTTGCAGCAATGTACTCGTCACGGTCTTCGGGTAACAAAAATTTATTGCATATTACAATTCACGCAATCTCCATGACTTCGTGATTAAATCCAATTAAATACAGATTTCAGAACTCGCGCGAACAATGATTTTGAGAAAAATTTGTATAACTTAGTAAACAATGCGGTATTCAGTAAAACTATGGAAAATAAGCGCAATCAGTCGACGTGCGACTCTTGACGCGTTGGGAGGAGAGATATAGTACAGAGGCAATGGTCGCAAAATCAAATTTTCATAGTCGAAGCGTCTTTTCGGAGAATCTGATAGCAATAGAAATGCGTAAACTCGAGGTGAAATTCAACAAAACGATCTACGTGGGTATGTACATATCCTTGATATATCCAAGACGTGTTTGTATGAATTTCATCACGAGTGTTACTGCTATATCATGAAAAATGTAAAATCTACCGCTGTCTACTGTTCTTTCAAATTATTTCGGCGTTAGCCATCTCGCTTCCACTTTTACTCTTGAGCGGCCCATGCATACTTGCTCAGCACGTCAATGACAGTGAGAATGTAATGGTAACCTTTGTTAACGTGAGTATGGATGCATCTCGACGATATCAGCCTGCCACAAGTCATCGTATCTCCGAACTATGACGCGTCTTCTCGGAAAATTTTTCTCGCTGGAGCGTGCAACTCCTCGACGAGTCGCCGCTTTTCGGCATTGACGACGTTTTTATCGAATTTCATGTTTCGTTACACAATTATCGATTGGCTGACGCATAATAACGCGTATGATGAAATTACACTACGATTCATTTTATTTTTTTAGTCGTTTTTGTCGTTTAGTCGTTTTTGTCGTTTTTGTCATTCGTATTGCCGTTCTTTATCGTTTATGTCGTTTGTATCGTCGTTCACTGCTGTTTGTATTGTCGTTTTTTGTCGATTTTTGTCGTTCATATTATCGTTCGTTGCCGTTTATATTATCGTTTTTGTCGTTTATAATGCCGTTCTTTGCTGTTCGCTGCGTTCGTATTGTCGTTTTTTTTAATCGTTTTTTAAATCGTTTGCTTATCATTTTTTTCTGTCATCTTTCAATAGCCATTCTTTGTCCTCCGGTACCGATCGATTGGATAGTCATTCGTAATCATTCTTCAACTCTGTTTATAGCCGTTTGATAGCCATTCGATAACTGTTTCTGAGTCATTCAATAGCGATTCTGAGTTGTTTGGTAGCTATTTGACAACCGTTCCTGAACCGTCCGTTATTGATTCCGAAACCGTTCGAAATTATTTGTTAGGCGTTCGTAACCGTCTCTTCGCTGTTCATTGTCTCTCATTGTTGTAGTCTCATTGTTGTTTCTGACTCAGCTTTGATAATCACACGCTCGTAGTCTGCAACGCACGCACGTCCTTCTCAATCCTAGAAGACTCCTATATAACCACGATATTTTGAGCTTAAACACACAATTGCGCTAGTTAAATTACACTTGCTTGCTACTCCAGTCTGTGCTACCAGTCTATTCGCTACTCGCTACTCGCCACTCCAGTTACAACTTCGGCTCTACAACTATAAGTTTCTCACCGTGAGTCCAGAGAGATCACAGAGCACCTCTCGAGGTCCAACCATCATCGAACAGTAAGTCGCAACACGCATTTATATATCTAATCAATCCGCGAAGTATCCCCGGATCTTGCAACGGCTTTTCTTTCGGATTTCTCAGTCACTATTTGAATTAACCTCTTCATCATTCCTTCTATTAATACTTAATAACTTGATCGCGAATTCATAAAGGTTAATCTATATGATGGACTTTTTATCCTTTCATTTCACTCAGTCATAAGGGTCAACCTACACGGTGGACTTCTTATCCTTTTATTCACTCAGTCATCTTCTTCCCTCTGTCAAAAATCCATTAGAAGCGTAATTACAATATAGTAAATTTCTTGCGATAGTGGCCGACCAAGCAAATCTGAAACGCACCGTCAAGCGGTGAAACGTCTCCGGCGTAAGAGAAGGCAGACGCGTCGGCTTCTGGACGACACCTATCAGGCTTACCTCTGCGAGCTAGCACCGCCTCATAATTCACGCAACTTACAGGACGACTCATATAACAATTCGTCAATACACTCACTCGCTGCACCAGAACCAACTGAGCCAACCCCTCAATCCGTTGACTCATCTTCATCTCCTGTTTTTGAACTTTTTCCATCCCCACATCCCAGTACCCCTCCTCTAAGAAAACCCGACTCTCCTCACTCTGCCTTAACACTAAGAGTGCGTCCTGATACTCCCTCGAACACTCCTTCCATATCTCCTCCATCCTATTCTCCGGTCTCATCCTGTCCAAGTTCCCCTGCGAATTCTACGACTTCAAGCGTAGAATTCATCGACGAAATCTACATTCCACTCCCTCGCCTACGACAATATTACCACTACGATCCTTATGAATCCCTAGAAACACTGATTACCCAATTCTCTCAGCGCACCGATCCTCTCCCCTTCGGTTCATATACAATCGGGCCCGATGATTTTGACCTAACAGAAATCAGGCAAGTTATTGCGACCAAGACCCGGACTCCATAATTTCCATTTACCTCCCGAACTGTCCTTTTCCTTATGATGTCCCCATCCGATTTTTCTTTAATCTTTTCCCCCCTTCAACAGTCACCATAAACGAGTTACATGATTAAAACCATTCTGCTCCGCTTCCCCCGCTCATATATACACATACACTCTCTCATATACCTACATGCAATGTACAACATCGAGTCATTCCGAGAATGAACTTCTCAATTATTTGTAAATTAATTGTATAGTATTTTGATTATACTACTATAATTATATTTATAATAATTAATTATATGGTATTATTAACTTAATTATATGGCATTATAATTACACTAATTATAATTATACTAAATAAATCCTAAATGTTAATGGAAATTGTTCACGACCTTTTTTAGTTAAAGGATAACGATCTCGCCTTTCGTTTCCTTGTCCTCGGGGATCGCACGTGGTCTATTCCCGAGTTAAAGGGATTAAGTTCCTTGACTCGAATTAGGACGATTACACTGCTCGTGGAAAAGGCGTCATAGCGTTCTTTTGGGACGTTGACCCATATTCCGGAGCCATAAAAGTGCGTTCGACTCGCAGCACGTCCCATTGTGCGTGTACCTGCGAGATACAGTTACTGAATACGTCCTTCCATATCTTCCATACCTCCTCCTTCTCTTTCCTTTCAATTTATACAAAACCTTCGGGGTTTGGACGTAACATTATCTTCTTCTCGATTTCATCCTGCCGATCTTTCAAAATTTGCATGTTTCGTTGCATGAATCGTTTGTTGATGATATCATCATCATCATCTATTGGTAGAGCTACACGTCGAATCTTGCACAATCTCGCATCGAAGTCTGTAGCGACGCGACACAGAGCGTTTTCGTACACGTAATTTCTCATTATATACCGTTCCAACGATGATATGAATCATGGTCGTTTCTCTGTTCGGATAACCCAAATATGCTGATTGACATTTTTTTCGATATAGGTGACACTGATCAACTGGTTTGTTTCGACGATACGTGTTAATTTATAATAATACCAGCCTCACGAAGATTCTCGATGATTGACAGTATCTCGTTGTCATACGCGTTGTGACCAGTTTGAAACTTCGAGCAATTGTTTCTGTAAAAACTATTATGAATACGATTATCTCGAACCGAATCAAACTGCCACAAATTTTCGACAAAATGGTCCGTTCGTGATTATCGATTGCTCTCGGCAAAATGGATCGACCAAGAGCGCAACTGTGGATGTGTGAATAGAATTAGATTGTAAGGAGAATGTACCCATGAACCACCACATACTGCCTCATTATACACGATCGCGTGGTTCAATACAATCCGCATTGTTGTACGCAAAATTACCTAAGTGCGATTTTTTTCCCTGAAGACAATATAAAAATTTACGATGCATCGAAGTCGACCGCAGTCTTCTCGAGGACACAATCATACCTGTACCAATGTTTGTGGATCTGCAAGGTTTCCTCGTTGGAAGATACTTTGTCGTGAAAAAATTTGCTGCTCTCAAAGATGGATTCGAACTTTCTCACTATATTTTTGGATGCCCCTATCCATGGACTCTTCTTTCAAAATCTAAAAGACACCGGGCGATGTGGCTGATTGAGAATCGTCATGGAATACAATGAGAAGATGGAATGTTTCCATATTGCATGGCTAGAAGTTTGATTACAAAGACAGTGATGGATACAACGACGACTGATGATGACGATGATGATGATGTCATGAGCGCATTCCTCACGACATAATGTTTAGCATTAATACACAAGTCTCTAATTTTGCTTATCGCAGTCACGACTGACTTTGACTGCGGCAAAACAAAACTAGTCCGAAGGTCGCAGACACTTCCCCTCAAGGAAGTAATAGCGACTTTGCTGACGATGCCGGTGCTAACCGGAAGAATCGGCCCAGCAACCGGCCGACGCTGGGCATTATAAAAACGATGCGCCGAAAGAAGGCGCGGGACAATTCTAATCAGGAAATGGACACGCGAGGGTCGGTCAGTAAGATTAAGTAACGCATGTGTAAATTTTTATTTTCTTTATTAAAAAGAGTGACTAAAAAATGAAGATGTTTATTATTGCCCACCTTTCCTCCCGGGATTCTCGAACAGTGCCGGCGCGGGACAACAACTGGTGGCAGCGGTGGGATCTCGAAGCGTACGAGAGGCGATCTGGTGGATCTGGAAGTCTGCAAAAAAGGGAGCGGATCAGTAAGAGGCAACATAGCAGCCAAGCAGCAAAGTGAAAGCCCGATCGAGAGCGAGAGAATACCCGCAGAGCAGCCAGCAAGCAGATAAGCAGCGCAACCAGAGACGATGCTGACCTACCGCAAGACAACTCACCAGCCCCGGGTAACACACGAGACTACGACAATGCGTTTCGCGCCGTTAATATAAGTCTGTAAGAATTTTATTGTAAACTTGCGAGCGATGCGCTAGATTAAGCAAGTGCGACTACTAATGTCAAGCGAGAGACACACGCGTGACAGATTATCCCCGAATTTATTGCGAGAACCGATAAGACGCGAATTAACGTCGATACAAAGCGTGAGAAGAGCGCTTATCGAGATACGAGATAACGTGCGTCGAGTTTTAAATTACGAGAGCGACAAAAGCTCAGTGAGCCTGCCGGCGAATATAATTGCAGAACGCGAATATCCATACGACACGAATGATTACAATCTTATCGCGCCGAATAACGATAACGTCGCGCATTTAAGAGTAGAGCAGATTGACGACCTTAGACGCTCAGACTCATTTGACGGAAGCTTATTCGGACTTAACGATATACTTCAAGCACTAAACGACGAAATGGCACACACGCCAGAACGCGCACCGGAAGCTCCAGTATACAGTGAAATAAACGAAATTCTGCGATTAAGAAATTCACTACCAAGAAACGACGAAACAGGACCTTCGAAAAGAGTCACATACGGTGATTAACGAGAAAATGTTTTAATACGTGAGCTATTGCAAGAAATTCGAGAGCTACGAATACAATTGGTAGGACCGCCGGAAAATGAACACAGAAATCGTGACAGTAGACGACGAGAAATTTTCGGGCAGACGAGTCATCCGTTAGATCTAACATACGAAAGAATACACGAAGACGTGCGTAATCAACCGAGACCTTTATTCGGTTTCTTAACGTTGAAGGAAGCAAAAAATATGATACCGACAATTGATGGCGAGTCAAGGGACTGCGTGCGAGAGTCCTCAACGCGGCTAATTACGCGATGAAAAATATTCATCGCGCGGATGAGCAAACGCTCTTGGAAACCATACTTTGCACCAAATTTAAGGGAATGGCAATGATGACTTTCACAAACGAGATGTGCGCAGCTACGAACAACTCAGGCGCGAATTAGAAATCGAGTACCTAGGCAAGCGAAGCACCGCGCATCTGCAAATAGAATTTAATTCGCTCAAACAAAAAACGGGAGAAAGCGCGCAAGATTTCGGGCGTCGTGTAGAAAGTGTTCTAGCCATGGAATTATTTGAATCCATGGAAGATGGGCAAAACCACACGGCGGAGCAGCAGCATGCAATACTAGATAACATCAAGTTACAAGCATTGCATAATCATCAAGTAGGACTACACGATGATATTAAGTTGTTGGTCCGTTCGTAACGATATCACATTCTAGAGGCAATAGCCGGACCCAGCGCCGAGGAAAATAAGAAACCCGAATCAAAGGAGCAGCCAACACTTTCGCAGAGGAAAAATTGACGCCGGACATGCGCAAGCCACACGATATGCCACAATCCAGTGTCACAAATGTGAAAAAATAGGTCACTAAAAAACGAAACTGTCGCACAAGCCAATATGCCTAACCGCTTCACACTCTTAAGGTCAAAGAAAAATACTGGAATGAATATAGTGGTGAAATATTGCACCCACTGTAAAAGAGCCGAGCACAGCCGAAATGAATGCTGGACTCTGCATGGATGCCCTGAGAAAACACAAGGACGCCCACAGAAGATGAACAGCAACAAGAAGCAGGAGCACATTACTGCGCTCGTGAAAAAAACAAAGAAGCGAAATGAAAACTCAGACTCTTCATCCAGCAGCAGTGAAGAAAAGACGAAGAAGAAGAAACGCCAAGGAAGAAATCATCGCGACCTGCACGAGAATACAAGGTAACGCAAATAAAGGGAAAATCGCAGATAAAAACGATTCTAAATTTAATAACTCTACCCATACAAGAAACAAAAAAGGGTAAAACGAGTTTTTTACTAAACATCAGAGTGACACTCACCCTAATAAAATTACGGAACCTAAAAGATGAAACGCCGATATGCGAAGAGCGCATGGTCCTAACAGGAGTTACGGGATATAAAACTCACACTATCGGGAAAATACGAGCGACAATACCTCTAGAACACCGAAGAATTCGTCACACAATATACGTAGTAAAGGACGACTTTCTAATAGAATACGAAGGGATCTTAGGGATAGACTTTCTCCCGAAGCAACGAGCCAAGATCTTGGCAAGAAGCAATTTCGCATAGGCGACGAGATGTTTAAATTCCGATCTTACACTACAGTAATATTAAAACACGTAGCGAGACAGTGGTGCGAGCGATAACTAATACACAATGTGTAGGAGTAATAAACTCGGAAGAGATAATGCCAGGAGTTTTTATCGGAAATTGTTTGGTAAAACCTGAAGAGGACACGTGCCCGATCAGCGTGATTAATACTACAGAGGAGCAAGTGGCGATACCGACGCCACTGGTAAACATAGAAGAGATACCCGAGATTATCCCCGATAACGCGGAGAAGCCCGTGCTACACATGACGCAACGTGAAGGCAAGGAGCCTCCACTAGCACGTAAGGAACAATTGAAGAATTTAATACGAACGGAACATTTAAATGAAGAAGAAAGGAAAGCGCTAGAGCGAATTTGCGAAGAATTTTGCGACATCTTTTATTTAGAGAACGACGCGTTAACCTGCACAATGGCCGTATCGCATGAAATTAATATGCGTACAGCGCAGCAGTAAATGTCCGTCCGTATCGCCTTCCTGAGAAGCACAAGAAAGAAGTAAATCGCCAAATCGAAAAAATGTTAAGTGAAGGAATTATCCGTCCGAGCACTAGCCAGTGGAACGCGTCGATATTGGTGGTTCCCAAAAAGAGCAATACTTCAGGAAAGCAAAAGCTAAGAATAGTGGTAGACTTTCAAAGCTAAACGATTTGACGATCGGAGATTCCTACCCGTTACTAAATATTACAGACATTTTGGATCAGCTGGGAAATGCGAAATATTTTTGACCTTAGACTTCGCATCCAGTTATCAAATGAGCGAGAGAGACAAAAGTAAAACAGCGTTCTCCACACCGTATGGGCATTAGTTCAATCAAATACCATTTGGCCTGAAGAACGCGCCGGCGACTTTCTAGCGGTTAATGAACTCCGTGCTCGCCGGCCTACAAGGTATCTGATGTCTCGTATACTTGGATGACATCGTGATATACGGAGTGAGTCTCCAGAAGCACGATAAGCGATTAATGGAAGTGCTACAGCGATTATGCGAACATAATTTAAAGTTACAAATAGACAAGCGAATTCCTACACAAAGAAGTGTTAGGAGGCCAAAAATACTATTAAGAAATTTCAAACATTAAATAATATAATAAAAGAAGATTTAACCCAGATAAAACATTTGGCCTCGTAACACTCTCTACAACAGCGATTAGCAATCGCGCGACCCGGTTGCGCGATCGGTTCAAGGAATACCGATCGCAGCAACCTAATTAAGAACTGACTCCGATCTTTGCCGAAATCGATCAGGATAAAAATCAGGAGGACAGAGGCAGGATCGAAGTCAGTTCGGCCAGGCAGCATGAATGCTGTCATTCTGTTATACGCGATAATCGGTTCGGGCAGACAGCGCTGTCGGCGGAAGCGCTGTCCGTGAATATTATAATACTGTAATAAATACGCTGTGTAATCAAGTAAAATAAAGTTTTATTATATTTTATACATTAAACTTGATGAGTTCGTTATTTGTCATTCCCCTACGGAAGATGAACCCCTAGTGCCGGAGTGGCACAACAGAAGTTACGTATTTAGGGCATATAATATCCGAAAATGAAATATTCCCCGTCCATCGAAATTGAGTGCAGTAAAGAATTTTCTGACTCCAAAAAAGGTGAAGGATGTCCAATCATAGGATTGGCTGGATACTATCGAAAATTCAGAAAAGATTTCTCTAAGATCGCTAAACCCTTAATGATATTAACAAAGAAAGATATAAAATTTGATTGGACCAACAAAAGAACAACAAAAAGTTTGATATTTTAAAGGAGAAGCTGACTAACGCACCGATACTACATTATCCTGATTTCACGCGACAATTTACTATTGCGACGGATGCGTCATTACGCCATCAAAGCCGTGCTGTCGCAGGGATCGATAGGCCAAGATTGTCCCATTGCTTACGTTAGTAGGATACTAAATAAAGCGGAGCAAAATTACAACACGACTGTAAAGGAATTGTTGGCCATAGTATGGGCGGTGAAACATTTCCGGCCATACGTTTACGGAACCAGATTTCTAATAGTAACGGACAGCTATTAATATAGCTCTTTAATGCTTACGGCGTGGATCCCGAATCAAGATTAAGGGAGGAGCCCATGGTGACTGCCGATTTTCAAATGCCTTCTTTGACATTTTTTTTTGAGAAAGGTATAAGGTATAGAGTAAAACAGACTTTTAGGCTTCATTAGACATATATTGAAGTATACAAAAAAATTTTTAAGTAATTAAAAAAATACAAAATGGCGGCACACGAGTCTCTGTAGCACGATTGGTTTTCAGTCAATCCTCTCCGCGGCACGCAGCAGAACTGTCGTAGACTTGATCCTGGAACAAAAAGTGAAATATTTTCGTTAAATATATTAGTTTTAGCAGAGAAGTACACAGGGAAATTAAAAAATTCCCCCCCCCCCAAAAATAGAGACGAGTTTGAAAAAAAAGTTCGATTTTTCAACCAAAATGTTCGTATAAAAAGCGATATATTTTTTACAATTTTCAATTAATCAAAAAAAGCTCGTGTACTTCTCTTTGAAATCAATCTAAAAAGCTATAGTTAAAATTTCAAGTTGATCGAATAAAAATTGTTTGAGTTATGCTGCGTGCCGAGTTCAAAAACATGGTTTTGAGAAAATCGCGTTTAAAGTTTTTGGTACCAATAAATTGTTAATAACTTATGAAATTTTGTACGTACCTCTAATCAGCGATTCCAGCTCCATACAGTTGCTCTTTCACTAGGTAACTTTTTCCCCAAAAATAATAAACTCAAAAGAGTCGAAAACCACGTGTACCTGCGCTGAAGGCGCTTTTCGGCGCTCGGAACGTCCCTCAAAAATAGCTCGAAAACCATTTAAAAAAATTTTTTTTAGCTATAAACGAATATGCACCGTATTTTTGGAGGTTCAAATGATTTTTTAAAAGTGTTCCCAAAAAATCGATTTTTTGAAAATTTTACCGTGGGCTCCTCCCTTAATAAGGTGACGACTCTAATTAGAAGAGTACGACTATGAGATAATTCACCGGAAAAGGTAACACGAATGCTGACGCCCTGGGCAGAAATCCAGTCACCGACGACTCGAAGACTTTTCATATCATTCAAAAAGAAAAGGAACGCGAATACAGTGAAGCGGAAAAACAACAAATACTACGCTTGTAACTCGATAACAACTATGTTAAGGTCGATATCACAATAGCAACAAGAATTGCGATATCGAAATGCGGTCACAACTGCGAATTAGGACGAATCTTTCGAAAGGCTTTAAAAGCAAGCTTGCACATGTTGCAAGCATTTAGAAAGATTCTAAAAAGAGCAAGCACGCTAAAAACCGCGAAGCATCTTCCGAAAGACTCCATAAATGAAAGTAGCACACAGTCTTTCGAAAGATGTGCGTTTGCAAAAACTTGGCCCCTGACCGCGCGCATTTGCCTTAACGACAACCCGATTAAACGGGAATATAAATGCCCGTGACAAGATAGAGGGCGGAGAAAATTACAACAAGTGCCAGTCGGAGACTACGACCGATAAGCTACGAACGAACACGCGAGTTAGAAAAAAGTGATTGTACCAATTAAATAAATCAGTGTTTACTAAGTGTGTTGGAAGTAATTTTGCCACCCTGTTGTATCACACCTGGCATTCCTCTCGGGGTTCCAACCTCTAAGACGGGCTATACCCTCAAAAATTACTTTGTTGCACTGAGAGGCACAACAAAATTGGTGGCAGCGATGGGATAGACAGATCGATGAAAGGATAGATTGACTCCAGAAGTCGACGAAGTTCACTGCCAGAGGAAAAGCCTAAATCACTCGACACATACAGTGAAACCAAAACATCAACGGGTAAATAGTCACCTACAGCCACTAGTGACACTCTACAAGACCTGTGATAACCAGGCGGACGGAAAGGTTTCCGTCAGAAAATAACACAGCCAAACGGTCAACGCACGGAGACTCCGAAACCTGAGGAGGACAACCAAGCCAGCACCGACTTACGACAATCTCGCCGCATCAACATCCAGCATCCAGCTGATAAGACGCCGAACGCCGAGAGCCAACAAGCCAGCCACCGAGCGAAGTCAACATGCGAGCGATAATCTTAATATAAGTTGATACTCTCATATATAGTACATTGCGCTTATGTCCAGAGCGACGGACAATCCGAATCAAGCGAATCCGAACAGCCCTTGGCTACTGTTTTATACAGCCAGGCGAGCGAACCAAGAATCATCAATAGCTATCGCAAATAACGCGCTTAATGAAATACGCGACAACGTACGTAGGGCCCTAGATTACTCCAGCGAAAGTGAAAAAAGTCCTCCCGTACGTATAATTACGGAACGCGAATTTCCATTTAACGAAGTCGATTATAGCATACTCGCGAATATCGAAAATAACAGACGCACAAAACACTTCAGACAAATAAATCGTAGACGCAACTCATTAACGCAATTTGAAGGAAGTATTTTTGGTCCCGACGAAACCTACCAAGCACAACTTGGAGAAATGGCACACTTCCCCGTCGAACCAACAGCACAATCACCACGCGAAGAAATAGAAAATGAAATTCTGCGACTGTGCAATACACCAGGACAAAATAATCCGTATTTGGAAGAACCGAGACTGGGAAGAAGGATCACTTTTGACAATCAATCTACCGAAAATATGTTACTGCACGAGTTACTGCAGGAAATTCGGGAATTACGCATACAAGTCGGAAGTAACCGAAACGAGCGCGAACCTTTCGAAGACAGAAAAAGGGTTTCGCGAAATTTCCACGAAAACGCATGGATCTTACATATGGACGAACTTATAGTGACGAAATCAACCAGGAGCTTCTATCAGTTTCTTGAACCTAAAGGAAGCGCGTAATATGATCCCAGAGATCGACGGCACGTCTTGGAACCGCGTACGCGTATTTTTAAACTCATGCAATTACGCAATGAAGAACATACATCCTGCGAACGAACAAACCTTACTGGAAGCCGTTTTTGTACCAAGTTCAAGGGGAAGGCGATGATAGATTTCCACATCCGCACCATTGTAAATTATGAGCAGTTAAGAAGAGAACTAAAAACCGAATATCTAGGGAAAAGAAGCACATCGCATTTGCAATTGGAATTTAATTCGTTGAGACAAAAGTCGAATGAAAGCGCACAAAAATTTGGACGTCGCGTGGAAAATATAGCAATGGAGTTATACGAATCAATGGAAGAAGGACAAAATCATACGCCCGAGCAACAACGCGCTATATTAGATAACATTAAAACGCAAGCCTTACATAACTATCAGATCGGATTACACGAAGATATCAAGCTACTAGTACGTTCAAACCATTATAAAACTTTGCAAGAGGCCATCACTAGCGCAAGTGTCGAAGGAAAGGTCAACGAACCATTTGCGCGAAAACCCGCGTACCAAGGCCAAAGTAAATTCGACGCGCGAAT
>JANQDE010000901.1:18000-29446 GCA_037157785.1 Cephalotes varians | reverse complement strand
TTAATATGATGAATCACGCTTGGCTATCTGGGACGTACGCGATTTTCGTCTCTTACCGTAGCATGTGCATTTACTTCATCATCATTCAATGCAACAATTTGAGCTATAATTTCTTGTAATTCCCGTTCTACAAATTGAAATTGTTCAATATTCTGTCCTCTATGTAAAGGTCGTAATAGATGACGCTTTGCATAAAATGCCTGTTCTATTGACTTGTATCCTTCAAGTAATTCCTCCTCTTTCCTGAAAGGAACATGAGCGACTAAATAATTATAGAAATATGCTTCTCGATTAGTAGTTAAAGTATAATATCGTGTTCTTAAAACTGCATGTCTCATACGTCGTTTCATTTTCGTACCATCTTGCAAACGAATGTACGTAGCTGGAGTAATAACATTGTTTTCATCATAAGCATCAATATCTCCATCTTCTTCATAATTATTAAATCGTGATACATACTCATATGTGACAGCAAATTCAACTAAACTCAAGTCTTCCAAATTCTGTGGACGTAAACAATAACGATCAAATATGTTTGTATATAAATCATTATTATAGCCATCGTTACGTAACATACGATAACGTTCCTCTGGAAAACATGTGTTCAGAAAAATAACCTTTCGTGAACTATCACGTAATTTTAAATGACATAAACGAAATGCACATTCGCAAGCAGAAACTTGTCTATGTCTAAGTATAGTCATTGATACTGCGAATAATTGCTTTCCTATATCTCCGCCGTATCTCTGAATTCTACTAATTGCATCTTTAATAGCTTGACCTACATCATGAGGTTCATGTTTAGCTGCGTATTTAGCTATATAATAGGCTACACCTGTAACGTTTCCACAAGGTTGTAAATCCATGTTTCCACCCCATAATTTAAGAATTATAGGATTATAATTGTTAACATAAATATCTGTGGAATTTCGCTTTAAAATACAAAAACGTCCATTGTTACGAATAGCTTCATCTGGTCCAAGCAACATGGTTTTATCACTAATTCGTCTTGGAAAACCAAATCGACATTGATTATGTTGTCTATCTTTGTAACATGTAGTAGTATGTTTATGTACTTGGACGCGTGCTATAAGTGAATCTAATTCATCATCTCCAGTACGAGATATACAAGATACAACTTTATCAATGAGAGCTACACCATCTAGAGTTTCAAATGATGGGATATCTTTATTCCAGCATAGCATATGCAAATGTGGACTACCTCTGTTTTGAAATTCAATTCTCCACCAAAAATCTATTAGTTTTCCACCTAACAAAGTGTCGTCATTTTGCAATATACGCATAATAGCGTGAACACGTACCATGAAATGGCGGGATAATGCTACCGGATGTTCAATAATTAGACGTTGTTTTTCATTAAATGAAAGATGATCTATATCCTCCCCTTTTCTTCCTGCTGCAATAAGACACGCTTGTAATATATCTTTCCAATTTAAATCATTACAACTTAATGTTAAAAATCATTGCGGAGGACCTAAATTGCGCACCATAGCTATTAAACCACTACATGCGGTTTGCCAATAAGCATTAGAACCCCGTAAAGCTCTCATGTTAATATGTATGTTTTGAACAAGGCCTTCAGGTACATTATTACCTTGTCTTAGTCTAAGGCAAACACCAACATTTTGTCGAGCCCGATAATATTCCATAACAGATAAAGAATAGAATAAGTAATCATTCCGTCGAAATCGGGGATCCTGACACATAATACGTGCCTGACAATAATCTAAAAGTGTAATGGTATGTAACCGTGATGATTCATGAAGTCCATTTCGTCCTTTTGGAAAAAGGAAAAACCAAGCTAATTCTTCAGCTCGAAGTTCAGTATGCATCTGGAGAGGTTCTGTAGTCTTCCGTCGTAATGTATATAATGAACTATTTTGCTTTTCGTTTTCAATAACGGATTGAACATCAGGTATATTTTCGTCAATAGGTCGTAAAATTGAGGACGTAATAATAACATTATTACTATTGCTAGTTTCATTATTTTGATTTAATTCTTCGTCATTCTCGATAACATTCTCATAAACTAATCTCATAAACTTCTTAAACAAATAGGCTGTGCATTTTGTTCATTAGAACGCATAGGATAAACAGAAGTTATAGTGTATTGATTACCAAACGTATTATTTGAAGATGTCGGTATGATATTTTTTAACATGTTATACATCGAAGACGTTGTTGGAAATCGTATCACACATGCTGTACCATTTTTTGCTAGTCTACCTTTTGGTCCTCTTGAATGTGAATCAAATATCCAAAAAGTATTATCAAAATGAAATATGGCAACAGAAATTCCATTAGCAGTTAATATGCCATAAGATTGATCTTGAAAGAAAATACTTAAAGCATTTCTCAAATTTGGAAATCCTTCTGTACTATTGTCATTATATAAATGTCCTGATATGTTTTCATTGTAAGTGATTAAAAGAGTAATAATGTTTCCAAAAATGTCAATATCTGTGTGCAGTTCATCAACTGATAAAAACTCTCTGTCGATCTCAGCAATATGAGGCTCATTGCGGTTTGATATACTTTTAACATATAACGCATCCTCTATCAATAAAATAGTATCAATTAGATTTTTTGTCCATGTTGGAGGATCATGTAATATGCACATAGCTATAGCAACTGCCGCATTTGCAGTACATTGTTTTCCTCTTGAAAAATCAGAAAATATATCGTGTGCTTGATGCGTAGAACCTCTGATTATTGCCCTATTACCAAATATTTCTATTAAATCTGTCTTATTTGTTCTCTGAATTTCTGATGCAGCAAAAGTATTAACATTTTCATGATTAATATTTATATCATTATCCTGTGTAACAATTACTTGACATATCTGTGAAATGTCAAAATTTGCAGCGTCAAAATTAATATTAATGTTTCGATATAAAGGATTATTTTGAATTAACCATGATAGGGCAGCTGATAAATTTTGCACGTTTATTTTAAACTGTCGACATTGTTCAATATTTTCAAGCTGTTCACATACAATAATAATACCTGTTCTTACAATTGGTAATGGTAATTGTTCCGCTATTTCTTCTATATCTCGTGCGAACAAAACAGCTTGTCCTTTAAAACCAGATTGACCAAATCGTCCACCTAATTTAATAATTTTTACAAATGGGATGATTCGTGATAAAAGTCTTTGTTCCATATCAATTAAATTTTTTATAACGTCTGGAATTTCATCTAAAAACATAGCATTCCAATATGCTTGTGTTGGAACTTTTCCTTTTTTGATCAAGTTAGCACAATGAAAACATGTAATTATTTCGTTCAATTCGCGCAATTCTTTTGGAAAAATATCCGCAGATATAGCAGATATTTTTGTAGTGCATATTTGTTTTTTATAATATAATTTCCTACAAATATCACAAGCGATACCCGCAAAAGACCATATAGTTGAATGAAATTGTTTGAATAATTTTTCTCTTCGCGTATCAATATCGATTTCTGGAATTTCTTGATTCAATAATAAATTATTAACATTTGATAATGTTTGCACATTGGATGAGAGTGTATTAGTTACACATTGTGAAATTTCTTCGTTGTTTACTATTGTAAGACGTGTTGTTTTTCGTATTCTATGTAACGCTTGCTTTTTCGCTGTTTTACTTTTTCGTCCAATATTTTTTCTCTTAGTTCTTCTTGACGACTAGAATAAACGTGATATAATATTAACATTATTATAATTCTGTATTAATAATAGAACGTTAAATAGTAAACGTAAAACATAAATAATTTAAATAAATAAAAAATTTATTATTAGAACAGAAGACAAATAAAAAATAAAGATTATTTATTTAAAAAAATTAAAAACAAATTATTTAAAATTTAAAAAAGCTATTAAGATATAAATCAGTATTTAATAATAAAAAAAAACTATTTAAAATTTAAAAAAACTATTAAGATATAAATCAGTATTTAATAATAAAAATACTTAAAATTTTGCAACTAATATAATTAATAATTCTTTTAATTTTTATATTGTCTTCAGTTCTTTATGCATTATAAATAATATAATAGAAATAATGTAATGTAATATAATAATGTAATAAATAATATAATAGAAATTTATAATGTAATCTTGAATACATTAATGTTCGTTTAATTGATGCTTATTTCTTTATTTCTTTCCATGTTAGATAAGAAAAGAAGGAAAATGAATGGTGCAAGAAATTCAATTAACAATCTTCGGTTGACAGCAGTCGGAAATATAAAAGATTGACCTTTTATTCACTCATTTATGTAAATTTCTGAATTTGATTACGATTTCTGTCCTTTTGATCTTCATATATGCTTGTCTTCTTATTAAATCCAGTGATGTTCATTCTACTGGTGTTTAGTTTCTTATCTTCATGGATAATAAGGCGCAACATTGCTGCCAGTGTGCATATTACAAGTGCGGCGCAACCATGCTGCCAATATACATGTGAGTGACATAATCATCCTCTTCTTTGTTTTCTTTTTTTATATATACATGCAAATTTTAATTACAAATTAATTATATAATACTATAATACTACATACTAAATAATATATAAATTATCATACTTACCATAATCTTATTATGCAATTTTAATGAACACATATTTGTACTATAATTTTTAATAGAATCAAAAAGAAAGTAATATATAAACTGTAAATATAAAAAATATAAAATATAATAATTATAGTGATTTTTTTATATATAAATCTGTAAAGACTAATATAATAAAAATAATTAATCTTATAAAGTAATGACTGTAATATGAAAATAATTAATCTTATGAAAAAAGTACAGTATTTCCCAGTTATAAAATTGACTTGCCACAATTATAAGTTGCGAATCATACAAATATTTCTCTAATAAGTAAATCTAAAATTTTCAAATACTAAAAACTTATAAACTTGCATTTTTGCAGTGATTAAAAATTAAAGAAAAAGAAAATAACTGATTATGCTTTTCTTCACTTTTTTTAGCAAGCTTTTTTACTGGAATAGTTCTTCAGAGAATCTGTTATATATATTCCAATTACAATAAACAAGCAATAATATTATAAGTAAATATATAAATGAGTGATACTGTATTTAATATGAAAAATATTATACATAGTGTTGCATACTGAATTTTCAAGAAACTAATAATAATAATAATAATTAAATGTAAATATTTACCTGTTTTATATTAATGCTAGAAACATCCATTTTTTCAGTGATGTTTGACATTTAAAAACGTGTAGATTTTTTATTATTACTACACTCTAAAATTTCCTCTCCCTCACTTTTATCAAATTTTAAAAATATATCTATTTCACTTTAGTACAGACAATACACAGTAGTTCAATTATAATACACAGTAGTTCAATTATAACAATAAAGAATAGACCTAGTACTCCTGTATAATACTTAAAAATCTTTCAGCACTTTTGACAGTATAGATTATAATAAACCTAGATTGTCCACCACTTTTATCACTTTTGTGTTGTCTACCATTTTTATCACAAAATAAAAGTTATTAAAATTCCTACAAACGCTTGAAAATTCATATTAATATGATAGGAGATTTTCATGCAGAGGTCACTACTGTTGTATTATCGTTTAGTATTGTAAAAAATTCTTTAGAATCGCTTGCTTGATTAATGAAATTCACATTAGATTTGTTCGCGTTTGAAATTCTCAAAAAATTTTTGCACTTGAAACGGGATAAATATATATTCAGAAGTTAATAGCTTGGGCACACAGGATACGGTAAACCCCGATCTACAATAGATGTAGTAAGTTTTAAACCTCAAGAAATTGACCAATCATACTCGAAGTTGAAAGGAATGATTAGTAATTTTTTTACGCCTTAAAGCTTAAGAGCTATCGCACACAAAAATGGCATAAGCTGCATATGCATAACATAAGACCGCTGAACCAATGAACGTCCAGCACAAAGCTGCCATATTGATTGGCTATGCTTTATGCTGGACGTTCATTGATTCAGCGGTCTTATGTTATACATATGCAGGTTATGTCATTTTGTGTGCGATAGCCCTTAGGCCGAAGCACAGACTTTTGCATAACGCATAAAACATAAGGCATAAGAAAATCAACCAATCAAATCCTTTATTTCCTTCCTTTCAAGAAATGAAGGGCTCTGATTGCGTCTTATGCGTTATGCAAGAGTCTGTGCTTCAGCCATTACTATTCTTATTGGGTGTCATCCATTTAATAACACAAGTCGATACGGATGGGTTCCGATAGTCCACATCACTGATTGGTTAATTTAAAATAAAATTTTCTGATTGGTGGTCCAATGGAAAACTCTAAACACCGAGCGATGTGAGTGGATATGTGCTATCGGGACCCTCCCAGTCGACACAAGTGTCATTCTGTCTTTGTTACTCATTTGATATCAAGAAAGACAAAATGACATTTGTGTCAACTTGTGTTATTAAATAGAAGGCACCCATTGTAGACCAGGACTAATCCATGATGCCAGAAATCGGTCCAAGATTTTGGACAGAGAGAGAATTGATCAATCACATTAATCAAATTGACCGAATCATTCAAATGCGATTGATTAATTCTCTTTCCGTTCGAGATCTGAATTGAACGACTTCCGTTTGGACACTCATAACGCTTGGAAAGCATCTAAGCATCGGCCGCTGTGAGTGTCTAGTGTCCAATCGATACGTGATCAATCAGGATCCTTTCTTTCAAATCGATTTCTAGAATCGTGGACACAAAGCTTAATGGCTTGAACAAACGCGATATAGATCCGTCTACAACAATAAAAGTTTTAAGCCATAAGCCATAAGAAATTGACCACAATTGGATGTGAGAAGAATATTCGACTATAATTGATCAGTTTCTTACAGTTTACAGTTTACTACATCTATTGTAGACTATGGGTGAATTCGTTTATGCAGTTACTGCTGCAGAAGGTATCATTTTACCTTTGTTTACGTCCAATGAACAATGAAGATAAAATGACACCTTCTGCAGCAGTGACTGCATAAACAAATTCACCCTACGACTGCTTCCCCACCAGGAGGAACCAATCAAATCGTTCCAGTTACTATATGCAAAATATTTGTGTGGCTAAGGGCCAATTTCACCAACGTCGGTTAAGCTAACCGACGGTTAAAGTGTCAATCGTGATTGGTTTATTCTGATCAAAGACAAATGCGATTGGACAATTCCATTGGAATTAACCGTCGGTTAGTCTAACCGACGTTGGTGAAATTGGCCCTAAGTTACACTCCATGGAAATACAGCCTTAGCCCCGGTCTACAATAGGTGTAGTAAGCCTTAAGCCGTAAGAAATTGAGCAATCATAGTTCATTATTCTCTTCAAATTCGATCATGATTGATTAATTTCTTAAGGCTTAAGGCTTACTACACCTATTGTAGACCGGGGCTAAAGGCTCGAACACACACTTTCCGTAAGACGTAACAGTAAGATTTCGATTGTGTTGCTCGATTTAGTTACGGACGACTAAATCGAATAACGCGATTGGTCGAAATCTTACTGTTACGTCTTACGGAAAGTATATGTTTAGGCCATAAGGTCCGAAATCTCGAAAAAGAAAAGGAGAGAGAAAATTGAGTTAAGTGCAAAAAGTGCAAGCAACGCGAACAAACTTACTAACATGATAGGGGATTCCCAAGCAGAGGGTACCACAAGTCGTGTTCAAGCAAAACAAGCAGGCTAGCTGCTTCGTCCGGCTTGGCCATTGTTACATCATCGTTTAGAAAGACCATAAAATCGGTGTCAACAAATTGTGAAAAGAAGAAGAAAAAGGAGAATCTCATCTCTTTATTCTTAGTGAATCATGTCGGTAAGTATATATCTTATAACAAAATATTAAAGTGGTATTACTAAAACACTTAAAAATAATATTCTAATAATAAATAACTTATTTATAGTTAAAAAACAAAAATGAAAAATTAAACAATAAAAATTCTCCTGAAAGGACTTCTGCATTGAACAGGTTAGTTTATTTTGTACAACTCTTAAATAAACCATGATAATTAAATGTTAGCAGTCTGCCAGTAGAGTCGAGCAAAATATGACGGTTAGCTATCAATCGCGTCCGTATTAGACTCATATTCTGCTAACATATCTGTCGACATGATTTGATAGCAAAAGTCGAGTAGGATCTGTGTCTGCAGACACTCTGACAACAAACTGGCGACAAATACTGCTTGGTTTTTTACTGCCAATCTGTTACCATAGATCTGTTACTACGATAGCAGGCTTTGTTATATTTCTAGTGGCATCAAATATTGGGTATTTTTCATTTAATGACACAAGTCAACCCAAACACCATTCTATCTTTCTCGGCATTCAATAAGTAACAAAGACAGAACGATACTTGTGTCAACTTGTATCACCAAATGGAAAGCACCCATTATAGAGTCTGTGATTTGTTGTCTATCTGCCACTAGAAATTTGCAGCATCCAGTACTTAAACTTTATCTCTGCAAACTTGGCTATCTGAGTAAAGTTTACAAATATTAGATTTATTAAATTCAAATATAATATGCAATGTTAGTATTTCCAATTTTTGATATATTATGTATAATATTTGATAGCATAATGTTATTATTTTACTATCTGCGATTATTTAATATTGTAATATTTATTATAATAATTATTAATATTATAATAAGTAAAATAATAATATTATTTTACATATGTGTGTGTACGCACGCACACACACACACACACGTGCGCGCGCGCGCGCGCACGCACACGCACGTACACGCACACACACATACACACACACATGTATATATGTTTTCTGTTTGTTACAGCTCCAGCACATGTCAAGAAAGGACTTCTGGAAAAGAAATAGAGTATTGTTTAAATAGTTAATAATAATATTATATTATTTATATAATAATAATAATAATAATAATAATAATAATAATAATAATAATAATATATTATTTATATAATAACTATACTATTATAGATACTATTATTTTGATTTCAGAATAGATGAAATTCCGTTAGGGCAACAATGGCGATCACAAACCACTAGAGTTGCATTACATTTGCCAGATCGTACTTCATCATCATGCAATCATGATCATCAAGATCATCGAGATCGAAATATTATGTTTCGGGATCGTCACGAGATCGCACATCTCATGAACGCCGTTCGCGGGGTCGCAGCTCTCACGATCGCCGATCGCGGGATCGCTGCTCTCGCGATCGCCAATCACGGGATCGCAGCTCTCACGATCGCCGATCGCGGGATCGCACCTCTCGCAATCGCCAATCGTGGGATCGCTGCTCTCGCGATCGCCAATTGCGGGATCGCAGCTCTCACGATCGCCGATCGCGTGATCGCACCTCTCGCAATCGCCAATCGTGGGATCGCAGCTTTCGCGATCGCCGATCGCGGGATCGCASCTCTCAYGATCGCCGATCGCGGGATCGCACCTCTCGCAATCGCCAATCGTGGGATCGCAGCTCTCGCTATCGTCAGTCGCGGGATCGCACCTCTCGCTATCGTCGGTCGCAGGATCGCATCTCTCGCGATCGCTGGTCACAAGATGGCACCTCTCACTATAAAGATCGCACATCTAGTGATCGCTGGACGGATCGTACTTCTCTTCGAAGAGACTATACTGCTCAAGATGGTTTCCATCAATGGCCAGGAAGACGAGGCTACATAAGATATAGTAAATAATAATATATATTATATAATTAAATAAATAATATATTATTATATGCATTGGGTTGGGGAAAAAGTTTCTTTATCGTATTTCCCGGTAGATAACTACAAAGAATATACGAAGAAACTTTTTCCCCAACCTAATATTATTATATAGATAAATAATATATAATTAGATAATTATATGCATTTTTTTAAGAATACTTTTTCTTGACAATAATAAAAATATAATATATATATTTCAGATGTACGCGGTTCTCGTACCGGAAGATGGATTCAATATAAAAAAGAAAAAATATTGAAACATCTTGTTAATGTTCTAAGTAAATAATAATGTCCTAAGTAAAAAAAACTAGAGTAGTAAGTAAGTAATATAATATTAGAAATAGAAAATGATATAATAATAATTTTTTTTTTTTTCATAATTTTATTTTATTTTAGTTTATTTTTTCTCATAATTTTTATTTTATAATGTAATATAGAATAGAAATAGAAATATAGAGATAGAAATAGAAAATGATATAATAAAGAATTTTATTTTTTTTTTCATAATTTCATTTTATTTTAGTTTATTTTTTCTCATAATTTTTATTTTATAAATACTCTTATGAATATACTATAATTTTTGTATTAAACTTTCAAATATTTTGTTATCTATTAGTATTATTGATGTTGCATATATTATTATAAGAAACTTTGTAAACGACAATAATAAATATAAAAAAAAGATATATCTTATGTATGTCTTTTTATTCTTTCTATCCTATATAGGTTTTTATTACAATTTCATTATAATCTGTTTTGTTTTTATTAATAAGTGTATCTGTTAACGCTGCATCTTGATTTTTTTAAATTAATAATAAAGTTTTGCGTTCACGATGTCATAATCTTACTTCCAGTTCTTGAATGGAGAAAGAATTAATTCATCGCATTAGTCAATTGGCTGAATTGTTATCAAAATCATCATTTAAGGCCCAAACACACACTTTCCGTAAGACGTAACAGTAAGATTTCGACCAATGGTGTTGCTTGATTTAGTTATGGACGACTGAATCGAACAACGCAATTGGTCGAAATCTTACTGTTACGTCTTAAGGAAAGTGTGTGTTTGGGCCATTACTGCTGTCACTTCGAGATATCTTATTACAACTGTAAGTTACTAAAATTCCCCACGCGGATACTTTCAATGCATATCATTGGCTAATCAACTTGCTACGTAACACATTGGATGGCCAATGACAGAACATATAGACGAATTAATATCATTTATCCACTTTTCTTTAACAGATAAATTAATGATATAATTATACGCTTTAAACCTAGTTTAGTAAATAAGAAGCTCATGTCCGGAAGGACATATCATACTATGCTGTAGTTACTGAGAACTAAGGTAACAAAGTTTCGACTTCGGTGAAACGCATACTCCCTCCGTTTTTGCCAACCTTCGGTTGGCAGCAGTCGGGAGTAAAAAGAAACTTAACGCGTCGAACGCTGCATTTCTACAATCTTTGGGATTCGMGGTGCRRAATATCTAAAAATGACTGACATTCTCAACATCGAGGATGAGCCAATTTTCGACGATCGCATCGTCAAGATCGAGACTCATACGTATAATCCGTTTGCTAATACAACGTTCGGATACAGCGACGAGATAAGAATACCCATACAACAGCAAGATTTATATACATTACCGCATGAAAGTTTTCTATACATCGAGGGAAAACTGACGATAAACAAAACAGTTGCCGGGTCTGATTGGG
>JANQDE010000091.1:683215-711377 GCA_037157785.1 Cephalotes varians | reverse complement strand
CGTTGAACGATGAACCGAGACTGACGGCAAATGTGACGTCGGGGCCAAGCATAAAATCAATTGGGGAATTGATAAGCGATTTTGATGGAACAAACAGTGATTTTCAACAATGGAAGCGACAAATTAATCAAATTTGCCGAATTTACAAACTAGACGATGGGACAGCAAGAGTTGTGGTTGCTTCAAAATTGAAAGGAAGTGCCAAACGATGGTTTCACTCGAAAGCTGAATATATTGAGATGGATCTAGCRACACTTTTGGAAGAAATGCGCACTGTATTCGACTCAAGACCAAGCAGAACAGCACGGCGACAACACTTTGAAGCGCGTAAGTGGCTACCAAAGGAAACATTTGGCGAGTATTATTATGAGAAGCTAGTCCTAGCAAATCAAGTACCAGTTGATTCTGACGAGTTAGTCGACTACATTATTGATGGCATACCGGATGATCAATTGCGAAATCAGGCGCGTATGCAAAACTTCGAAACCTCTGGAAAATTACTGGAAGCGTTCAAGAAAATAACTCTGCGACCGGAGCGTGGCAATCCCGGGAGTACACGTAAAGATAATCATAGTGAAGTGCGTAYGAGTAAAAATGTGGCCATGAAGAAGGGTGAGAGCGAACGTGTGAAAATTCAAGGAAAACGTTGTTTTAACTGCCAAGAGGTTGGACATGTGTCGAAAGAGTGTCAAAAAGAAAAGAAAACAGTGAGGGAATGTTACTTATGCAAAAACATTGGCCACCTTGTACGTGACTGTCCGCAGAGGAAAAACGGGGATCAGGAATCAAAAATCTCCGACAATGATCACCGCAAAATAATAAATTACGTGGTAAAAAAAGATCGGCGGCGTCAATCTTTATGTTTAGATACACAACTTGACACGGGAAGCCCAATAAGCTTCATCAAAGCTTCGGTTGTGCCTGAGGAATTTATAGCCGATTGTGAGAAGTCCTCAAATTTGTACGAAGGACTGAATGGATCAGAGATGACGGTACAAGGAACTGGTAATTTTGATGTCGAGTTGGATGGCAGAAAGCGGAATGATGTTCCTATCCTGTTGGTTCCGGACGAGACGATGCGAGTGCCGGCAGTTCTGGGGCGAGATGTTTTGTCAAAATTCGGGTGTAAGCTAACGCTACCAGATGCGAGTACTTCAGAAGCACAAACCAAAGATAAAAATGATGATGGACAAGAAATATTAAACATCGACGTTTATGAGCAGCCTAAAGTTGAACATTCCGTGAAGGTAAGCTCTGACGTTCCTTACGAGGTAAAAAGAAAGTTTTTGGCATTGTTCAAGCAGGAGTATGAAGACGCTGAGAGACCTGAGAAGCCTGAGACGGAAATGAAGCTAAAGCTCGAGCTGACAAATACCGAACCATTCCATTTTAGACCAAGAAGGCTCTCTTTCGATGAGAAACGTAAATTGGCGGAAATCCTGGATGACCTGAGCGAAAGGGGAATCATCCGTCCGAGCGAATCCAAATATGCTTCGCCAGTGGTGTTGGTAAAAAAACGTGATGGGAGATTACGATTGTGCGTAGACTACAGGGTACTCAACGAAAGAACCGCCAGAGATAATTACCCTCTCCCACTTATCGAGGATCAGCTTGATACTTTGAGAGGAAAGAAGTATTACAGTCTGTTAGATCTTCGCGATGGATTCCACCAGGTGGAAATGGATGAGGAATCGATACAATATACTTCATTTGTGACAACGCTGGGTCAATTCGAGTACACAAAGATGCCTTTTGGCTTGAAATCTGCTCCACCAAGGTTTCAACGTTTCGTAAATACAGCATTGTCAGATCTTTTAAAAACTGGTGATGTAACGGTCTATATGGACGACATTTTAATTTCTACCTTTTCACTAGACGAACATTTTGATGTTTTGAAACGAGTCTTTCGGAAGCTTGTAAAAAATAAATTGGAACTGAAAGTTGAAAAATGTAAYTTCTTATGCACTGAAATACRATATTTAGGATACATCGTTTCAGAGAAAGGGGTCAGACCAACGGATGAGGGAATAGAAGCTGTGAAGAATTTTCCAGCCCCGCGAAATAAGTTTGAAGTACAGCGTTTCATTGGATTATGCGCCTATTTCAGAAAATTTATGGAAGGTTTTTCAATCATCGCAAAACCGCTGTATCAACTGATGAGAAAGGACAATGAATTTAAATTYGGAAAAGTAGAGCTCGAAGCGTACGAGAAGCTAAAGAAAATGCTGGTTGATGCACCGATTCTCTCAATTTACGATCCACGGAAAGAAACTGAATTACATTGTGATGCGAGCAGTGTGGGCTATGGTGCAGTGTTACTGCAGCGATCGAGCGATAAGAAACTACATCCGATCTTCTACTTTTCAAAAAGGACAACTGATACAGAGAGTCGATACCACAGTTTTGAACTGGAAACGTTGGCGATTATTTATGCACTGAGGAGGTTCCGCACATACCTACAGGGCATTAAGTTTAAGATTGTCACCGATTGTAATGCTCTAAATTTAGCACTTAAGAAGAAGGAAATCAATCTAAGGATAGCCCGGTGGGCACTTGAGCTGCAAAATTATGACTACACCGTCCAACATCGTTCAGGAAACAAGATGCAACATGTGGATGCCTTAAGTCGAGTCGGAAGTATCTTATTAATCGAAGGAACAGCAGGAGACTTTGATCTAGCAGTGAAACAGAGCAGAGATGAAAGAATCAAGAACGTGATGAATCGACTCGAAAAATCAGAGGACAAAATGTTTGAATTACGAAATGGTCTCGTTTATCGCAAAGAGGGAGACAATCTGTTATTTTGGGTTCCAGAAGAAATGGAGAAGAATGTCATCTTTAGATATCATGACCAAATGGGACACTTTGGACCTGAGAAAACGAGTAGCACTATTTTGCGAAGCTATTGGTTCCCAAAGTTGAGGCAGAAGGTGAAGCAGCACATCAGCAATTGCTTAACTTGCATAAGCTACAATCCGCCTGTGGGAAAGGCGCAGAGCTCGTTGCATAACATACCGAAGGGAAACGCGCCGTTCGATACTGTCCATGTGGATCATTTTGGTCCAGTCACCAAAGAGTCATCAATGAAATATATTTTGCTTGTAGTGGATGGGTTTACCAAGTACGTAAAACTGTATGCAACGAAATCAACGTCGAGCAAAGAAGCAATTGTGGCACTCCGAAATTATTTTACGTACTATAGCAGACCGCGCCTGTTAGTATCTGATCGAGGGACAGCGTTCACATCGGAGGAATTTGAGGAATTTTTGACGACAAACAACATTAAACACATTTTGATCGCTACAGGTTCTCCGCAAGCTAATGGCYAGGTCGAGAGGATCAATAGAGTCATAAAACCAATGCTGGGAAAACTCATAGAAGACAACTCCACTAGGAACTGGACGAGCACACTGGGCGAGATAGAATTTGCCCTCAATAATACCATCAGCCGAAGCACAGGGGAAACGRCAAGCAGGCTCCTGTTTGGTGCGGATCAGCGAGGAAAAGTCATCGACAACTTAAAAGAGATGCTAGAAGAAATTAAACCAAAGATCGATATTGACAAAATCCGCGAAAAAGCAGTTGTTAAGATAGAGTCTGTACAACGGGAGAATGAAAAACGAAATTGTAAAACAAAGTGTAAAACGAATACCTACAAGGTTGGAGACTTGGTAATGATTAGAAATTTTGGGCCGTCAACGGGAAAACTGACACCACAGTTCAAAGGGCCGTATGAAGTTGTTAAAGTCTTTCGAAACGATAGATACTTGGTGTCTGACCTTGAAGGTTTCCAAAATACACAGCGTCATTATCAGGGAGTATGGGAAAGCAAAAATATGAGGCGATGGGCATCAAACATTAATCCTGAAAAGGAAGAGATATCCGACATAACGTAAACCGTAATTGAGTAAAGAGTACGGAGAATAGAACTTTATTTGTTATTCTTTCATAGTTTGTAAGCCTAAGTATTATGTAAAAGTTATTTRTGTTAAAGTATTTCTGTTTTATATCAATTGTTAAGTAAAAGAGAAAGCAAAGATTCGGGACGAACTTTTGTCAGAATGGTCGAACTGTAGTGAATCAGATTATTAATTTTGATTTTCGCGCCATATTGGACCGGCCGTCAGAGCGCCGAGATAGACTTCCGGTCTCGAGAGAGTGAGTTGTTGCCCGAGCAGAGTTCGTGTCGTTGCGTTTGTACGTTTAATATATACAACTTGCTATCCAAGCCATATCGGTCATTCAATAAAACCGTAGGTATTATTTCGTTTCCTACAAAACATTATTCTTGAATTTATTAAATTTATATACCCTGCTACAAATTGTCGAAAATCAATAACAACTTTTTCGCCGATGACATTTCCATTTCGATTCACTTCTGGAAATAACGAGAAAGCTACGACTAAGAGATTTCGCGAAGCGTGAATGAGCACGAGAGGGTGTCGATTCCATCCATAAATATACCGTTAAACACTGGCGGTAACTATTACGATTTCTTGAGCGTCGCTTAAGGATTTTGCGCATGGATGCTTATCGACCCAGCCAATGTTACCAAATATCTTGGAGAACTCTATCAGTGAGCACAATGTGAAATTAATGGTTTACTCGACTGTACACAGCATTAATTAGTTTAATTATCTCTTAAGTTAAACTTTCGTGTACTTTATGATAAATCGCGTAAAATAAAATATACATTTAACTAACATTGCTTTAATTTTCACAGAGAAATAAGAAAATTCTTATTCTCTCTCTCTCTCTCTCTCTCTCTCTCTCTCTCTCTCTCTTTTTCTCTCTCTCCGAAAAATGAATATGGCACTTATTATAGTAAAAGAGCAAATGAATATAAAATAAATTAAAAATGAATGCAGAAAAAACGAAATATATGATAATCAGAAGTATAAGAAAAGAGAGGTAATATTACATTAAAATGTCTGAATGGAATTGAAATAGAACGCGTGAAAATGAAATATTTAGGCATAGTTATTCATAATAAACTTTGATTTAAAGATCATGTTGTGATTATGTTAAAGAAAATAGGGAAAAAATAAATTTTTTTAATAGAATAGCAATTTCATATCGACATACCCTAAATGTATTGTATATAAGTGTATGATCATAACACCTCATTTCAAATATTGTGCTGTTAATTGATATGGGAGGAATGTAGCTAAGTAAATTGCAAAAAGCCGGGCCATGAGAGTAATATTGCAATGTGATAGGTATACCAAGTGAAGCATATGCTGCAAGCGCTACGGTTTATATCCGTAAGCCAGAGGCTGTAATGTGTGAAATTTTATTTTTAAATTTTAATTCTAAAAAACATGTTACCGGAACAATTAAAAAATAAGTTACAGATAGTAAAAGTGAAAGAATAACAAGACAGGCTGGGAATACCGAGATGCAATTCCGCAACAAATAGCGCACAAAAAAGTATTTTATGAAGAATTAAAATGTACAATACCTTGCCAAAAAATAAAGCAATATGACAGACTTAAATAGAAGAATATTAAAAGAATATATATTAATTAGCATAATTTAGATTTGTAATTAAATTATATTTGTATTTTAAATAGCTGAAAAAGCTATTCAAAGATAAAAACTTCATTCATTCATTCATTCATTCTCTTTGTTTACCTAGTCTCGATCATTCAATATATAACATACATTTATTTTATACTTGTCACATATCAGTCAGAAAAAAAGTGTATAATAATTGCACATCTGTTACAAAGATCACTACAGCGTATTATTAGAAAGCGTCAACACTTCTAAGTTCGAGCTGTTAACGTCACATAACATCAACGTCGCATTAGCTGCCCATTGCGGAAATAATGAGAATTTAATTTACGAGAATTTGAAAAAAAAATCACCGGTGTATAGAGTGTAAATGATTCTACGAGTATGCACGTACGGAACCTATGCAGTTGATTACGCATAGCCATGCGTGATATACGACTGACGTTTTTACATTTGCAGTGCGGAATGAGTTACGTTCTGCGTATCAGGGTGACGCGTAGCGTTCATTTTCAATGTAATTATTTATAGTTATATCGTAGAATTCCTGAGACACAAAAAGATGTTTGAAATTCACGAAAGGCAAAAAAAAATAGAAAATAAGAAATTGTGCGGTTTTTATGAATGTGATCACAACGCGTCTTCAAAGTTATGGCAAAAGCCGTCTATAATTAACTTTTCGTAAAACTCTCTGACATTCTATGTTTCATTTATGTGACATCTTATCTCTATATTACATTTTTAATTTATCTTATAAAATTAATTTATATCTTTTAACGAGTATAAGATAGTTCGTAAATTTTCTCTAAGATGAATTTTTATAAATAAAATTCTTAATTCTAATAAATGATATTAACATCATAATAAAGTTTTAAACAGTAATTAAAAGATACATAAATCAAATTTAAAGACCTCTTTTATCTTGCATTAAAAACAGGATTAAAAACTCAACCAAGCCGTAACAAGCAACATGCAGCTCACAAGTTGAAAATATTCATTTATAATTTTGTTGTATAACTTTGACAATACGTAACCGAATATAATGTCACGACTGTAAAGCGTCAAGTTTTAATTGTGGCTCACAATTCAAATTAGCAGCGATTACGGTTGTCATGCAATAACTTCGTGAGATTATTTGATATTCAATTAATAAAATATTTCTCGGCGAAGCTTATCTCACGTTAAATCAACCACAATATCGAAATACTAGAATCCATTTTTCGAGTTAGCTTCAATATACCCGTTTAAATGTATCGAAAGATATCGTGTCATGTTTAGTCCTGAATTTCGAGAAGAAACTTTCGCCTAAATTTAATATTAGATTGTTACAAAAATACATGTCTATCATTATCAAAGCAAATCGATATAAAATCTATTTTCATATCGTAGGTTGAAATCAATTTATGTTTTATAATTATTAAGCAAGCTTTAAAGAACTAAAATTTATTATGCATTCATAATATTTTACTCAGATTATAACAGAACAGAGCCGTAATATAATTTTCTTGTTTAAAGCTATGTTCAGTTGAAGATTCAATTATATTATCTAAAATTGACATTTCAAAACGTCCATCGAAGATATAAGTTTGATAAAGAGTCAGCAATCTTTAACTTTTCAAGCAATTAGTCGCGGAATAATCTTTGGAAGCCCTGAATAATCTTCAGATGGGAAACTTCTTTCGTGCAATTTTGCCGCTTGAAACGTCCTGATTAATCGGCCATCTGCGAAGTTCCGAAAGACGGAAGTGATCTATTCTTTTCTCGTTTACCCGGGAAAACAAATGTCCCGATCGCGAAATCTCGGTCGTCTTGATCGCGTACGGACGAGGACGAATTCCTAGGAATGGTGGACCTTTGAGCAGGAAAGCATTTAATTAAAATCCCTTCGAACCGAGAGCACTTGTAATCGAGTGACGAGTGGCCTTGGCGAAGAAAGAGGAGAAAATCAAAGCGACGAAGAACAAATGGAAATACTTGGTTTTGTCTTGCGGATCAATCTAAAAGATGCCGTTCGAAACGGCGGTGTTTGAATAACTATGATGACATGACGAAGGGAAGCGTCGTGAAATGAAATTCAATGATAACAATGTTATCTGCTTTGAATGAAGATTTGAATAAAGCATTATTGAGTCTTAAATAAATCAATTAAACAAAGTTACGTCAAATACGAACAAGACTAGATTTTAATGTCTAATAATATTTTTCTATAAATTTAAACACATTTATCAATTCAAACTGTACACCGATTACTGTCGAACTTTGCAACACAATCCTAAATTGAAGCTAGAATAACAATATCGCAAATTAAATTGATTGTCACATTTCAATGCTGTGTGTGTGTGTGTGTGTGTGTGTGTGTGTGTGTGTGTGTGTGTGTGTGTGTGTGTGTGTGTGTGTGTGTGTGTGTGTGTGTGTTGTTACTAACATCTTAAAACTATAAAGAATTTTATTGAAAAATATTACCTCAACCAAAGTTTGAATCACCGAGGCATGTGATGTATAATAATTATCACAATAACCAGTATATTTAGAGAGAACAAAAAATTAATTTTTCGTCATTTTTCGAACGATGTATATAAACATGTTAAAATCAACTATTATATGAATAAATCAATTAAAACACCAAATATAATTAAGACTGAATCTTAGTGCTTAATAATATTTTTATGTAAATAATTTATAAATATATTTATTAGTTAAATACATTTTTATTCTGGCTTCAATTTAAGATTGCATTTCAAAGTCGAACATTAATCGGCACACAGTTTATAAACTGATAAATATATTTAAATTTACAATTTACAAAAGTATTATTAGATCCAATCTTGACTGTATTTGACATTATTTTGTTTTGTTAATTGATTTATTCATATAACGATCAATTTTAATCTATTCATTGTTCATATCTTAAATATTTTGTTGAAGAATATTCTTAAATATCAACTAGATTTCTGTGATGAATCGCTAGAAAACATAATGATGCACGTTTATGAATGAGAGTATAATGTTTTATCGGTGATATATATATAAAGGAACATCATGATTAATTAAAACGCATGAAATATTACGGAAAACTCTTAATAATAATCTCTCAAATGTACCTCATAATCGAGTACTTCTCCAGATGCGTGGTTTTGAAATGGATATTTAAATAACTGCATCGTCGTTTCGACAGCTAGTGCCGCGCACATGCCTCGACGTTTCTCATTTCGCGCGGATTAAGTATTAATAATGCACGTTCACCGAGTGCAGATGTTATAGCGGGCTAAGTACACTTGTATATATATGTATGTATAAGAAATTCCGCTTTCATTTTGTATGTAAGTAAAATATAAAACACATTGGTTAATGGTTGCGGCCGCTAACTCTAATACTGTAATAAGATGATTGTAAATATAAACAACATGTAATTAAAAACATGACATACATAAAGTATTTTACGTCTCAGTAAAAAATTTGTCATATAAGAATGTATATAAATATATATAAACATATATAATTATATACAAAATATATATGCATTTATATATAATTTTTCTTATTTTTTTAATTCGACTTTTTGTAAAAGAAACTTTTTATCGGGTATAAATAAAATTTTATTTAGCAATTTTATTTACATATATACTAAAAATATGACTTTTTTATTTATAATAAATTTATAATATTCCGCGTTATTTATAATATCTCTGCCATCTATTTTTTACATCTGTAACGCTCTTCGCAATAAAATTCAATGCTACGTTTTGTTAGAAATCCATTTATGGAGAAGTCTGCGACAGTTCGCGCGCCAACATAATGTGACTAAAACAATGCGAAAATTATTCTTTTCATTATTTTTTGTATTTTCATTATTATATTATT
The DNA here is from genome assembly GCA_037157785.1 of Cephalotes varians. Taxonomy (NCBI): domain Eukaryota; kingdom Metazoa; phylum Arthropoda; class Insecta; order Hymenoptera; family Formicidae; genus Cephalotes; species Cephalotes varians. Next base: position 702,002 of record JANQDE010000091.1, on the reverse strand, counting down.
ATTTTTCTCGTATCAAGCAGTAATTTTACAAAACAACAAAGTATATATATATATATATGAACATATTTTGTACGTAATTATATACGTTTATATATATTTACACATATTCTTATATAAAACATTTTTTATCGGGTATAAATAAAATTTTATTTAGCAATTTTATTTACATATATACTAAAAATATGATTTTTTTATTTATAATAAATTTATGATATTCCGCATTATTTATAATATGTCATTTATTTTTTACATCTGTAACGCTCTTCGCAATAAAACTCAATGCTACGTTTTGTTAGAAATCCATTTATGGAGAAGTCCGCGACAGTTCGCGCGCCAACATAATGTGACTAAAAAAGAGCTTTAATTTAAGTGCCGCGTGCTCGGTAGTGCGACTCTGTGTGCTTCCGCTATTAGTATTATTTCCATCATCCCCTTCTTCTACCATCAAAGAATTTTTTTTTACTTTTTAGGACTTTCGAAGTAGGGCTGCGCAATATGCTTAATGGACCGGTACGACACTCACGATGCGCTTTCCTATTGCCGCGATTTTACGTAACCCGCGCTTACCTAAGCGGGTGAAGATCGCCATTAACTAATTGACACCATCGCGGCGAATGCACACGGCGAAAAAGAAGTGTATTAATGAAAAATCGGTTCGCTTTTTCTCACGTCGTTTTTATACCGAGTAAAAAGTGCATGAAAAAGTCAATTGATTCATCTGCACAAAAGCGCATTGTCTCTTAATTTGAATTTTCCGCATTACACGGTTTTCTATTTTTGTGTATGCTTTTTTCCAGCAAAATAATCAACGGATGAAACCATAGATAGCGACGATATTTTCATTTGTGCCGTGGCACAGATTACGTAAATGTCCGCAGGCTATTAACTAATTGACTCTATGGTGAGTCGGGCGCGTTAAATGATGCCGATAAAAGGAGTATAGAAGTAAAAGGATAGAGAAGACCGAACCTTTTCCGCGATCGCTTTCAAAGAGCTCCATACGACGGTGTCTAATCTGATGTGAAAGAAAGCGCACAATAAGAGGACGTATTTATCAGACGGATTTATCCGAAAAAGAATCGCTAAAAATAGATTACTGTTATAGATATGATCATTGTATACTGTAACATTTTCTTCTTCGATGCACCTACAGACAGAATTATTTTACTGGAAAAATCGTTTTTCATAAACACTTAATAAATTTCATTACTGATTCAAAGCTTTCYAAGTTTAAATAAATAAATAAATTTTTATTAATTTTATATTCATTTATATATAAGCGTTTTCTTATTTTGATTTAGCTTTTTTTATTATAATTTATAAACAAAGTTGATTATATTTAATTTCGATTGTTGATTTTATTAAAACAGTAGATTTTAGGGGAGCGTATTGTTGTAAATAATAAAACTTTAGAGGAGCGAAATATTGTTAATAATAAAATTTCATGTCGGCGATAGGCGGATTGTTTCCAATAATAGCATCTTCGTGTGGGAAACATAGACAAATGTGGAGCCTATGTATGACCTCTTTTCGTTACGAGCTTTTTTATTGCGTTCGATAGCGACCCCAGTCGGATTTCATTTTTCCCGAACAGAGCAGCATGTGAGCGCTTTGGCTATGAGAGACACGCATGCGGACAAAGCTTTCGAGGATATGGCCGTAACTTTGAATTTCAATTTCTGTACACTCCCCCTTTTTTCCTATCCGCTGTCGTCCTCATTCTGCGCTATCTACTAAATGTAGATTCACCAGTACCCCTGTATCGAAGACAACGTAAAATGTGTCGTTCCTTCTCCGTACACGCAGGCAAATCAAAAAAAGAGGAAAGAGGAAAAGGAAGAACAAAAATGAATCAGCCATAAAAGATTTTGATATTAGGTACTCTGTCTTACGTCTCTTACTTTTCCCTCTAGCACAAATTTATAACTATACAAAAAAAATCGCTGTAAACTAAGGACTGCGAGGGATGAAATTCCGCAGTAGCATCTGTCGTTTATTCATACGCTCACTTTTTAAGCGACGCTCAAAGTGTAAGCAAACGAAAAAACGTGTTCGCGACGAGGGGAGCGCCGCATCGCTGCATGCCGTTCGTTGTCCCGTTGATAAATTAAGTGCCTCGGATGCGGACGATAAATTCGCTAAGGCTAACCGGCGCGACCGATGATTTATATCACGGGCTACTCCAGGAAGCCCGTGATCTACGACCCCGCGAGGGTCAGCCGGAGGTAAGACAATGCAACCGGCCCCCGGTCGTTCGGAGGGATTTAAACGCACGTGCGTTTGCATGTACGCTTAAATGCATCACGGGCGGGTGGACGGACGGGCGGAGGGGAGGAGGAGGCAGAAACATGGAGAGATCGATGATCTCTATTGCCGGGAAGTCATGGATAGCGGCCACGGTAATGTCGCGCATGAAACATTGATCGAGGAAAGTCGCAGGAAATTGCACGCGCTGCGCGGCGGGGATGCGCTTATAGAATGCATTATTTATCGGCGCTGTGCCCGACGTGCCTGTAATTTATGCAGATGACAGGATATTTCGATCCGTGATTAGACGATTATTGAGTATTACCGTCAAATCCATGTTGACCTCCATGGAGTTAATGCGCTATACGGTGAAAGCATCCAATCTACTACACAGGAACATTAATCTAACAGAAGTAAAACATTGTCAAAAATTTTTACAAAGATTTCTTTTTATGTTTCAAAAACAGCAACATATTTGAATCTCCAATTTCATAATGAAATTAATACTATTATTAACTATTAGCATAGAATCACTTTGCGAGTCATTCTTCCAACAAAGAATATGTTATATAAAAACATTAAAATTAAAAGAATCATTTTGCTAGAATTTTTGTTATTTATTATCAAGTTATTTATCAAGTTGTTTATATATAAGACGTTATGTATAATTCTCGGCTATCTTTTGATCTTAATGAATTTGGCTGCAACAGTTTTTTATCAATGATCGTATAAAGGGAACGTAACTTCACGCGTTCTCACGATTTAGTTTCTTAAGAATAACATTTCACTCCTTCCGTGTGATACCTGTGGAACGAAGCCTTTGTCGTGCTCTGACATTTTAGTGATTCGTGTTTCGCCGGATACGATGAGGACGGACAACAGGCCGGTCGAAGCCACCGGCTCAGAACGAGCCGGTATGAATATAGCGTGACTGATAAGCCATGGGCGCGACTGCAACTGATTTATAATGACAACGGTACACGCAGCTCGTGCGACAACCGTGACATCATTCTATATTATCGCGAGAATTCGCGTTCTTCGTGAGACAGAGCTAAATCCTTACGCTAGCATCGAACGTTCCCGTTTGCGCCGTGACAAAACGATTCAAATTACTGACCATATGGGTATATTTATTTGTGCATATATTGAGATATTCATCTATACGAAACGCATAAGCGACTTAGATTCTTATAGTTTCCTTATGTTTTCGTATCTTTTAATGCAAAATTATTTCTTGTGATATCAATGATACTTTTATTTGTCATATATAGAAACTATGAAATATGACATATGTTATAAATTTGGTATTGGAACTTTAAAACCCGGATTGTATTCTAGCAAAATAAAATTGTGTGCATTTTGATCATAAATTACAAAATTACGACATCTTACCCGCGAGATTAAAACCAATTGTCTCGAAACGAGACTATTTTTAATCTGCGCTTCCAGGATTTTACAAAGTTACGAAACGCCTCAGAAGCGTATCTCGAATGTTCTCCAGGGCAATTCATTCCGTCCGGAGGGAGAAAAACGTTGGAATAGCGACGCGAAACTCGTCAGGTACCATTATAAGGCAGAAGAATATCGTTGCTTTAATTTCAGCAATTTCCAGGTAAACAATCCAGGAATTGCTTTCGGTATCCTACTCGTGTATTTCTCCAGGGATAATCGGGAACCAAACTAACCTGTCGACGGCGGAAAGCCCAATAGAAAATCTATCGCGCACCGGAACCGAATTTTGCTTTCTTTCCGAAGCAATATCTCACCTTGCTTGTGTTTCACTTACGTTATACCTTGCATGTGAAGATAGGATGTAAAGATAAAATGTATAACCTGTATGTATAACGCCAGGACTATCTTATATTCGTACTGACAGATAATCGAAAATTACAATATCAAATAATTCTTCAAATTTCCTAAAATAGAATGACATATATTCGAAGGAAATACGCAAGGATCCTGCAATAAAAAATTCAATCGTCATTAGTTTCAACAGACTATGCATAAATTGGCGTACAACGTTTTATATTTCGGCGATCGATATAAAACGCAACCTTCTTGAAATTCTTCGATTGCGCGCGCTCGGCACGACGGACATACAGCGAGTTACAGATCGATGGATAGTTTCCGAGAGCACTCTCGCGTAAAGCGGCAGTCCCTAGCGAACTGCACGACAAACTGTTGCCCGTCTCGAAATCATGTTTCGAGTCAAGAAGACCTTCTGCTTGCGCTGATCGTTTCTGAACGGAATCGCCCGCTCGATTATTCCGGTTGGATACGTGCCTGATACGTGTGCAGGATTTCTATGAATCGGCGCAACGAGAACCGAATCGCGAGCAAGGGAATGCGCGTCAAGGGACGAAGGGATCGTCGAAGCGATGTCCCGCTTGAGCGATCGTAAAGCGATTGGAAGAAAACGAACGATATTGAAAAATTAAGCCGTTAAGTGGTTAAAAAACGATCGAGTAATAAGATTTAAGGAAATTTGTAATATGAAAGAAAGATTCAAACTGTTATAAAACACATCTACGTTTCTTTCTCAGATGATAAAAAAATATATATATATATATATATATATATTTACGTTCTATTTTTAATTTGATTAATTTTTTTCAGTCAAGAGAAAAATTATAAAAATTGATATTGATCGCTTTTTCCCGAATTACGATGATTAAAATATCAAGATATCAAACACAAATTTCGCTAGATGTAAAATTACACAGACGTATATTTAGATATGTGCTAAAATTTCAATCTTATCGTGGCAAATTTCATACCAGCTATTTCAGTAAAAAAGAAATACCCTGATTTTACAACGTCGATTTCCACTTTCCTGCGGTTTTCACCGAGTCTTACAGCGAATAAGTACTTAAAAATCTTTTTCTCTTTCTCGCGGTAGTGGAAACTAAATCTCTAGCACTTCCTAAACGGAAATGTCTCGGACCAGAGAAACGTTTATGTGCTTCCCTTAAGTTTCAGTGAAATTTACTAAGAAGTACTCTTACTTGGAGTTTCAGTATCTCTCTTTTATTAAGAAAAGATTTAATCTAATCTAACTTAGCACTCACAATAAAGATTACGAAGATGCGAAATTTTAGTTTTAAAACTAAAATACTAATTTTTTAAATTTTAATTTAAATACGAAGTCTCAAATTTCAAATTTAACATTCTACTTGCAGTGTAATAGAAAGTGATCGATCCTTGCAGGATAAACTCATCCCTCCGGAGCAATCGGTGACCTCATTGGAGGGATGCCGCTTTGTTAGTACTGACCGCACCCATCCTAGGCAAGACACTAGTAAAACATCATCGTGGATCCGCCCTCATTTCAATCAGCTTTAACATAGTCTGACAAACACCGACAGACAAACACCGATCGGTTTACTCACCTGATAGTTATCTCATAGATGGATACTCGTTCATCACGTTCAATTCTGCTAAATAATGATTTTTCTATCAGATGTCGCATATGTAGACAAAAACATGTTTACGATGTAATATATTTTTGAATTAAATCCCTAATAAATATTTTAAAAAATACATTGATACATCGCTACAAACAAAAGCATCGAGCTCGTGAACATAAGTACCGATACTTGGGAGTCCTACTGGATAACTCTTAAACAGGAAATTTTACGACTTAAATAAATTCGCACGCAACATCGGTCGTCGCTCGCTTTTCTCGATTCCGTCGCGACACATCCATCTCCATAAATGACGTTCAAGTGCTCTCGAAGACACATCGTGAATATATGGCCGGGGAATTCCTCGACACGACCCACGATGCGTCATTTCCCATAATGGTTTAAAAGCTCTCGCACGGGCGTGGTAGTTGAGGATAGAGAAGGCGGCGTAGTGGTAGCAGCCCGGCTCAGTGGTGTTGGCGAACGAGGGAGGCTTTAGTTCGAGGATAAGTGCCGTATTGGCATTTGACTGCCGGTACCGGAGGCACGGCTGGGAAATGTGCAGCGCGGCTCTCGAGGAATGGGAAATGGGTTGGGCCCGAGATGCTGATGGTATGAGACGCCCGCGAATAGATGGTTGTCTGAGTCCATCGACTATCGAAGGATGGCAGTGGCGGTGGCGGTGTAGAAGATCTTCGAGTGTCTCCACCGAAAGAGGCCTAGACGTTCGATTCCGTCCAATCGAATTCTTTTTCACAGGATTTTTCGTTGTAGCGGAAATACAGCACCTGCAGCTTCCGGCGATTTCTGGTACGAGCGCGCGAGAGAATCGAAGATTCGTATTTCCGATTATTTACGTGGAGAAGATAGATTTGAATGAAAAAAGAGAGAGAGAGAGAGAAAAAGATCTTATAGAATATCAATATTATGACAAGTTGATATATAATGTTGAAAAAAATGTAAAAAAATTCTTCATTTTCGCACGTAAACTATTTTTGTGTAAATTATATCGAATTTCAGTTATATTTAAAATTGATCTAGTTGCTAGTTCAAATATAGTATGAGATATAAATATTCACAATTAAAACTCGATTTATTTTTGTAGAAAGCCAAAATGTTAAAAGATTCTTAAACGAAAAGAAAATCCGCTACGTGCGATTACTGGAAATCATATCTATTAAATGTGAATTAGACGGTGTATTTTAGATAAACTATTTTAGATGAACTTTTGACTTCGTCAAAAGCTTCGGCAAATATTGAATAGAATTGAGTTTAATGCAATCATTAATAAAATCATGTTAAAAATATTTTCATTAAATCATATTTATTTATGAATTCAAAATAATAACGTATTGTATATTGTGTGTTTTTGTTATGATATAAATACATAAATTGATCGAATAGTCGAATATATGCATTTGGTTGTAAAATATCATGAATAATATAAAAAACAATTTTATGCGGCTCGATTCATTTTTATACAGAGCATCGCGATATGCGCATATATAATAATAATTTCCGTGTTTACATGCATCCGATAACCGAACGCATTATGAATTTACAGTGAACTGTTAGCCAATCGTGTCACGATCGCACATTTAAAATTCGCAATTAAATACGCTTACAAATTTTTTCGGCTTGACAACAGCGACGACGATATTCGACGAGCGTGCATGCGTCCGCGCGCCATCAACCGTAAAAATGGCACATGAAAATATTGCGCAAACACAGAACTCGTGTAAATATCGTAGTTTAGGGGAGCGCGTTTAAACCAACATGAATGCGACGCGCTCCGAATTCGCTCGAACGTATACAGCGCGTCGAATCGAATGCGACGAATTTCAAAAGCGTGCACGCGGCTCTACTTGAAATACGCGAAATTCAATTTCCGCGTAAACTCGCCACCTCGAGCAACGCAGGAAGCTAAAAACGTACCTCTTGACGCCAGTCGTGTCTCTTGATTGGAAGCTAACGAAGAAACATTCTGATTCGCGTACAAACACGAAGGAACGGTGTTTGCGAAAAAAAAAAAAAAAGTAACTCGCTGTCGATTTTATTTCGCTCTTTGTATGCGAACGCCGAACAAAATACGTTGGAATCGACAAGCGTATTGTGTCGTCGAAGTTGCCCCGGCATCGTCGCTATACTTTCGCCCGTCATCAATCGACGACGTTAATTATGATCAAACGCATCCGCCGATCGATAGTCGCATTCGCAACTTCTCCAGATGCGTCCGCGTGCTCGCTCGCTCATCTAATTAAAGGATAACGATCCTATTCTGTCCGGACTACGAACCGATGATCGTTTTTCATAATGCGAACTGACCGAAATGACGCATCCGATGCATCTCTTTCTCTGCCGGTTTCGCCCCTTCTTCACGCTTCATCCTGTCGGGTGCGCATTCCGTCTGCTCGTTAGTTCCGGTTAATTTGAATGCGGCTCCGGTTCGTTCCTCTCGTCGCTCCTGGCGGCATTATCTGTCCATTCGTTCTCACTATCGCCATAAGCTGCGCGAAATATAAACGGATGCTGTAATGACGTCTGATAGGGAACGTTTTGGCGATGCGGCGAGAAAGATATGCGAGGTATGTAAAATCGATTGCATAAATTTTTCAGTGATAGCGATCTGATTCGACAATCATAGAGCGCCGAGCGATCTTCACAATGTATGTAAAAGATTAATCTAGGTTGGAATGACAGTGTTTGAATTGTCGTGAAATGGAAATGCTCGTTATGCGATAAATGGAAGGCTGAATATCTCTCTGTCTCATAATAGTGATATAATATTTATACCTGCAGGATAAATAAAAATCTTTCATCATCGACTTAATAGGAATAAAAGTTTTATATGGGAAGCGCAAAGGAAATTGATACTTCTGCAAGGGAAAAAACGGACTTTGTTTCCAATATTGCTTCTTGCATATAAATACGCTTTAAGAGCGATCGAGTATCACCATACCTACATGGAAAGAACGATTTTATTAAGGGATTCAAAATTTTGCTGAACAGATCTGAAAATAATTTTGTTGAACCATCAAAATAATTTTATTGAAACTTTAAAAATAATGAGCGATGTTACAAAAAATTTTGATATTCTAGTAATTGGTTCGCAATTAATTCGAGTCATAATTATTTTGACAGTTCAACAAAATTATTTTTCTGATCTGTATCCAGGTTATCCAGCTAAAATTTTAAATAGCTATCTCTTAGATTTATTTCCTTCGTGCTATTCACCGGATTATAACTACGTACACGTCCTCAAGCGCATTACACATATGTGGAGCGTTAAGTCTGGCTGATGTCAGAAAACGGAATAAAACGGAAGCGTCAGATCCGAGAAAGACATCGCTTCGATTGATACTAAAGTGCCGCCATTGGTAATCGGAGAAAACGGAGGGCGGAAAGACACAGAGCGTACCAAACACGAGCACCGGCAAAGACAAATAGAAGGCGGAAAGTCGGAGAACTAGTCGCGGTTGCGTGTGAATACCCCAGGGGAAACGCGACGGGATACGGGCGCAGAAAACGATAGACACGACATCGACGGCAAATAAAGCGCGAACGGATGGTGGTACAGGGGAGGGTTGCACGAGCGCGAAATAGAACTTCCGATATAAAACCGGCCGAAGCGGGACGGAAGCGGGAAGTCGGCGGTGGGCTGAGTCGTCTCCGCCGTTGCTCCGCGTTGCAGGAAACGCGGTTTCATTTCGTTCCGATGGAGCGCTTATCGCGTGTTTATCTTACGCCGCATTGTTATTTCGCGCTCTCATCCGCTCGCGCTCGCCGCGGAAGAAAGGACCTGGGATAATTGAACGGTACCCGATGTCGCCCGGATTCCCGTTATACGCCCTTCCAACGCCCCGGAATTATAGAAGTAAGATGTCGTCATTATATGCGCGAGAGAGCACGCCTCTGTACCCGACCAAGTAACCTTTCTGTTTCGCCATGGTTGTCCGCGTCTCCATTGTTTCCCGCGGGAAGGCTAATTAAAAGATGCGTCGTAAGGTGTGGAACGGGGGGAGGGTACATTATTAATGCGTGCTCGGTCGTCGCCTGGGGTTAAGGCATCGTTGCCGTTTAACCATTTAACCGCAGGCGACGTGACACGACGACGTAATTGCGGGGATCATTTTTGGTGTTTGCGAGAACAGAGGAGCAAAAATAATCGGCCTGCTCGCTTGTTCATTAATCGTCACTGTTTTAACTCTGTGGGATTCCGAATCTATATCGGTATTATTCTCAGTTTTTTCGTAAATTATTCGCTTTCGTTGAATATGCATCACGATGAGGAATATATCCTCTTACTTGCAAGATTATTACTTATCGCGACGCAAAGGCCACGATAATGCATCATTTCTGCTATATAAATGCTTAAAATAATTAAAAATAAATACCATTAGAATAATTGGATCGAATTGTACGATAGACGTGAGGGAAATGTGATTCACGTACATGTCGGAAAAGATGATAGCGGTGATGGGAAGCGATGTCATTTAGGACAATTTCAAAGGCGAGTCACGCGCAGGTTGCGCTCATCCTGCGAGCAATATCGTATATCTCGCCTGTCGGTCAGCTAGAGTGATATTTATGTCGAGTCGCGTGGGATAAATACGAAAAGGATATCGGAACGAAATTACAGTTACATCCGAACTGTTTTCCGCCGTTTATATTTAGATGACGCTGATGAGCATTATTATCAATTAATACAGAAAAATTGTTGCACGCGCACAACGTCAAAATAATTTAATTTATATTTTTCGCAATAAGTCATTTACAGATTTTTGAGACGCTATTAGCATCAATATCTAACTGACGATCAAAAATTTAATTTGTAACTCTATTAGTTCAGTTTAGAATTGCGTTGCATTCGACAAACAATCGACGCGCAGTTCAAAATAAACTGAAAATTTGTATCTAAAATGTATACAGAAATATGATTGAGCACTTGAGATTTAGCTACGACCGTGTATAGGCATTTCTCTCATTTGATTTGATTTATTCATTACGTCTAAGATTTATTACTTATTATAATTAAATTTATGTTTTAAACTCGAATTCGATTATTCGCTAAATGAATAACATATATAATTGCGTAAAAGCGCTAAAATTAACGGCGGCCTGTCAGCTATTTGCGACGTGTTTAATAGAATGGGAGCAACGGAATCCTCGATTTATCATCGAGGAACAAAAGATCGACGCTAGACACCTCCAAAGAAAACGTTAGGCTCTAAAGGGGGTATTTGATTAATACGAGGATTAACTTAAACCGCCTAATCTGTACGGTAATTAATAGTACGGTAGACAGACGTAAAACTCAATACCGAAAGATTTGCGAAAGCGGAATAAAAGATGAGCGAAATCGTGATATCGCTATTAATTACTTTTCAACAGCTACCGTGCTTCTGCATATAAAATACAATTTCTTGAATTATATTTTTATCGCGTATATCATGTAACGAATATCATGTTTATTCCAAATTCGCAATTCTTCTTTCACTTTCGCAAATGTCAGATATTCCAAAATTAAAGTTTTTAATGGAATTGTTATTTCAAGGCGTGATAGAAGCCGCTTGGCTTACAAAATTATTTTAAAGATATTAAATAAATTAGAGTAGGGAAAAGTATAAGTTACGTACTTATACCGATCGGAAGGAAGTGTTTTATTTAAAATCAGGTGACATTTTAAATCTCACGGGAGCCGCTTCGGCGTTAATTAATCATCCCACGGATGAAACTGACGAAGAATGGACGCAACTCTACCCAAGTTTCTCGATTATCGCATATATTCCTAGAAATTCCGGAGCTTCTCCATTTTCCGATATAATTCTCCCGGCGGCAGCGACCGCTGCCGCCGCCGAATGGAACCGCGCGCGAATTTGCATTAGCCGCGGCAATGCTTAATTAACGTGCCTTCGGCTTGTTAAGCGTTCGGTTAGCGGCAACGCGCAATATTCCCACGTTACGGGAGAAGGACGTTCGATGAATTCGCTTAATATACGGGTGCGCCCGGAGTAATTAAATGACGTATCGCAAATCCAGATGGTGCGTCAAAGGCGCGTTGCAATTACGCGAGCCGCGCGTTACAAGCTTATCGCGAACGCGGTACGTTCGCACGTGCGTGCAAACAGCAGCGGCCTGTCCCTTTCCCGCGCACGCAACGGGAGTTTAAATCAAGGCAGATGCGATCGAAGTGTCGTATTTAAAAGTTAATTAGCCCGACTTCCGACGCTCCATTTTTGCGCCCGCCTTCGCGCCGTGTTCGCCGGCGTTAATTGCGACCGGCACTTGGAGTCGTAATTTGAAGTCAATCGACAACATAATTAGATACAAAAATGTCACAGATTTTTTTTCACGTTCTTTCTCGCACTAATTTCTTTATTTTTCTTTTATCATTTAGAATCAAAGAGAAAAATATAAATTTTGGTAAATAAGCTCTTGTAAATAAGCTTCTATTTTTTGTAAATAAGTTTTTTCTATCAATCATATCTATTAAGAAATTTATAGAATTTTTCATAGCTATATCTAGTACGTGTCATAATTCATTTCAAATTTAATGATTGTACTACATATACAGCAGAAGCAGTGTTAGTACTCTCGATCACAGAATCGAAACAGGGAACGGAAACAATGTATTACCCGATAAGGAAAGCTGGATAAGCTAACATCTATTATACATTTTTTTATCCTTCTTGATATCAATCTGTTCACAACTATCGATTGATTTTAACAGTTCTATGTACACATGCGCGTAGGAGAAAAGTAGAACGGAAAACTGTTTTTATCAGAGCAAGCCCACTCTCGACGGCAACTCGCTAGGTTTCATTTAACATTTAATTTATGTTGAATCATTAGCCACCTAGCCATTTTAAACATTCGCAGGATACTGACCTCTGATGAAAGCTATCGCTCATTAAATATTCAAGCTACTCACCTGGAACAAAAAAACAAATAAATTAGTGTATGTTTAATAGTTAATATCCCGAGCTCTCGATATATCAAAAATTATAATATCGTGGAAGGGCTAATGAGAGCTATAACACGCTGTTGATGGTGCGCAGTAACTAATAAGATTTATTTAGTATAATTACAAACGTTTCGGCTTACCTTTAAGCCATCCTCAGTGTGCACGTTCAACTTTCAAATCGGTTCCGTTAACAATCCATTTGTTAACGGAACCGATTTGAAAGTTAAACGTGCACACTGAGGATGGCTTAAAGGTAAGCCGAAACGTTTGTAATTATACTAAATAAATCTTATTAGTTACTGCGCACCATCAACAGCGTGTTATAGCTCTCATTAGCCCTTCCACGATATTATAATTTTTAAATAAATTAGTATTCTCTGTTTAATTTTCATATATACATCAATATTTAATAGCTCCATTAAATGCAACATAATTTTATCATAATGTTTCTTTCATTATTAATTCTCGACTCAATATAAAAGATTTTATATCAAATGAAATGATACATAAAGTTGCCATACTTAAAAAAATGTTAATTATAAAACTAATATATTTTATCAAGATTTATATTAAAATGTTAGCAGATATATATATATATATATATAGTTATATATATATATATATATATATAGTGTATAATCTTTATTAATTTCTTTATATGTATGATAACGTGGATACACGCGAAAGCTGTAGCAGAAGATAAATTTCCAATTAAGAAACCTGCATAGTCGTCAGATTGTGAAAAAGAAATGCATAAACTAAAAGCGGTATCAAACGAGTTTCGCGAGAATGTCATCGTACTAGAAGATTTATTCCATTAATTTTTATGCCGTCAAAAACGTCTCAAGCGTAAGTAAACCGTTTATGTGTTAATGAAAAGAACGTGCAACGCAAATGAACAGTTGAGCCAACTTACAATTAGTCGATATATATTCGCAAATAGTTAAAAACTTTCAACTATTCAAACGTTCACAAAGTTCAAAAACATAATTTATGTGCAAAAGCGTTTCAAACGCGCACAGTGGCGTTACTAAATTATGTGAAACTAACTAACGAAGTGTATTTCTCCCAGTTTCAGGTAAACATTTTCATATTAGAAAAGTGTCACATTGCTAATTATGAAAATAACGGGTACTTTGAACTCCGAACTGTAGATCAATCAAACTGACGGAGAGATTTATCGATCTAACGACGTATGACTTATGGGTCCCACGTAATTTCCTTTGCAATTTAAACTAAGTAACAAGATCCTGAAAGAGAGTAAACTTCATTACGGAGTACACGTATTTCAAAAAGCCATTTTCTGCATGGTTGCGTTTACACTGCGTCCATTTCGCATTCACATTTTAAACGGTTTACGATTCGTTAATGCCTGCTATTTCGACAAAAATCTGTTTCATGAATTTTTATAAATAACTTTTTATATTAATACTATCTCTTATACATAAAACAAAAAATAGAAAATGTAGACGACACAAATTTTCAATATGAGCAATGCTCAATTAAAAACTTCAAATGTTATTATATTTTGATATTTTATCCAAAGTGAAAATGTAAAAAATGCAAATGACAATGATGTGCATATAATTTTTTCACGAAAAATCTTCATATGCACAAAGTAAAAAACAACACTGATGTTCGTCAAATTCAACATATTCATACGCGTAAATTTTCGGATGGGAAATTTACGGGGTTGAAAGACCGTATCTTAAGTATGCCATGAACAGGGTAATTCCACGAAATAAAACAAGAAGAACGACAGAGAGGCAACCGCGAAAATAGTGAGAAAATAGTGATATATTTCAGCTCGTATGCGAAGATGCAAGAGTGAGACGCGAGATATAATGGTAGAAGATGCAACGGAGAAAAAGCGCTGGGCCAGCTCGAATGAACGAGATAAAGTTGCACGATTTTTCCTCACGTGTCGCGTGCGACTGCGAATATAAACAGGCATTTCCCGAGCGAGTTTCCCCCCTGGCTGTGGCCTACGGAATGTGCCCATAGAAAATCTGCGACAATTCAAGCGCTACGGTGCACAACTGAGAGAAACGTGGGGGTCTTTGACGGGCACGAGGAGGTTCAGGTGATAAGGAACAGAGCGAGCGAGAATGGAAGTCGCGCTCCGTGGGGAAGGGAGGCAAGAGAGAACGGTGAGAAGAAAGGGATCCAGGCGATGCTGCACACTCGTCGGGGTTCAATTCCGCGTGAAAACGCTTTCGAGACTTCAGATATATAGCGCCAGGCGGAGGTTGAAAAATTTCAAGGAAACACGGATGGGCTGTCTTCTTTTATTGAGACCAACTCGCGAAAGTATCGCTGTATTTATTTCCGTCAATTCGCGCTTATTAACAATCAGCGGACGCTTTTTATTGATCCACATTATAATAATTTCACCACGCATTTCATAGAAATATTTCTCTTTCGGATGAATCGTGAGAAGAACAGATAAATACAAAATCTTAAAGTCACGACTAAATGTTACAAGATTTCCAAATTTTTATCTACAAATTTATATCTACTATTTTATTACATTACTATAAATAATATAAGTTGTTTTTATGTATCTGTTAAAAAGAAATTATCGTATATAGACACATCTTAAAGTACAATAAAGGATTTTATAACTTTCAATTTCTTTCTCTCTATTGCTATTCATAACAAAATTTTGATAGTCTTATAAATTTGCCAAAGTATATATCGCGTTTCATTACTCGACGAAGTATCCTCCCGCAGGAGTTTGAAAACGAAGATGACAGGGTATTTCCTAATAAGTGAGAAAGTTGCAGTTGACGTTAAATCTTTACACGAGATTAGCTGTGCCCTCATAAAGTCTTTGACAAAAGAATAAAATGACTCGTGATGTTCTCAACTTTGGCAATATAGCAGTATCGATTATATGTCACGATGCGATCGCAAAAGAATCGATGTTTTATTTATATCGCACACGCGATAAAACACAATTCCTTTTATAACTTTTATAATTATCTATCTCTTCTAATAATTATTTCATTTTAATATTTTAGATTTTTAATTATATCAATATTTATTTCACACACAAGATAAGACAATATGTAAAGAAATAAGAAACAATTAAATGATTAAAGTTAACTCGTTGCAAATAATCGAACAAAAAGATGAGGAAACGGCGAAACATACATTATATTAACTATATTATATATATATCTGTATATATAACGATCCACTGATAAAATCTTTTGCAAAAGTCACTCGCATAACCAATCGTTAGAACGAGTTTATAAACTCAAAATGCCATAATTATTGCAATAAAATCATAAAAAAACAAGATACAATAAAACGAAAAACAAAAAATAATAAACAGCACAGACATGATTTATGCTGCTCAACTATGAAGATAAGATTATTAACGGCATGAAATCTTATGTCGAAAGGAAACGACAAAATCGTCAAGTCGGAAATCGCTTCATCGGTAGTGCGCAATGAGGTATAAGATCGTGAAAGAGAAAAGTGCCAGCTAATACACGTGGGTGATGAAGGGAGGAAATTCGAGAAGAGGGGGATATTTTTACGATGGCGATAAATCTGATCTCGATGCAAGGTATACAGGTAGGTAAATTCGATTTACGGCTAGCAATAAATAATATCGCAGAGACACGTTTCAATTACTCGGAACGGTGTGTATCCCCCCGAGGATAACTGACTACTTCATCGTCGATCACTACTGGATGACCAATTGGTTCTCGTTTACAGTAGTTACATCTGCGGCGTGATTTACCGCACGATTGCTAAGGCGCGCAACGAGTTCTCACCACCACCATCACCGTCGCACATTTTAACGTCTCCATTGAGAAGCTGAAGCTGCAAATCCTCTCTTAACCGCATATTCTGTTTTGTAGAATACGCCAAAACTTGACATCGCTTATAGTGTCGCAAATTAGTGTGGCACGTTTGTTGTCAGTTTTAACAGAGATTACGTTAGAGATTATCTAATATATGAGTTAAATTTATTTGCAAACAAAATTATTTAAAATATTCAATCGTAGGAAATGTACATTGTGATTGAATAAGAGGATTAGAACATTTTACGCAAGTACTTTTATATGCGATATAAAATTTTATGCTGTTTACGATGCGTTTATGATCAACTTGTCACATATGGTCACATTGTTTTCGTTGTGCATTTACGCCTTATAATATTGATTTATTCAAACTGATTAATTTATTGATAATTAATGAATGCGGTTCATCATCAAGCTTAACGGCTTAATGTAGTGTAAAGAAGTTCGCTCGTACTAATTATAAAGTCAGTTTTTTTTGACAATGAGATTATTTTTACTTTCGGAAAACAATGTATTTAGCTGCTGTTATATATAATTGTAATATTTCAAAAATAGTGCACAGAGGAATAATGCGCTGCAAAATTAATATTATTACAAAAACGCTTTGTGTGAAAATTATTAATGAGAAACTGCGAAACAAACAAGTTACATTTCTAAAATAAGCGAAATAAAAATTTTTGAAATAAAACTGTTTTTAATTCGAGCACATCCATGTGCGATTCTTCGTCGCTTCGAATCAAAATATTGTGGTAAATTACTCATGGAAAGTTACAATCTAAATTTGCGCGACAGTTCTTGAGATAAAAATTTCAGTGTCGCGCTGCTTTTAGCTATGTATTTCGAGAGAACGCATGCTTGAGTTTTGCATTTAAATAGCCTTCAGAAATCCTCTTCGCTTAATCAAATCGTAATATCGCATTAATATAAGGCATAGCAGCAAATTCAATGGCAATTCGAAGCGGATTTATAGCATAAGCGCGACGTTTCAACTGGCAAGCTTTAATCTATTGATGATGGGATTATCGACATTTTACGTAGGTACTTAGCAGCGCTGCCGGTTGGATTTACAGGGATGGATATTACAGAGTAATTACTCTGATCCTACAATACAGCAAGGCGTAGCGACATTTTCAAACTCTCAGTTATATGAATTAAACGACAGAAATAAAATTGAAATGCAATTCTTTCTTCTGCGTTCAAGAAAAAAGAGTAACGATATATAGACAAAACATTAGAATTCATTTTCGATCTAATGATTTATTAAATGTAATTTCTTTTGTATGTAATGTTATACGACTCAGCAATTTTGTTTTATGATACTTCTTTACTTATTATGTATTTATTCTCAAACAATTGGACTTAAAAATGAAGCAACCAATCGATTTTAAATAAACTTTTATTTTTGTTATATATTAGATTCTTTGAGAATTTATATTATAATTGACTTTCAAATTTCACCGTTAAATCAAACCTTGCTAGAGAAATAAGATTGTTTGTTTCACTGATACATATATCGTTATTTGCTACAATAACTATATAATTCAAAAAATGAAGTTTTCCAAAAAAAATGTTTCAATGTTTTAAATCATTAAAATTTTGTAATATTAATTTTGAAATTTTAATGTAATAACTGATTATAGAAGAATAAAAATATGTTCTTTTAAGATATGTTCTTTCTTTTTTCTTTGTGTTTCCATTCTTTTCTGCAAAATAACAATTTTTTAGCTATGTAGCAAATGAGCTATGATCTTCATACACAAATTTGTAAAACAACATTCTGTTACTTTCGAATAATAATTTAATTATTCCACTTGTATATATACATAAAATATTTTTTTCACATTTCATTCAAACTATGCCATTTTCATATATTTTACGTTGAATTTCATTTTATAATAATGTACTTTTGTAATTTTGGATGTTTTCTTCTTTCAGCAATTCTTTGACAAATCAATGAAACTTAAGCATTGTGCAATTTGCTTCCATACTTGCATTATAATACAAGGAAATATATTTCTATTATTGTTGCACAATAAAAAAGTAAATAAATTGGCTCGCTTCTTTTCTTTCTCTTGCAAACTTTTGCAACATCGTTACCAATGTAAGAACACTGTCGCATCTTGCGTTTTATATCACATTTATGATCGAAGTTTTTTATGATATACTTTCATTTTACGAATGATTCATATGGTAGCACAATTTGACATGACTTTGTTTTGGATATTCTTTAAGGATACTCTTTAAGGATATTCGCATTTATTATCAACGTAATTTAAAACTATTTAATACACGCGCGCGCGCACGCGCACACCACACACCACGCACGCACGCACACACGCACGCACGCACGCACG
>JANQDE010000091.1:651009-683200 GCA_037157785.1 Cephalotes varians | reverse complement strand
CCCACACACACACACAAAACTTGCAGAAAAGTTGGCGACGTTTGACTTACAATAGCGTGTAATGTAAATATTATTGTCTTTATGTGTCATATCTTATATATGTACATAGAACGCGGAAATTCTTTTATATCTCCTTAGAAGAACAATTCTATTTATTAATATAATTTGCGGAATTGAACTAAATCAAATTAATTATAAAGATATATCTTTATTGATATTAAATTACGAATACATAAAAATTAGATTTAAATTATGATAGAATGAGAATGTGTGAATGATTTTTAAGCAAAAGATATTAAATAATATAACATTATCGATTTTATCATTATTGCATCTTTTAAAATAAGATCTATAGTATGAGTATTTAACCGAAAGAGACAGATGTCATAATTGGATATATTTTGATGCGCATAGAATTTCAGTCTCTAATTAACTCTGAGAAACCATTCCAAGCGTGCCTCTCATTTGTAATAAAATAACAAACAGATTGATTTCGACAATTGATGTTATTCTATTCATCCGAATCTGGGAATTAATTACACTTGCGAATAAACAAGGCATTTCAATTTGTTGATTTAATTCTGATACATATTTGAAATAGAAAAATAAGATAAAATTATTGTAGAAATATTTTACACAAAAGTTAGATTATACATGCGTTTGTATAAATATTTTAGTTTGTGGTGTTTTAAACAAAAATAGTGCGTCTAACACAATCAATATTATATTTTATAATTATGTAAAAATTTATATGCGCGCGTGCAAATGAAATCTAAATTTGAATTATAAGAGCATGGAATATATAGAATAACCCACGTTTTAAATCATATATCAAATACTTTTATAAATTGTTATAAAACTGTCACAGTAAGCATGATTGTGTTGTTGTTTTACATACCTGATTTGCAAGTGTCTCTTACATAATTTCTCAAAAATAAATATATAAATAAATAATTTAAAAAATTTATTCAACAATATGAAAGCAAGTTGCGAAGTTTAGAAATTTGTATATCTTCAATTTATTATCATATTTACATTTTCTATTTTCCTGAAATTCATTCGTGTTTGGTTAATGTCATGTTCGGAGATATTTTTAAGAATAGATGAGAAACTCTCAATGAGAAGCTAAGAATAAAATACGACGAAAATATCGAAATATTTCGAAAACATTGTAAAAAGGCAGAATTCGCTGAAATTAAGGTAAAAAATAAAAGCACACATGGAACCACATTGCGCTTCGCATCATGAATATATGCAAATTGTAACTTGTTTACTTAATGCAAGTGCCTATTCATTCCTCCATAGTGTCCTCCGGTTGGTTGCATCATTGCGAGTGCATGCAAACTCGTTCGCGCTATGGTGAACTGTATATTGCTGAACGCATATATGTACATATCTTTCCATTTGCACAACTGTCTTGAGTTTCGTTATCGCTGCTATTGTTTTGTTTAACTTCTTGAGAAAGCATCAGTAGAGATATATAGTTTCCTATTTGTAATTTCTAATATCCTTAATTACACCAAGTTTGAAGTTATTTGAATTGCGAATAAACTTTGTTAAAATAATGTTATATTTAATGTTATTATTTTTATATAATAGATTTTTTTTATTCTATTGACACGCAATAAATCCGATTTTTTAATTCGGAATTTTTCATCAAATTCTGATATTAAAATAATTCATCGAAGCCGGACTAAGACAAACAATATCTTTCTGCTGTTGAAATTGGAAAAGATAAAATAGAAATATTCCACATATGTGATGTGCAATATTTCTTCCATATCAAAACATTGGTCTAGATATTGAAATATTCCAAAAAATGAATGAATTTTTGTCACAGCATTGTCTCTTCGGGTTTACGTGTACATATTTAAATGCGCAGTTTTTCTTATATCTTATTGCAACCGAATATTATCTCTGATGTACCTGAGTACACGTAAACTTATCATGCGATTGTTCCAACGCATTTGCGTTATGTTTTAGTGAGCGTCTAATTTGTGTTCGGTACTATCCGTATTCTGCGTGTGCATAATATGATACGATCGCGAATGTCGGAATGTATGCATCTACCTATGCCGGCAGTGATTGCAAAGCTCCGGGGAGCTTTGCGAATGTAATATCCGACAGTATACCAAGTTGGAATACGCGGTGGATGGCGTTATGTAATTTATTGACTTAATTATTCCTCGCACCTTTGGAGCCTCAAGTTTAATTGTACGCAAAGTAAATCAACATACGTATGCACAAAACGTGCTCCAGACTGATTCACTATATTGACAATTATACCAGATTAGTACATTTCATATAATTGCTTCCATCAAGAGCGTCAAAAAGAATACTTAACTCACAGTGCTTTTGCTTCACGATTAAGTCGTAAGTCGTTCATTAAATATTCTTTTTTATTATTTTATATGAGACATGCGGTAATTGTATAATATTTGTTCTTACAACGATATTGACTTTGTTCGTAATTTACACATCTGATGGATTATAATAAATGTATAATTATAACAAATATATATTTTATAAGTAGATGAATATAAAAATATAAATTGTTTTGCATTATTTATACATGTATATGCCATATGAATTTTACGCAACGAATTTTTGCAACAGTAACTCATATACATAATTCGTCAATTCTGAAATCTCATATGYTTTAATATGCCTTTCTTGGAAAATCGTATCATAAATGTTAATTCTCAAACATGAAAGGCTTGCGTCTCAAACTTCTATTCGAAGTTCTGACGCAAGCCTTTCATGTTTGAGAATTAACATTTATGATACGATTTTCCAAGAAAGGCATATTAAARCATATGAGATTTCAGAATTGACGAATTATGTATATGAGTTACTGTTGCAAAAATTCGTTGCGTAAAATTCATATGGCATATACATGTATAAATAATGCAAAACAATTTATATTTTTATATTAAATTATTTCAGGTGTTTCGCGCACTTCTACGCGAAAGTATTACGATACGAAATATATCGTAATAAAAATAACGATTTGTTAGCTTTTCGAAAAATTATTAGATAAAAATACATTTCCATAAACAACGGTATAATCGACAAATTAAAAATCAAAACTTCAAAAATCATGGATTATTTCTTTATTGGACTTATAACATATTTCCGTAAATTCTTTATACGTACTGTCATCATAGTTTTTTCTAACTAGAAATTCTAACTAGAAAGATATTAGAAACGGCAATTAAACTAGCTTATAATTTACGTTTATAACCATCTACTGTTAGATGAAAAATAATCATTATCATAAGGAAAACTTATAATCGCGCCACGAGAATTGAATTTACCGTATAAATTTTTTATTGAAGATCCGGAAACTCTAAGTATAAATATGCAAGTCTTACTGTAAAAATATGTATTTAAAAATACGGATATCAATTAAATATTTATGAATTTATTCGTAACGCATGTTTATGTTTTATATATATATATATATATATATATATAAAACATAAATGAACGTGATATCCATAATATACATATACTTCTAATACGATCGACAGTATAATTTTTATTGACATAATCATAAAATTAATAATAAAATTAAATTCAACCGCAGCGTTGAAGTAAAGACTCATTGAAAACTCGAGGTAACGGCAGAGTTGTAAATATCGGAGATATGCGAATGTAATAAACCGGTTCGCTTCTCGAAAGACAGTAATGAATATCGCGCGGTGCAAATAGAGACGCAAATGCAAACGACGCGTCGTTCTAAATCATCAAAGCGATGTATCACGCTTGTATGCGGACGCGCCTTTGCGCGACACTCACCCACATCGGGGGTGAACGCAATTTCGTTGACACGCACGGACCGCTCACTTGCAGCCGTTGAAATTTCGACTCGCTCTTGTTTCACGATGCTACATGAAAAATAAATTCGTCGCGCGCCACTCGCATCTCTCTTGGAAGCGGACGATGTATTCAAAATTTTAATATTGTAATACCGTCTCTGCGCAGATATATCGTAACATGCACGTTCTGCACGATACTATACTTCGGGTTGTTCTCCGAAGATATTGTTCCCCTGACAGTATCCAAAGATGCCTCTATATCTCCGAATGTTTTTCGCCAGAAAGTTGCAAGTTGCTAAATTTATGGAAGGAAAAGAGAGAAAATACGACACGAAGTTATGTTCTATTTTCCTCAATTTTAATAAGATGTATACACGAGTACAGCAATTGTGTTTCCTAGCATCAAAAAATAAGGGTCATGGCAAGAACGATGCAAAACAGGCCAAACTTCGAAACTGGCGGCTAGAAAATCAAATATTCACGGCACGTCGTGGGCTTCTCACGAGAATTCCGCGGTTCCTGTTGAGCGGGATTTCGCGGCACGATCGACCAGGATCGTGCAAATGAGATACGAAAGTGGCCGCGAAACGTGAGCTTCCGTAGAGTGAGATAACAGGGAGCGAAGCGCCTCGCGCGCTTGCTCTACTTTTTGCATAATTCAGAGTCGAAGATGCGGCGTGGCTAATGAACTGTTAAACGAGCCTACGCTTTAAACTTTGCCACTTCGACTCCGCGGAAACGGAAATTAACGTGGCGTAACGGCGTTCGGTCGAGCGAATGCAGTTCCGAATCGAATTGAAGCGTGAAACGATCAAAGTGCTAGCGAACTGAATGAAGTCACTGACGTGTCTTGATATCTTTTCAAAAATTATTAACAACTACGAAGAACGTAATAATATCCGTAAAACGTAATGAACGTAATGATTACATAGCAGCAAATTCAGAAAATATCGTGTGCATTTTCGACGCGAATAGTTGAAATATATCTTCGGGAAGTCACACGCTTTTCTTTTATGTAAATGCAATTTTAATATTGAGAAATACATAAAATTTTAAAAAGCTTTGTATACGCGATGCATACCTGTATTTTGTCTGGTCTCCGAGAAAGAAGATCAACGCTAAAAAACTGGAAAAAAATACGCAATATTCTGTGTGAAATATACATGTGCTTACTGTGTAAAATATATATATATGTTAACAATAATGAGTTACGTGACAAGTTACGTGATGTTAAAAAACGTGACAAAATAATAACGAATATCCGTGAAAAACAAGGTCATCATTTTTATGACGTGACCATATATTATTTATAGATAAGTGTCATTAGCGACATTGTTACAGTCGCAATGCAGCGCACACTCGACGCGTAAAGTTAACTCGGAAGCTTAGGTTTCCGAGTGAAAAATCTTCCAGCGCCTGTTGCCGTCTAATGATTATGCCCGATTATACGGGAATATATTTTCGTCTTAGACGATTAGATCGCGGCCGTGTGTATATTTCGCCTTTCTAGACCGCGAGTTGCGTGGCAACGACACTAAGAAACGGCTACGTGGCACGTGAAGCGGGCATCTCCAATGCAAATCGCGTGCAAAGTCGCCCGCGATGCAACGACTCGACTGTCTATTAAAAAAGGAGAGCTCCACAAAAACTCGTCTATCTCAAGACTCTGTATATTCCGCAGAATATAGAGAAATCCGCCTTCGCGCCTGGGAGAAGCAATTTTGTGCCACCGCTACAATATGGCTCTAAACAATCGTCTGCCAGATTGCTGTTGTCGATTCCCGCGAAGATATGTGTAAAAACCGACAAAAAACGGGGAAAAATATTTCTCATCATTTCTCTTCGTTTGTTGTCTATGCTCTTTTTCATAATTCGTAAAATTAATGTAAACTTTCAAAACAAAAAGCTTATTGTATTGATTACATAAAGAATACTTCATAAAAAAATGAAACATTTTTAATAACTAAATAATGTATAAAACTTTGTTGTAAAATATATTAATAAAAGCAATGTTCTGTACTTATATGTATATATATATATAAAACACACACACGCACGCGCGCAAAAGCAAAAACTCTTAGTAGAAGTCACTTCAAAATGACAATTAGAAATGGAATTATAAATATAATACATTTTAAACAGTACTGATAATAGCTACAGCACATTCAAACTTTTTACAAAAAGATAGAAACATAATAGCATCTAAATGCAATTGAAACTTTCTACGCGTTCAACTCAGTATAATCGAACTTAATATAAGTACAGCAAAATACCTATAATATTGTATCGTAATATAATCGAAACTTTGTAGGATATATCCAAATACCTTTTATAAGTATTTTGAAAGCATAAATAGATTATTCTCTCATTTCGTATGCATAATATTATTGAAGTAAATTTATGAAAAAGTGAATACTTTACAAATTACTTTTTTTTCAATGTAAAATATAAAATATAAAATATAATAACATACATACATATATAAAATCTTTTTCGATTATTTTATTTCATTATCTTCATAAGTAAAATAATGAAAAAATATATTGTTTATATTCTTTATATTATTAATCATATATATTATTAATCAATTTTTCCATTTCTGTAAAAAGTCATATAGCTACAATTAAAAAATGTTTTTTTATCTATATCAATTTTTGTCATTAGCTATAAAAAATATGACAAATCGCATTGATTTATTATATATATTATATATATTATATATATATATATATATATATATATATATATATATATATATATATCTCGAAATTTTATGGAAATTATTATACACACATATATACATATATATACATTTATGTATGATAGTTTCCATAAAATTTCGATTCCATTTAGGTCACTCTTATGATTCAAAATATTCATATGACAAAAGATTTGAATATATATTTTAGAAGATTTCGATTCTTAACATCATTTGTTATATATTTGATTTTATACTTAATTAAAACTTTTACAATTACGTAAAAAATGTATCTATAATTTTTATAAGAACTATTCAATTTTATATGTACTGTTCGTGACATAACATCTAAGTACTAAATTGACTCATGATTCATAGATATGTATTAAACTTTGTCCAATTCCTAATGACAATCAAGCCTCAGTACCGAACAAATATCATGAGAGGCACTTTTCGTCTGCAAAGTGCTTTTAAAACGGATTTCCGATAGTCTCCGGTGCGATCTTCCCGTTGTCACTTCTGTAAGTCACCTCAACACCGTCACATTCGGAAAGTATCTCTGATCTCTTTACGATATCAGTTGTACGACAATCTAACCACAGACGTCACTCTCGTGGGAGAATGTACGACGATGGTACGATTCATTTTAAGGGATTAATTTTCGCGCAAAAATGCCATTCAGGGACACGACATTTCTACTTTGATTGCGTCAGCACGTCTGATTTCTTTCGCTACGGGGACACGACGGGCGGTTCGTGGTCCGCATAACAAGGTTATATTAAATTTGCGATCTACTTGCCCCTACGTGGCAGATTCTGACTGGAATATCGTTTCAACATTGTCCCATCCACTATCCATTTTAACCTTTCATCGGTGTCTTATCTTTCCGTCGTACAAACCGAGAGATTACGCGAAGTAGAGAACCCTCAATGTTGTTACAGTTTAACAAGAAATGAGCATTACGAGCGGACAGCAGCGTTTTGATTTCAATGTTATTCAACTTTCTTCACGACAAAGCTACAAAGACAATTCAACCGGCAATATTATGTTGCAAGATTAGTGAGCGCTCTTCAATTTAAAATATTCGACGAAGAAAAATTGTTACCCTTAATTGCAGAATCAGAATACTGTCACTCTAAATCATTACATACATTTTAACAAGATGATTCAGGAAATTCTGTAATTCGCAATTTTCCCCGAGATTTTTAAATAAAAAACGATTTCCTAACAGAGTTGCGAGAAACCAACAGACGTTCATCGACAAGTCGACGTCGATAAGTCGGTACCATTTTGTAGATGGATCCATAAGAGACGACGATTGGGAAAAATCTTCAAGATGGGATAGAGAAAGAGAAAAGACTGCATGACTGCCGAGGGTTGATGTTCGAGCGCCGAGTGCCCCTCTCGTAATCTGGTAAAATCTCGCGGATAATCCAGTGTATGGCGGGAAAGCAGAGAAAGTGCGCTGATCGAACCTTTTATCCGTTTCAGCACCGCCACCAGCCATTTACGTGTCTACTCGTTCGCCTTATCTCGCTACCGTTTCGTCCTTGCGATCCACTCGCGTTAAATGTCGATTCACCGTAACGTTATCGGTGTTCCACCTTCCTCCTCCCCCTCGCTTCTCCCCACGCGCCTTCAGTCCCTGCCGGAAAAGCTAGAACACGGGTTTATCGGTCGCGACGTGAATGATCCACGATATGTCCTTCTGGGAATCGATTATCCCACGGGAGCACATTTTCTTGCGTGATAACGCTTGCTTACGACAGCACTCTCGCATCCGTCTCAGTCGTTAATAACAAACAACTCTAACTTTCATCAGGTGTGCTCGAGTGAAGTTCCTGTCAACGATGCACGATAACAGCGATATCCCGTACAGCGGTTTCCCTCCGTTACAATCGCGCTCTATTATTCAGGGAATATTAAAGTGAGAACGTCGAAGAGAGATATCAAGCTCTGTCAATCATTTCATCTATCTAGTATTTCAGTACTATCGATTTCATAACGGAACACACGGATCTCGAATATTATAGCAGAAAGCGTAAAATAATAATTATGAACAATACAAGAACATTAAACATATAGTAATAGCTTTCTATCGATTATCTTTTAAATTTAAAAAAAGTAAATTGATTAATATACATTTATCTTGATCTAAAAAATGTATGGAGCGAAACAGGAGTAAAATCGCCGAGATACTTTACGCCAAAATTGATATCTTCGGAAGATTCAATGTCAGAAAGAGCGAAATCATAAAAAATATATCAGGATTAAATGGATAATTACGATGTCTTTATAATTAGCATACTGATACAGCCTTGTTAATATCGACCTCGTGCGCCGATATAATTTCAAGCAAGCATTATCGATCCGCCTTGAAGGCAGCTTCACTACTAAGATCAGACTCTCTCGAATTAACGACAGGGTTTGGATAATGACAGGCTCAGACCGGAAGATCGCTACTAATTGCGAGGAAAACGCGGGCTGATCGTATCTTGACCATCACAGCTGTCTGTATGATTCATTTGCTTCGATATATTTTATATAATTGAATCAATGTTTTCTTTATTTGAATAAATATGTATATATAACTTAAGTAAAATTTATTTAACAATATTTATATATTGTTTAATTCTTAAATTATAGTTCATTTAATAAAGTGATCGTTTATAAAGACCGAGTAGAAAGCATATTAAACAGATTTTAATAAATATGTTTATCATAAATCTATTTAAGAAAAGTTCAAAGTTTATAAAGTTACCCACAATTTTCCTGATATTTGCATACAATTAGATATTAACAAAAAATAATCATTAAAAAATCTAAATTAAATAGATTTGATATCAGAATAAAAAGAATATCTCCTTGAGATACCTTTGTAAAGTTACATCTTACAGCTTGGTAAAATCTTGTTTGGTCATTTTGTATGTTTAAAATGACGCAGCGAAATAATCCATAAGTCGCTAGCGACTCAACTCAGAAGAATTGGGTTCATAAACGAAACCCTTGAATCCGATATGGCAAAGAAAACAGCTGCAGAGTCAGCGAGAGGAAAGCTGCTGTAACAATGATGTAATATCTTCACAATCGTTTCTCTACAACCTATATATTTCTCTTCGAATAAAACCAAGTCCGGGTTTCGCAAAGGCAAAAATACAAACTAACGGAATCGCGAGAAAGTATGGATCCCAACGAAGGACTGAGATTTTCCAGAGATTGAACGCTGGGACGAACTGCCTGTAATAAATTATGATCGAAGGAACTTAATGTTTTGCTCGATGAAAATTGTCGTTTCGATCGAAAGAACTTATCAAGGCTGTCGAACCAATCGTTACGCGATAATGGGATTGCGTATTACGGCTCGTAATATATCTAGTATTTGTCTTAAAGTTCATTATACTTTACGCTAGTGAACGATAATCGTGTTAAAGAGACGTGAGAAAGATGGGGCATTAATTACGTCCATCATTGACACCTTGTCTCGACGAGTCGATAATTACTCAAAGGCTGCCGATATGAGTTCAGCGAAGGAGAGCAGCTTCAAACGTTCGATTTAAAGAGTTTCCCCATTAAAATGGCGCATCTTTTTCTCGTCTTCCCTTCACTGCGATTGCCGTCACCAATTATTTTCAAACGCTTTTACGTCTCATTACGGCTGATTTTTACAGCTTTGTCAATGTCTGTAGACGACTAATAGTATTTTTATCTGCATCACGTTTTTCTTCCGTCAAGCTATCTTTCTTCAAGATGATACGATTTTGTCGTATCGCATTGCTACCCATTGCAATTATTTCGCAATTACATATGTGTGTGGGGGGGGGAAGGGGAGGGGGTTACGGCTATTGCGCAATAGCCGCAATAGCCGTAAAAAACAATTAGTTAATAATTAATTTAGAATAAAGTTTAATATGTCTTTCGATCAAAATGGAACATATATTCCGGCGTATTCTTCTCATTTGTCCGACAGGTCTACGGTCACGATCTTAAGCTCTCGAAAAGAGGCTTATCTTGATTGACGGGGAAGTGGAGACGCTTGTTGCCGAAGCTGCCGGATTGACGGTTTACATCGCCGTTCTCTCGCATTAGTTGACTTAACTTTTTTCCTGTGTCATTCTTCTTTGTTGCAGGCTGTTCTTCTTCGATCAGAAATCAGAGTCACGTTGCCGCTGTGTTGGAGCTCTTCGCTGCATAAGCCTACGCTTCGAATGATCTAGGAAGAGATATTTTAACCGCCTTTCTCGATATCGACAAGTGTTCAACGAAAATATACCGAGAACACGGATTGGACCTGTCGCACTTTAGACTGCCACGATAAATCCGCCGAAATTTCATCGAAGATTTCAGGAGAGAGTGACGATCTTTTAAGCTTTATGGACGCACGTGGTGTATTCGGTGTAAAGTCTTCCGTTGGATTTATGTGACAGTTTCTCCCCGAAATGTTAAATTCGCGTTTCAACTCGTAACTGCACTTCGCTGCTTTTACTTTATTATTATTAAAGTATTTTATAAACTATTAATGGTGTAACAGTAATTTCATTATATATTCAAGGAAATATTTTAAGTCTAAATATTAAAAACTAAAAAGCCGTTTAGAATGTTCAAGAATCATCAATTATCATTAACTATCAATTTTTCAAGTCAAATTCTCTTACTTTAAATAAAGTTAAAATAATATGTTGTATTCTGACAACGTCGCAAAAAAATACAAAAGCACAAGAAACGATACGCTCGAAAACTTCGCCACAATACTGTCGAAGCAGCTTAGCTATTTTCAAGCGAAGCATACGCTCGGCACGATGCAACATGCGGATGCGCAGTTTCAATCGTTATAAAGCCCTTCGCTCTCCTGAGTTATAATAATTGCATAACACGCCAACGGCGGAGTTTGCGGTTACAAGGAGCGCTCTGCATTGTTACTCTAATTACTAGCCGCAAGTTGTGTTAGAGCAATGCGGAATGAGGGTTGCGCCGCCATCGATGCTGCTGCTCTTCTGGTTGCTGTTGGATGGCGCAAGAGGGGAAGGATGGACGAAAGCGGTCTAGAAGGGTTGAAACGAGAGCCACTCGCTTTGCCCCGAAGTTCAAATCCTCTTCCGTGTAAACGCTTGTTATCTCTGATCTCGTATCAGCGTGCGCGAGCGATTCTCGCGATGTCGAGGGACGAGAGCTCGAAAGTTATCAGGTTGAGCTCGCGGAACACTTCTATGCAAGCTCGTTTCGACGACAAAGATAACCGTGCAATATCAGGTTGCAACGTCATAAGAATTCACGAAACTACTTCAAAGTATGAATTTTGGTTATTCATAGCAATGAATGTATCACCGAGATTATGATAAAATCTTACTAATGAATAAGTGCAATTATAATAGATGGTCCGACAATAGCAGAAATTTTAATCAGAAATGTATAACGTAAAGATTCAAATTGTTTTTTATATTGCAGCAATAAAAAAAAATTGATCGATAAAAATTGATATTATATTATCTATATGATGACATTATGTCATATTTTTTATCGATTTACATTTCACGATGGTTAATATACGCGCGTAAGTCATGTCATGATTTGGATATGACATGAGCAGGATTTCTGTGGAACATATGTATAATCATGCGCGTGTATGGATATGCATCTATATATAGTTTGAAAGCATATTTTCGCGCAAATGGTGCATCCTTGAAAGCACGCACGCCGGACGGGATTAGCATAACCCGTATTCACGCTCTCTCGTACACGAACGCTATGATTCAGAATTCTACATACGTGCGTATCTACGGTGTCTACGAAAGCAGGCATAACGTGGCAAAGGAAATTAGCATAGATATCTTCGCGATTGCGTATACCTGCGAAATTCCAATCCAGATATATATTTTCAATTAAAATTAACGAATCTACGTTTTGATGCATACGTTACGCACTCGAAACAGCATGCATTTGAAATAGTATATTATATATCTCTTTTTAATACCGTAACATATATATATAAAATAGATAAACGAATATATGTATGTATACACATGTACATCAAAAGATCTATTTTATATAATTATCATATTAAGTCCAGGTCAAAGGGTGCTAACACTAAAAACAGATGTGCATTTGTGATACACACGATTCCTGCGGCACGTGGATCACTCGACCGTGTAGTACATACACAAGCTAATGTATACAAACTTACAGGACCTAATCTCTTATGTATATCCTCGTGCATGTCCTGCGCGTGGCACACGACCAATGAAAGGGATTAGCGCGAGGGTTGTCCACAATTGCTCTCACACAAGCTTCCATATGTGAAAGCAACACGTGTACATACTCGAGCGTTGAAATTGGTAACGAGAGACGTCATGCTGTAAGGCAGCATTTTAGTGTGACACAATTTGTCACGCTCTAATTAGCTATGGGCATCCCATTCGTTGCACGCGAGGTCAACAATTATATATTTTTAGTCAGATCGTAAATAAAAAAGTTCTAATTTAACGATTACATTTTCGAGGAATAGCCAAACGCAGAGGCTGATTTTTATAATTATAATATCGATGGAACCCATAGTGTAATATATAATATTTAAAGAAAACAATATTAAAAGAAAACATTTTTTTGTAGGTAAGTATGCCTCAATCGCTTTCGAAATCCGATAAGACGGAAAATAATTAAGAAGTAAACGTACGAAGGGTGGACTATAAGGAAAATTGAAGTCTAATATCCAAGGTATCTGATCTGTGGGCTCGCCGACACTTTAATTACGTAACCAAGCACCAAAGCGGTTCGTGCACGTTAACGAGCCAGGAACGAGTAAGGCAACAACGTGAGATAGAGTCTGGGCGTAAACAGACTTATCGATACCGACAGTATTTCGATCGATCCTGCATTCCCGCAGTACCTGGGAAATCCTATGTAAGTGCATAATCCGCGAGCACCCATCGGCCAATTACCGAGGATATCTACATCGCCTGTCTCATATCGATACGCGCTTCCTTCGATCACACGTCGTCTTCTCGCCTATCATTTACATTCCCTGTTTTTTCGCGGCCTTACTTCACGTGTTTCAAGAGCACACAATCACCAACTCGGAAATGTCCATATAAATTAAGATTAAGTCGATTATACCCATTAATTCCACGAAGCAGAGAGACCTCATTAATCATTCCTTATGATCTCAAATTGTTTTCTCTATTATACATTTGATGATGTGCAAAATGATTCCGTGATTATTGTAGTACTCGCTCGTCTGTTGCATATCTATTAAATCATGTATATTATTAGCTATAATGCCGTATAAAAGTACAAAAAAATAGAATGATGTAATAAATGAATTAACTCATATAAAGTTGGCATTTTATTTCAGAATTTACCGAGAATATGCTATTTCAAGCAAAGTCACAAAGCAGAGTTCCTGACATGTTTAAAAAAAATAATTTCAACTTTTTCAAAATAGCAAGAATTTTCAAAAAAATAAAGACTATTCTTGACGAAGTTAAAAAAAAAACTTATTATTAGCACAAGCAGTGTGAATTACCTCAATTCAAAAAATTTAAAACTATCTTTCCGATTTCGTATCAAAAGTATCGTCGAGATTCAGTCGACATTTTGCGATCGGATCAACGATCGTCGATTTGAAGCTAGATCGTTGTTTTCACCTCTATGTAAGCATAGTCGACCGCGACAACGTAAACCCATGGCTGTCACGTAGCTTTACGCATTCTATTAATCGACGAAAGGGAACAATGTCGGACGCGGGAAAGCGTAGCACAACTTTAAAGCGCTTAACAAGATTCTGCGGTGAATGGTAACCGTCGATCGGCTTTGTGAGCCGCCGAACGCTAATACGGTTTATCGTAAATTGTTTCTCGCGGGCTACCACTGGGTCACTATGTAAAAACACGTTCGCAATTGCGATGTGCCTTTGTGAAACTATGATGATAGAGAAAGCAGCCTATCACTCGTTCGCCAACCGAATAAAGGCAATGTCCGCGAGAATAGTTACGTAAAGCGCAAAACATTTATTTGGTATATTTTTTATCGCAATTACATAATGCTTTGCATTAACTTTTTAATAATTATAGGTACTCAATCTAATATAAATTTTTTAATTTTAAATTAGAAATAAAATCAGTTGAATGTGTGATTCTATTTAAAAAAAGTTAAATCGATACTCGAACGAAGTCTTCTCGAAAATCTGGCAGTCATTAATCATTTTTCCGCGATGTTGATTGGTTTTCTCGCTGCATTAATTTCGTGAGCGGAGTCATCATGGAGTTAGAAAATGACAATTTATAGATACGTATGTGCATTAATAGAAGGTTATTAATGTAATTATTTTTAAAAAATAAAAAGAATAATAAAAAATTAAAAAAGTAATAAAAAATAAAAATACCGCACGCGAAGCGCGCCTGTGACGTCTAGTATAACTTAATTTCCGTACAACTCAGAATAATATAATATGTCGTATTCGTCTCAAACGGTTAAAAATTATTAGAAATTCTCAAAAGATTGAAAATTACAGATTAAAAATATCTGAAATAAAGATATATCAATAAAATTCGATATGCAAATTCACACATTGATGCTCATGTTTATATAAGCATTTTTCGAACACTTAATAAATTAAAAAGAAGTATATTATCAATAATAAAATGTATGATATTAATTCGCATTAATCGATATTTATTAATTAATGTTTACTAATTATTTCTTCAATGTCTTAATGATCAAGAAAGATTAGACTCCTTTATGAATCAACGACAAAAACAAACATTTTTTTGCTCTAATTCCTTTAATGCAACTCACAGCAGTCGCAGCCACATTCGATTCAATTACGTTCTACTAAATGTGTTCAAGTCAGTCGACAAAATCCACCAATTACTTTCCATGCTTTTTCTTCAATCAGATTCGGGCAAATTAATTTCATGCTATCTTAAAAATCCAATCTGATTAATCCGTGAATATTTCATAATTTTATGAGTGTAATGTCAAGTCGCTCATTTAATAACTATCTTACGCATTCTTTACATATTGGGTGTCTTAAAGGAAAATTTTATTTAATTAAATATCAAAATGATATTGAAATAATCGAATCTCAAAATAACATTAAATAATGCCCATAGAAAATTTGATATTTTCCTTTTTTATTAATTTTTCTCGATGATAAAACCAGCCAATTTATTAATATAAATTGTAGGCTGAAATCTGCTTTTCATTTGTTTTAATAGCGTAAACATTCATTTAATATGTATTATCGTTAAAACAAATTAAAAGAAAAATAATATATAGATTTTCATATATAAATAATTTTTAATAAAGTTTTGCCAATAATTGATAATAAAAATTAAGATAGTTAAAAACAATTAATGATAGTTAAGAACAAGTCATAAAAATTAAGAACACATATATATATTATGTTGCATAGAATATTATTATAAATTAAAAACTATCGATTAATTAGAATATTATATACCAAATATTAGTAAAAATCTATCACATTAATGGGATATTTAATGTAAAACATTGCATTGAAGAAAAATTTTGTATGACAAAACGAAGATTCTGAGACACATTCGGTACAAGAATTGATTCACATAATAGCGATAAGACGTATTCAAACGTAAGTGTGTTTTCACGAGGGTGCCAAAATTCGCCGCGGGTAGCGGTAGGGTGAATTCTAAGCGAATTTCAAGAGGCAGGATCGTCGGATGTGGGAAACCACTTGAGGGAAAGAGCTTCAGCTGGTACTAATCACAGAATCACTTTCTACGTGCGCATCAAAACCAACACTGCACTCACATTTGCATTTTTATTAGGATATTATTCGCAACCTCCTGATATTGACAAATTATTAAATTTCATTAATATAAAACAGACATACGAAATTAATTACGAGATTGTAAAAATCGAAAAATTTCTTCAATTTTTATGTTTACATTATATGAATTCATGCATTATTTTGCGTATTTAATTGTGCTTTGACTTATTAGCGCGTAAGTTAATGATTAATTCCATTCAATTGAGAAAACGTTTTAAAATAAAAATACTGTTACTTAAATCTTATTTTATATTGTTAATAGTGAATTTTAACTATAACACACCAATTATATTCAATAGTTTTTTATAATAAAAATTTAATTACATATAAAATAAATTATTGAATGTGACTTAATAAAAAAATGAATTATTTTTATTTTAATTAAATATTAATCTAAATTAATTTATTTATATTATTTATTTTTTGCAAATTTTTAAACAAAAAATGTAAAATGTGTGAATTAAGAAAATCTGATTAAATCATCATAAAAAATGTCGCAATTTAATTTTATCTTTTTTCTTTAATTTATTAAAATCATATAATTTCATTGAGTCATAACAATTTAGATATTATATAATATTAATAATAAATTAATTAAAAACATTTTTGACGAAAATGGAGACAAATTTTACTTCTCAAATAAATGTTAGTTTTAATAGAGCTAGTGCTTTAATATTATCGTTAAAGTCTATATGGAAAAAACAATCATAATTAAATGAGATATATCTGATTAAGTAAGTCTTAGCGAAAGTATTTTAGTGAAATAAAATTTCAAGCTATTATAAAATATTCACAATCAAAATTTTAAATGTGCCGATCACCATAACTAGAATCATATACCATCAAATTTGACTGGTAATCTCAACCAAGATGCGAATAGCCAAATCTGTTTGGTTATCTTAATGAAAATTCTGGATTGTTCATATTTCAACAGTCAGGTTGTTATTATATAAATATAACTATATTTCAGATATGTAATTAAAGTTTGGAGCGTTCTTTGAGCGAAAATTAAAATGCGTTTTATGCCAAAATGTATAAGTGCGTAGACTATCTCTAAAATCCCTGAGAGTAAAAAAAATTAGTTTATTGATATTGGGGATCCGGAAGAGCTCCGTTCAGTTCGAAGAAGTAGTGCGTACTTGCATATATGCAATTAAAAATTCTTACTAGTCGTTTTTGCATTTTGTGTCAAAATCTATAAGTGCGAGGACAATCTTTAAGATCTCTGAGAATTAAAAAAAAATAGTTTGTTAGAATTTGAGGTCCAGAAGGAGCCCTTCTCCATTCAATCGGAAGTAATTGCGTGTACTTACATATATGTGATTATAAATTTTTATTGGTTCTTGTTGCGTTTGTGCAAGTATGCGCTCCTACTCCTACGCGCTTTGGCTGAACAAAATACTTCCGGATCCTAAATCTCAATAAATTATATTTTTTTATTCTTAGGGATCTTAAAGATTGTCCTCGCACTTGTACATTTTGGTACAAAACGCATTTTAATTTTCGCTCTAAAAATACTCCAAACTCCATCTACATATTTCAGATTCAATTTTTTTTAGTGTACATCAAGTTAGAAAAAGTTAATTTCAAACAAAGGTGATATATCACTGCTTTGTTAAATCAAATTCTTTCATTATTTTTTAGAGTACTGAAATGACATAATACAAAAGATAGTATTTTGCAATAATTTTAATTAATTTTTTAACGCTTTAAAAATTTATTTTTTAATTTAAGATTTCTCATGAAAATATAATTTTTAAATATCTTCCAAAATATATATACTTGGATGATAGTTTATACAACATTCAAATGATATAATTATTATATGTGAGAAACAAAATTCCATGTCTCAAGACAAATTTTATATGATAATGTTTCTCGATTAAATCGCAATTATAAATATAATGTGATAAATATCAAGTTGATTCTTAAGATTCATTTAAATGATATCAAACTTTAAGACTTAATTTAGTTTAAGGATGTACCAGTCTCTGCAAAGTAAATTAAAATTAGAAATATGTTAATATTTATATGTTATATATTATATATATATGAAAATTGCAAATAACATTATATTTTTATAATAAAAACATATTCTTATAATTTATTTATTTTATTTGTTATTAAAAATTAAATTATTTTAAAAGGCAATGATAAAAATTTCAATTTTTTTATATAATTATTTTCAAGATATTCAAGATTTTTGTAAAGTTCATCATTGCGATGCAAAAGTTAGTTAATCTATAATTAAACAAATAAATAAATTTTGACCACCACAATAAAACTTTATATAAATCTGGAATATTTAAAATACTTAAAAAATTGAGATTTTTGTCATTATTTTTTATTTAGATTTTCATTAGAACGCATATTTTTTTTTATTAAAATAATTTTTAATTCAGGTTTAAACCACTGTTAAATTTTTTTGTACTTTTAAATGCAATCTAGAATAATGTAAATTTCTTATAATTTTCGTATTGTTTCGAAAATATGTGTAATACATCCTTAAGCTAAATTCTTCAAAAATATAAAAAATGCAACTTAATGTCTCTAACATTTAAAAAAGCTATTTAGTACTATAAAAAAATATATTTAGTACTATAAAAAATAAGAATTCAAACAATCATTCAATTGAATTTAACTTTATACGAAAATTAATCGTAACTGTTTTATTTCGAATTCAGAATTTGTAATAATTTAATTTCTATAATGTAAAATTCAATAGAACTGAAATTGGGAAATATTCATAATTCATAAGAAAATGCTAAATTTCAACAAAATTCTTCACAAGTTTTTTAAAACTCAAAAGAATTTAGCAAATTTTCATTTGAGAAAAAACAAAAACGCTTTTATTATTTGTTTCGAATATTGAGAATAATAGAAACTTGATAAATTTTCACTTAAATTTAAAAAAACATCAAAATTTTTTCACTTTTATTTGCTTATCATTTCAAATATTAATCTTTATAACTTTTTTTGAAACATATTAAAAATTATATAGACATAAATATAAATGTGAATGTGAACATAAACGAGAAAAGGACGATGGAACGTCTCATGGAAAGCTTCGCAAGAAATAACAATGCTCAGCCCATTCTTAAACGTACAAGAGTCGACTTTATGCTGTATGGAGCACCTCTTGAGACGACCTATAATCCGGACTACTCTTTGCGTCATGCAACCGCTTTTAAGATCAAGACAGTCCAAAGCTCTCTTGGTCCGTTTTACTTGTAGCAAGTAAAGAGTTTCTAAGTAGAAGACGATATTCCATGAAAATCTATAGTTGCGTGTAGAGACAAGCATCCATATATAGCTTCTCAAAATATATTCAAAAGAATAACAAATTGAAAAATTAACATTTCTCACTAATAAACTAATATCTGTAACAATTCAACTACGATTAACTATCAGGGAACATTATAAAATTCTTTAGCGACTCTATATAATTTATCAAAATTACCATTTTTTTAATGCGCGAAAGCGAAGAAAAACAGAAACTGATATAATTAAACAAAAAAAAAATTAATTTTTTATACTATATAATTTACAAAGAGTAAAATAATTTTTAGATAATATTAGGACTCAATAATGTAAAATCACAATAATATGATAAAAGAGGGCTAATGAGTCAAGACGGTTCTTAAGACCCGGAATATGGTCATCATCAGTGTTAAAAATTAATTATAAAATTACAAAAAACTTACGGTTAAAGAGACGCTATACATATTGTATTATTAATTACATTAATCATGATGCGCGATATATCACGATCGCAGCAAGACACGGAATTGAGATTTTTTAAGAGCCAAATTATAATCATCGCAATGTGACATTTAAGAAAAGATTTATCAGAATTCCACCAGAACCAATGCCTGAGTTATTGTTGAAATCATTTGTGTAGGACTAAAGTATAATTATGTTAGAAGAATCCTCATTGTAATGTATGAGAACACAAGTGTTAAGACAATCTCGTATGGAATCGTAAGATACAATGTTTCAGTCAGGGTCGAAACGTTTGTTGATAATAATTTTTTTGTATCTAACAAACTTTAATGTGTTTATAATACTTATTTTTAATATTTGACCTAAGAACCGTCTTGATTCATTAGCCCTCTTTTATCATATTATAGTAAAATAATTATTTTCATTAACAATTCGACAATTCGACATCATAATTCAAAAAAATATTTTTCATCTTTGCAATAATTAAAAAAATCTAATTAAATTCTATCTAACTAAAAAATAAAGAAAAAGGAGCAACATATGTCAAAAAAGAATTCAAAATCTTAAGTTAAATCTGAAAGAATAGAAAGAAAGAGAGCTTGTTGAAATTCGAAGAGGAGTAAAGATTGAGGATAAAAGTCTAGCCACTGCGGTCGAAGATGAAACAGGAGGAAGAGGCACAATCACGCTTCCTTATTTCGCTCAACTTCTTTTATTGCCAACGTTGAATGGGGCCGGATGATGAGTTTTCCCTTATTTGTTTTCGTCCAATAAACGAAAACACGTACGACTTCGCTGCCTTCACCCTCCATTTTGTCGTTTACCGAAAGAGGCCCCCAAAGACTTGTCCTACGAAGTGAAACGAGCCACCTGAACTCCTTGCAACAATCATGCCGACGATCCAGGATCTCGACCCAGGACTACGTTCGAATGGCTAGCCACGCCTTTATTTCGAACGAACAATTTCGGCATGAAATGTTACGAGGTGGACATTCGATATCGATATCATGAACGTGTATCCTCGCAAGACCAATAATAGCTTTCCAACGTTTATTTCATCTCATAAAATCTCCATTCATTGTCGAGAAAATTGAAGTATAGGGAATAAAAATTGTTACTGTGTAAAAAGATTTGAATTTTTATAATATTAATCACTGGCAAAACGCGTTTCTTGATATATACATTGTATAAAATGTTTCGAATTTTCAATAAATTAATAAAAAAATAAAGATACACAGCAATAGAATAACTATAATTACAAAATAAAATAATTATAATTGTAACTCCAACATATATATATATATATATATAATAATAAATTTATATATATATATATATTTACTATATATATAGTTAATAATATTGTGCACGCGTTATAAATTTTTTTTTCTTTATTGTACCAAAGGTACTCATGCGTAAAATTGGAGTTCATGCTAGAAACACACACACACACACACACACACGCGCGCGCGCGCGACGCTTGATACCGATTCTAAGATTTCCCAGGTGACATTAACACGATATACGATATCGTTAACTCGACTTGAACTTTTTCATTACGTGCGCGAGCATCAAATCCCAACTTTTCCACGTACATATATACCTACAC
The DNA here is from genome assembly GCA_037157785.1 of Cephalotes varians. Classification (NCBI taxonomy): domain Eukaryota; kingdom Metazoa; phylum Arthropoda; class Insecta; order Hymenoptera; family Formicidae; genus Cephalotes; species Cephalotes varians. The sequence continues at coordinate 661,550 of JANQDE010000091.1, read as the reverse complement.
GGGTGCTACGCCCACTTGGAAAACTCCGGGAATAAATAGCCGGAACTTTCGCAGCCCGGTGTACGCGACAGAATCTCCGAAAATTAAAGGCGCGCCGCAGAGATGTTTCTTAATTATTTCTCACGATCGTGTGGATAACCGTGCTAAGATAAAGTGAAACAGATTCGCAATTGCGTTCTTCTTTATTACACGGCACGGATTAACGCGCGACTCTGTGCCCCGGCCGCCCAATCTCGTTTCGGCTGAATATCGCTTTAATTAACTTTTACATCAAAGCCACTAAAGTAGATCGCTGCATAAAAGCATTTCTACTGCGTAAAAGGGATCTGGACTTTTTTGGTACAAATCGATGCGAAGCGTCTATAGCTATACAAAGAGATAATTCATGGCAAAGCCAATTTTTTTCTGATATTAAATAGAACTGAATACGAAAAAATAATATAAATTTAATAAATAAAAATATTCAAAAAAAATCATTTTTACCACTCTGAATAGAGACATATGAGCACAAAACCATATCGATTAAAGACTAAATAATCAGATAAAAAATTAGATAAATATATTTCAATACAGTCGAATACGCATAAATCGGAATTGTTTCAAGCCAATAAATATTCTTAACGGCAGGAATTCATTATCGATATTAAAAACATAGGAAAAATAATGCGATTTTGACGAATTATATTTTTTCCACATATTCAAAATTGTAATAAACGAATGGAAAACAAAAACAAATATTATTGTTCACAATATTCGCTTATAGTATGTAATTATTTAATAAAAGTGAAAATATATATATATATATATTATACTATGCAAATGAATATTGTTACGATACATAATTTAAAAAAAACGTAAATGCCCCGAAGTTAAATGTTGATGCATGATTAAATTTTCACGCATCCAAACTAAATTGCTTGATATTGAACATCACGCATCAGTAATTACATAACGCATTAGACAGAAGCCATAATTTCAATTATGCAATACGTAGAGCAACGCGATAATTCAAATAGCATGCAGTAGCATAATGTAACGGATTCATAATTAATAAATCAAAATTCTCGTGATATGCACCGATACAGTGTCATTTAATAAATTCGTTGACGCAACAGAATCATTACTGAAAAATAACATCAATTTTGGGTATTTCGTTGTATCACAATGCAAAGAAATAATATTAATAGCTATAGATATTAGAATTATACTACTTCAATATAGCATTTTACTCATTCTTTAAAACTTTAAGACATTCACAGAGAATTATAAAAAAGTACAAAGGTAAATATAAACAATTTTCGAAAGTCGAAAATTAATTTTTAAATCATTTTTCTAGAATAAACTCCTTATAAAAGTGATATAACAATCTATTATCCTCACATACCTTCATTATTCTTGAACACAAGAAAAAAAATTAAATAACTAATCTTAAGTAATTATTAACAGTGTGTAATAACAAAACGTAACTATTTGACGACTATAAAAGCTCGTTCTGGAGTAAGATGCGCGACATTTTTAATAGCTCTCTGTGAGCGGGATTCGATTCTGTCGGTATCCGACAAATGTAACGCCCGGCTAAAAATGTAGTTTAGCGCTTTTTACTCGACTACCCTTTCCCTACCGATCTTCGTACAGCTGTGTCGGGATTCCACGGTCGCCAAGATCCTTCGCGGGAGAAACCGAAGAAAGATCAAGGACGAGGAGAGAACGGATAAGTCGAAGCAAGAAGGAGAAAAGAAGTAGTCGAGCAGTCGCGAGACGCCACAAGAACCTCAACAATGCGGAGCCTGGAAGCGCACTCTCTTTCTCTCTTTCTCCCTTCTTCTCTCTTATCCTCTATCCATCTCCTTCTCTCATTCTTCGAACTGTCCTTAGGGCAATTCGCGAGTGCGGGTTGAGGATAAGCCGGTATAGATAATTATCTTAGTTCCATGTTTAATAGACGCCCGGTATTTCGGATTGGCCCTAATGACGGCGTTTACTGAATTTATGTCCTCCTGCTGCGCGGCAACTTCTCTCTCCTTCCCTGTTTTGTCTCTTCTCTTTCTCTTTTACCATCTCTCTTCCTTTCATCGCATTACCTGTACAAAATTATCTCTGTCTCCCTCTCTATCTCACTGGGGGAGGGGGTCTGGGGTCGCCTCTCTCTCTTTTCAGATAAGTCGATGGGACCAGCTATCTTTCTTCATCCTGTCGTTCCTGACATCGCAAGGGCTTCTTTCGCTTTGATGTATGTTCAATTATCCGTCTACGTGATACCGGTCCGCGGCGAGTTTAGGGACCGTATATAGGGCCGACGCACTTCTCCCCTTAACCCCTTCGCCGAGTGGGAAGAGAAAGACATTTATTATCGTGGCCGCGTGAGACGGGTTTGTCTCTTTGCGAGAAGAATCTCAAAAAGGATAATCTGGCCCGCGATAATATGCGTCCTCCGGCTGCCGTTGGCCGATCTACTCGGTGCATGGCATGCGATTCGTAGGTGCAGCGGCCGCGGAAAAAGCGACACTGGGACAAAGGAGCAAGCGAGGTAATTCGTTCGTGGCGCAAGAAAATGTGCGCCAAAGAACGGACGAGAGACCGACCGAAAGAAGCAAGACTAGCAAGGACCGCTTGTTATCGGAATTTTAACAACGGCTTCGTAAATGATCGATGAATATCCGACCTTATGACGACCTTTTTTGAAAACATGCGAGACGACGTTCAAATGTCACTACATACAAATCAGAATGATTCGCTTCTACCTTTCTTACGTAGTTTTTCACAGGACGTTTTGACGTCTTGACAGGTACATTGAACTTTACTTATTGCGGAAATTAAATTTAAAGTTCCGGGAGCTCGAATCGATCCAAAGTGCTGAAAACGACGTACGGAAGTCCGTAGAAAGACAATCACACCAAAACTGTGCTCCGCAATACTTATTCAACTTATTTCCGCAATACTTATTCAACTTACTTCCAGCGACTATTGAACGACCAGAATCGAATCTAAGTAATTCAGGACATAATGCTAATTCTACGCTAATTCTACGGCTTTCTACGATAAATGTAATAAAAATGCAAAAGATCAGAATAATCACTCGGTATATAGCGGGATATTTATCGTAAGCTTATAATGCTGCGAAATAAAATAATAAATAAAACAGAGCTATCATTTCTCGCTTTGACGGTAAGCGCATAACTGAATTCAGTCTGATTGTCACGCTTAATCCAACCCTGTCGACAAAAGGGACGATAAGAGGAATGAGCCGTGCTTAACGTCGGCATTGAGAAAGACGTGGAGGCAGCCTCGCGGATAACTCGGCGAGGTAGGAAAACCGAGAGCAATGGCCCATTCGAAACGATATTGCCGTCACCGCGGGCTGAATGGTTAAGTATAAATTTCCCAGTCAGCGATCTCCGACGTAATGGTTGCGCGCCGGACCAGCAGAGAAGGATCGTAGCGGAATGCAAAACAGACGTTTGAAATTCCGCGGCTGTGCAGCTACGCCGAATGCTATTCCGGAAGGAGATCACTAGTAGACCTTACTTAGCGAATTGTCTTCAATTTCAGAATTACCAAATTCCAAAAAAATGAGACGCTAATTGCACTATAATACGAGATACGCTCACACAATTTATAACGATTTCCATATCTAATTCAACAATTCTGCATCTGTGAATATAGTGTGGTATATTTAATCTTTTTATAATAATTTCTTTTTCAGTTATACAATTCTCCTGTTAATACTGCATAACTATAATATAAATTTTATTGCAATTATCTCTTTCATCTCTCTAATTAACCCGATGACAGTTTGCGAATTAAAACCTTAAGATCATTGCTTAAACCTAGTAAAGTTTAACATAAAGTTGGTGCGCCAAATCCGAAAGTCAAATCCATTTATTACTATCACACAAAAAATTTTAACAAAATCATAATGACCATATTATACAATTGCATGTAAAATATGTGAATTTTATTAAAAATATAAATATTTTGAACATACTATTTTTTAATCTAAATCTTAAAATGTAACACAAACTAAGTAAAACGAACACAAAATGTCCAAAGTAAATGATACGATGTCCATACAATTCATAAATCACTAATTTCTAGTTTTATGCATGAATATTCTAATAAACCGATAAATATCGTTATTATATATTTTCTAATAAACTGGTAAATATTATCACTAAAAATATGAATAAAAAAATCAGTACGTAATAAGAATTTTCGATTTTAAATTTAGCGTGATGTCAATATTCTAAAAGGTAAAATTCCACATTTTTTTTATAAAATCTATGTCAGGTATTTTCTGGAAAAAACTGGTCCTTTCTATATTCTAACTCGTAAAATACACTTCAATCTTAGAAATATATTACATTCACAGAGTAAACAATAGAAAAGTAAAGAGAGTAATACTTTCTTATTAATTGAATATGAATAAATTGTTTTACAATTAAAGAAAAATTTTTGCAACTATCTTTATCTAAAAGATATACATGGAATATTATTAGTAACATTAATGGAATATTATTAAAACATTTATTTAATTGTAAATCATTTTAAAAATGATATAAAATAATGAGATATAAAGTTGTGTCGCGTGGAATGTAAAATACACCCCACACGAATAATTACGTTAAAAAACTACACGAATAATGTAGCGTTAAAACAATAAAATAAATAGGAAATGTTTTTATCAACATTCTAATTCAATCAATTACTTAAAAGAACGAGCAATGAGCGTTGCTGGATGTAGCAAATTATACTTTTATTCTATTATGGATGTTTATAATTCGTAGAACTTAAAACAAACAATAACTCATAACGTTTTCAATCTCGATTGGGTCATCCTCAGTGAAACGCTTTACATATCATAAATTAGAAACATGTATAATAAAAATTCTTTCTCTCGTTCTTTTCTCTCGTTCTTTTAAGTAATTGATTTTAATCTTCTGAGCCATTATATATATTTATTAATTCTAATTCAATATTTTAGTATCATTATTCTAGTTCAGTTCAACTGAGAGAAAGTTTTTCTAATTTAAGTTTTATCTAAAATAAAATCCATAATAGAATATCGAAATAGAATCGAAATAAATTAGTTTTCTATTACAAGATACTGAATGATAAACGCGAACTAGATCGATAGAAATTTTTAATTCTGTTACTATTATAAGATATACAACAATGTTATGCAAAGAAAAGAAATTTTATTTTGTACCAGATTATATATCACATGCTATAATAATAATTCTTGTTAAACTGACAAAAAAACTTTAATCTCTAATTTACAGTTTTTTTACTCGAAGATTCACAATACAAACCTCATGTCATGTTGTTTTCATATATAATAGAAGAGCGAATCACGAGAGATCTCTATCTATCATCAACAGGATGAGCCGCCTCTCTATACATACGCTTCATCGTTTTCAAACACTATTTTCAAACAAAGATTTACATATAGCTCCTTTAAGAGGAATTAACGTTAGGCTAAAGCGCTAACATCACTTGTCAAAAAAGGCAGCTGGTCTCTTTATCTGATATGTTATTTACAAATAATTTGCAAAGGTTAGTGATTATTGACATTTAGAAATATCAGCGGCCGTGCGTACGATCACGACCACGTACCAAATTGTTCTTACCAGCATGAACTTCAATCATGCGTCCAATTTTTCATTTTAAAGATGGAAAATCTTCCTTCAATAGTATGAGATCGTTGATCTTCAGATTTTCCTTTGTTCTCTATTTGACACGGCTTTGGAAATTGGTACTCACCTACTGTTTCCAAAAATCCTGGACGGGACGCTGAATCATTTCCCATCTATCGAAGTAATTGATTTTCAATAAGTCATTTTCGGAAAGACCAGTCAAGTAGTTTTCCACGAAAAATTGTCCTAGCGTTAAGAATTCAAATCAAATGGATCAGATAACAAAAGTGATAATGGAATTTGAGAACAAGCCTCTTAAATTTAAATAAATTTAAACTTAAATAAATCTCAATTTGTACCAGAGACATAGTCAGTTCTTCAAAAGATAAATAAAGTATTACTCCATCATATTAAATAATATTTGCAGAATTTCACTCCTGTCTTTCAAAATCCCCTAAGCATTGCATTAAATAAAGAAGAAAAGTTTCACTTTTTTTTGTAAGGCACCGCCAACAGCTCTATTATCTGAAGTGCGGATAAATGCGTAGAGTTCATCTAATTCTCACTTAGCGCCTACAAAATTCGTAGCATTGTCGCTACAAATTGCATGCTAATCTTCGCCATCCTATGAATCTGCGCAAAGTTGCCAAAAATGTTGCCATTGATAGTTCACTTATCACTTCGAGATAAATAGCTCCTGTGCCGAAGCAAATAAATAATATGTAGGATTTACATGTCTTTTGATCCTTGACAAGCGAGGTAAACAGGACCTGCAAAATCGATAATTAGGACCTGTAAAATCCAGGTAAGGATCCTATTGATCCTTGAGTTAATTGAAATCCTGTGTGAAGTTAGTTTCCAAGGAAAAAACAACTTTCTATAATTCATTCGATTATTTATGTATGCACATTTCAAATTTTCGTTTGCACACTTCTAATAAAAAAGTTTATTAACAAAACAATTTGGGGGAGGAAACTTCACACTAGCCCTTCAACTATGAACAAATTCGATTGAAATGATCTTAATCGATAGATTTTCGTTTGCACATTTCCAAACAGGTCACTTTTTCACACTCTTAGTTAAAAGGTTATTAACAATTAAAGTTTCGAGAATTTCGGTAGATAAGTTTGAAGCACGGATACGACGATTTAAAATAACATCAATCGATAGATTTTCGTTTGCACACAACAGACTCGATTTACCTTTATCTTGCAGATTTTTTAGATTTCCCTTTCTGGAAATGGATCACTGCAAATATTTGATTATCTCACGTCGAGTTAGGAATAAGCAAGTGAACCACTCAATCTTCATTAATGTTGAGCGTTACCTGACAATCTTGTAGAGTATTTCGTTCGAAGAGAATGGTTAATGTATATTCAAATTATAAACACATAATTCTTTTTTAATCTCATTTTTGACATTAGTAAGATCTTTGATAAGTTCCAATCGAGTTCTTGGTTCCTTGCTAATTGGTGTAAATTAGATAACCACTTAAGACCATCTCACTACAAATAACTATCCTTGAAGATGTAGATATAGGTGTATGTACAGGTGTATGTGTAGTTCCTCCGTGATATTAAATCCGTAGAGTTTCCGAATCCTTAACGTGTTTCCAATATGTTGCGTGTAAAATGTCAATAATTTCAGCTATACAATTGAATACGAAGAGTTTCCAACAAGAAACTTCTTCCTGATCATCCTATATCTCCACGAAACCAATACTGCACGAATATTGAATTGGATCACGCGTTTCCTTCAACCTTTATACGAACTGTTCGTCTAACATTATTAATTAATTTCGCCAACAATAACGCGCTATATGTTCTAATCTAGGTATAAACTTTTTTTAGAGTGTGACTACTCTTGCCAATGTATATGATAACTTCATTGTTATATTCCCATGAGTCTTATTTATCAATTATACATAAATGCAGGTGCCGTATGCGTATCGCAGAAGCCTTGCATAAAAAAATCAATTATTTTATAGTGAACTAATAAATCGAAATAATAACGTATTTACTTCCTTTAAGCAGCCTTGGAAACCGATAATAGAATCGCCTTTGGATCAACTCAATCCACCTTGATTTGCCAAAGTCCATGCATCCAAATTTTGGCTACGGTTAAAACAGAACCGATTAAGCCTAGAGAATCGATCAATGCTAATCGCTGATAATATTTTACGCTTTGTAAATGCACATGCCATTATTTACGCCGTGAATTGAAATTCATCTGAAATCGAATTCAAGTTCTAATGTCCTAATGATATCGTTTGTTTCAATGTTCAAGCTCAAATTAGATTCTCCCAAATCTTTCGGTATCTCCATCAAAACACTTTCTGGATAATTGGAGCATCATATATGAATCTTGAATCCATCTTAATCCATCTTAAATCTCATAAATAAAATGTTAGTTCTTATAAAATACGTGCATCTATAACCGTATTTGCTCCAGAGATCATCAACATGGTATATTATTTAGCAATGCACATGTTGTAAATGAATGAATACCTTCAGTTATCAATAGTCTCTAACATCGAACTGCTAAATACAATGCTCAAGCCTATATAATGCTGTTTAACCGATAATCCTTCTTGGGCTAAAAAAAAAAATCACTATAGATAGATATTTATTGCACTTCAAGCATACAGCATGATGCCAAGAAGGGACTTGGTTTACAATACTAATTTCCTTAACCTCAATCATCTATCCACACTGTTCTACCTTATACTCCTACATCCTCCCTCGCTCTTCTCTCTCACGCTTCTCTCTCCTTATATATTCTCTCTCTTCCAACCACCAACTCCTATTTTCTCCATCTAACTATTCGTTCTCTCTGCCTCTCACCCTTTACGACGTCTCACCTCCACTTTTCATCGCTTTTCACCTTCTCCATCCCTATTTCTTTCTCTTATCCTATTCTCCTCTATATTCCTATTCTCTTTTGGTCTTTTTACCTTCTCTTTTTCTTTCCAAATTCTTACTAGCACTTCTCCTTTCCTTTCATCCAGATCCTCGCTCCATATCCTCTCCTGTATCTCCTCCTTCTTCTCTCCTAATATACTAAACCATTCCTTTATTTCCCTACATTCTTCTATAGTGTTTAAAACAATCTCCAAAAAAAAAAATCGCTATAAAATGTGTTAAAAATCATGATCACCAGAATGAACTAACAGTATATATATATATATATATATATATATATATATATATATATATATATATCTTTTGTAAGCTGTTAAAGCAAAATCGAAATCGTACAATTATATCAAAATGTCTTGCAAGCTTAATAAGGAAAGCATTATTCAAAGATATATTTCTATTGTTTTTAGTAGAAGCATCAAATAACACACAACTTGATATTGCTACTAAAGCTCTTTTAATATTTCATGATGTGGTAAATAAATTAAGTTTTCAAAATTACTAAGAAAATCGTCTACGACTATCATATATCCTAACTCAACATATTCAGGCATAAATTTAATGTAGCGAATGACCTCATTGCCTCTAAGCATACATTCCAAATGATTTAATGTTTTTGAAAGTTATTTCTTTATCATTATCGATAGAATATTTTTCTCATGAAACCTTATATAATAATCTTATTATTGGTTAATAATTCTGATTTTTATCTGTAATTGAAAGATTTTTTTTATAGAAGACAATAACTTTAGTCAAGAGTGTATTGGTCATTGATCCACTATCTTTTAGCTTCATAATTCTTCACTCAAAAAACTTTCTGTTTTTTTTTTTTTGGCAAAAATTGTTCCAAGTGCCGTTTGATGACTTTCTCAGAAATAAAACGTTGTCCATTCAAGAAATTCTGAAACAAGCGAAACAAGTGGTAATCTGAAGTCAAGATCTGGTGAGGATGCGATATCCTAGCCCATCTCCACTAATTTTTGCGGAAGATTTGCAGAGATATATGTAATCTGACGTTGTGATGAAAAACGCTCTTGCGATTCACTAATTCTAGACGCTTCTCGTGGATCGCTGCATTCAATTTATTTAGTTGACAGTACACATCATATTGATCTATATTCTTCTCTAGAACACAACACTCGTACAATCTCATCAAATTAAGAACATGACTTTGCTCAGATGGAGTCTTGCTTTTGAAATGCTTTTTGGATTTACCGCATTGCTCTCACGATCTTTTACGTTCAACATTGTTATTAGACGATCCATTTTTCACCATTCGCTTCAAAAATGAATTGTTTTTCTCACCTTTTCAGAATGAATTGCTGATATACATACATTCGATTAGATAAGTTTTACTCAATTCGTGCGAAAATATCAATTAATGTAGCCAAGTTGATACAGATGGTTTTCCAAGGTCGATTCCGATAAGATTGGAGTAAAACATTTGGAGAAGGTCTGCAATCTCCTACGTTGTGTAATATAGATTGATCGATTAATATCTTTATTTTGTCGCAATCGATTTCAACTGGCCGGCTTGAGTGTGATGCGCCCTGTATAAAAAATCTTTGGAACGAAATCTCGCAAACCATTTCTGACATACGCGTTCTTTCATAATATTTTCGCACATATCTTTTTACAGGTCTGTATTTTTATTCTTTTTAATATAAAAAAAGCGTAATAAATGCCAAAAATTTGGTTATAAAATTTGGTTATCTTTTTAAATAATGCCAAACACAAGAAACACAACCAATTTTCACTCTTTTTTTAAATGCATATTAAAATCACCTGTCAATGACCATGCGCATCAAAAATTTGGAAATAAAGACTGAAAATAGAGTTTTTCAGGGCACTTAAAACCATCTATCCGCAAAAACCGCACAGAATTATTGACCAATCCAATATAAATCTACCGTTGCTTATTCGCGTAGTGTGTAACACACACACACACACACACACACACACACACACACGCACGCGCGCGCGCGCACGC